>JAHRHZ010000078.1:9198863-9211645 GCA_024137785.1 Ginglymostoma cirratum
TAACCAGCCCCTTTCCCCTTCCCCACACTTTGTAATCAGCCCCTCTCTCCTCCCCCATACAGTGTAATCAGCCCCTTTCCCCTTCCCCACACTGTAATCAGCCTCTCTCCACTCCCCCATACAGTGTAATCAGCCCCTTTCCCATTCCCCACACTGTAATCAGCCCCTTGCCCAAAGTCCTTCCAAAACACCGATTTACGCGCATAGATGCATAATATTCAAGCTTCATTAATTACATACTGAATGTCAGTATGCCATTTTATTGAAGAACATTAATTTTCAAGTGTTGAAAATGAGGGTCCTTTAGATAGTGCACTTTGGTGAATCACAGATGGGCAATCGCACCATCCAACACTCGCTGCTTGGACTTGGGTCTAGGGATTGGTGATTCAGAATGTGGCATAAGGTTGGCAGGGCCAATAGGTGACACTTTATTACAAAATGCTCAGAGCAGGAGGGAAGCAAACGCAAAGCTGAATGTGTTTGTGCAACATTTAGAGTATGACAAACACAGATTCGAATTCTAACATAACAAATTCTATTGTAGGTTTTATGTAATACGTGTTGCTGTTATTTTAGGAACAAATTATTGCAGATACTGGAATCTGAATTGTAAAGAAAAAGTGCTGGATATCACAGCGAGTCAGGTAGTATCTATGGAGAGAGAGCAAGGTAATGTTTCGAGTCTGGATGACTCTTCATCAGAGCTGACGTGAAGTGTTCATGGGTTCTTCACACTTCATGTCAGCTCTGATGAAGAGTCATCTAGACTAGAAATATTGGCTGGCTGTTATTTTCACAGTTTTTTTTGTGAGCAGTCCACACTACTGTACATCATGTTGTATAAACACTCTTGTACTGTTACCTACCCTGAAATAAATTTTGTCGTGTAAAGGAAGGAGGTTCTTGGCTTAAACAAGACGTAATTTATTGCACATTAGGAACACTGATCTGATATACATTATTACAGAGATTAATGAGGAGGTCCCCGACAATAGGCCTCACTCTTTCAAGATCCTAAGCTGTTTCCACCCCCCAATTATGACACCATCATAATGGGTGGTCTTTCAGGTACTCCTCAATAATAACTCTTTCAGACCCTTGTGTGGACAGAAGACCAAACTATAGCAGACATTTGGTAAAATGCCTCATGTTAAATTTTAATCTCCACAAATACAGAAGCCTACTAATGCTGAGAACCATCACAAACTGCTTCTTTACCAATAGAGCAGCAAGCTTAAAACAAGTCTTATCTGCTCCAGGGATGTGTCAGAACACATCTGATTATAAAAATATCAATAACAATTTTAAAACTTTCAAACAAGTGTCCCTAATGTTGGCATCAACATTCCTTAAAAAAAATTAACAACAGATATGGTTTCAACCAAAGCGAAGATCCATGAGGTTATACACCATTATTTCAAACTGTTACAGAGATAGTAGGAACTGCTAATGGTCGAGAATCTGAGATAACAAGGTGTAGAGCTGGATGAGCACAACAGGCCAAGCAGCACCAGAGGAGCAGGAATGCTGAAGTTTCGGGTCGAGACCCTTCTTCAGGAATGGGGGAGGGGAAGGGGATTCTGAAATAAATAGGGAGAGAGGGGGAGGCGGATAGAAGGTGGATAAAGGAGAAGATAGGTTGAGAGGAGACAGACAGGTCAAAGAGGCGGGGTTGGAGCCAGTAAAGGTGAGTGTAGGTGGGGAGTTAGGGAGGGGATCGGTCGGTCCAGGGAGGACGGACAGGTCAAAGAGGTGGGATGAGGTTAGTGGGTAGGAAATGGGGGTGGGGCTTGAGGTGGGAGGAATGGTTAGGGAGGTGGGAACTAGCTGGGCTGGTTTTGGGATGCGGTCAGGGGAGGGGAGATTTTGAAGCTTGTGAAGTCCACATTGATACCATTGGGCTGCAGGGTACCCAAGCGAAATATGAGATGCTGCTCCTGCAGCTTTCGGGCGGCATCATTCTGGCAAAGCAGGAGGCCCAGGAAGGACATGTCATCCAAGGAGTGGGAGGGGGAGTTGAAATGGTTCGCGACTGGGAGGTGTAGTTGTTTGTTGCAAACCGAGCGTAGGTGTTCCGCAAAGCGGTCCCGAAGCCTCCGTTTGGTTTCCCCGATGTAGAGGAGGCCACAACGGGAACAGCGGATACAGTATACCACATTAGCAGATGTGCAGGTGAACGTTTGTTTGATGTGGAAGGTCTTCTTAGGGCCTGGGATGTGGGGTGAGGAGGGAGGTGTAGGGACAGGTGTAGCACTTCCTACGGTTGCAGGGAAAAGTGCCAGGGGTGGTGGGGCTGGAGGGGAGTGTGGAACGGACGAGGGAGCCACAGAGAGAGTGGTCCCTCCAGAAAGCAGATAAGGGTGGGGAGGGAAAAATGTCCTTGGTAGTGAGGTCAGATTGCAGATGGCAGAAGTGTCGGAGGATGATGCGTTGGATTCGGAGGTTGGTGGGGTGGTACGTGAGGACGAGGGGGATTCTATTTTGAGATAACACGGTGTAGAGCTGGATGAACACAGCAAGCCAAGCAGCATCAGAGGAGCAGGAAAGCTGACGTTTCAGGTCAAGACCCTTCTTCAGAAAAATCTCCAGAGAGATCTCCACCTATGTCGACTCCATTTTCTCCCCCTTGGTCAGGAACTCCCTACCTATGTCCGTGACACCACCCACGCTCTTCACCTCCTCCAGAACTTCCAATTCCCTGATCCCCAACACCTCATTTTTACCATGGACGCCCAGTCCCTATACACCTGCATTCCCCATGCAGATGGCCTAAAGGCCCTCCGCTTCTTCCTGTCCCGCAGGCCCAACCAGTCCCCCTCCACTGACACCCTCATCCGCATGTCTGAACTCATCCTTACCCTAAACAACTTCCCTTTCAATTCCTCCCACTTCCTACAGACAAAGGGGGTCGCCATGGGTACCCGCATGAGCCCAAGCTATGCCTGCCTCTTGGTAGGATACGTGGAACAATCCCTCTTACAAAGCTACACTGGCCCTATCCCCCACCTCTTCCTCCGTTACATCGATGACTGTATCGGCGCCACCTCATGCTCCCACGAGGAGCTCGAATAGTTCATCCACTTCACTAACACCTTCCACCCCAACATTAAGTTTACCTGGACCATCTCCAATACCTCTCTCTCCTTCCTGGACCTCTCTGTCTCTAACTCTGGCATCCACCTGGAAACTGATATCCATTTCAAGCCTACCTAGAATACACCCCCTCTCACCCACCTTCCTGCAAGAAGGCCATCCCCATTCCCAATTCCTTCGCCTCTGCCGCATCTGCACCCTAGATGAGGCATTCCACTCCCGGCCATCCCAGATGTCCTTGTTTTTCAAGGACTGCAGCTTCCCCTCCACAGTGGTCGAAAATGCCCTTGACCGTGTATCTCACATTTCCCGCAACTCATCCCTCACACCCCCTACCGCAATAACAACCAAAACAGAATCCCTCTCGTCCTCACGTACCACCCCACCAACCTCAAAATCTAACGCATCATCCTCTGACACTTCCGCCATCTGCAATCTGACCCCACTACCACAGACATTTTTCCCTCCCCACCCTTATCTGCTTTCCGGAGGGACCACTCTCTCCGTGACTCCCTTGTCCGCTCCACACTCCCCTCCAGCCCCACCATACCCGGCACTTTTCCCTGCAACCGAAGCAAATGCTACACCTGCCCCTACACCTCCCCCCTCACCCCCATCCCAGGCCCCAAGAAGACCTTCCACATCAAACAGATGTTCACCTGTACATCTGCCAATGTGGTATACTGCATCCGCTGTTCCCGTTGTGGCCTCCTCTACATCGGGGAAACCAAGCGGAGGCTTGGGGACTGCTTTGCGGAACACCTACGCTCGGTTTGCAACAAACAACTACACCTCCCAGTCGCGAACCATTTCAATTCCCCCTCACACTCCTTGGACGACATGTCCATCCTGGGCCTCCTGCATTGCCACAATGATGCCGCCCGAAAGCTGCAGGAACAGCATCTCATATTTCGCTTGGGAACACTGCAACCCAATGGTATCAATGTGGACTTCACAAGCTTCAAAATCTCCCCTCCCCCAACCGCATCCCAAAACCAGCCCAGCTAGTCCCCGCCTCCCTAACCATTGCTTGAACCTCAAGCCCCAGCCCCATCTCCTACCCACTAACCTCATCCCGCCTCCTTGACCTGTCCGTCCTCCCTGGACCGACCGATCGCCTCCCTAACTCCCCACCTACACTCACCTTTACTGGCTCCATCCCCGCCTCTTTGACCTGTCTGTCTCCTCTCCACCTATCTTCTCCTTTATCCATCTTCTATCCGCCTCCCCCTCCCTCCCTATTTATTTCAGAACCCCCTTCCCCTCCCCCATTTCTGAAGAAGTGTATAGGCCTGAAACGTCAGCTTTCCTGCTCCTCTGGTGCTGCTTGGCCTGCTGCGTTCATCCAGCTCTACACCTTGTTATCTCATTATTTCAGACTGCTTTGTTTTTAAACATGAACCCAATTAAGAAATTGCCTCCTTTAAACTTTTAAACTGCGGTGGAGATGTACTTGGTTGTGCTTTCATTACCATCAGTGTTTACATTCTTTTAGCCCTTTCTGAATGGAGCAAGCTGACAGCTAATAACTGCCTGAAGGTTACAGTACTGCCTGCAGTCTTTGTACATTAATCTTTGATTTCCATGAATTTCCCCCCATCTGCGAGCACTGAACATCATATTTCATTGATTTCCTCTTTTTACTGAAAGAAGAAAGCCATGCAGTTTGATTTGTTTTAACACCATGTGGGGAAGAGTTCAGTTCAACATGCGGTTTAATTGAGCTCCGCCCTTGTTTGGTTCAGCCTGCTTTGAAACATAGATGCACCAAGATTGTGAAATATTATATCTGTGCAAGTTGTTATGAAAATTATCATTGTATTTGTATGTTGTTGGTGTGTATAAAGTTTATCAGGGAAGCAGGAAAAGTAAAAGAAGAGGATTATGGTGGAGTTACGATGGGAAATGGATAATGTAGTAAAACAAAGATTGAATTTTCCCACAATTTTCTGCCAAATAATTCCCGTGATTACATAGTGTGGCTTTCATTGAAACTCAATATTGTGCGTGACATTTTTACTCGTTTTATTTGCTACTGGCTGAAGCAGCCTCTTTTATTTCCCTTTCTTCAAACATATTTGTCCAGGTTGAAGACGGACAAAGAATGATTGAGGGTTATTTTCACCTTGGTGAATTTACTTGACCAGGAAAGGACAACTTGATGGCTCTGATAGTGATTTCCATCATCACAATGTGGGCACATTGCCAAGGCTAGGTTGGCAGAGGGCTTTCATGAAGTAGTGCCCTCTGACAGTTTGAAAACAAATGCAATAATTTTTCTGGCTATTAGTCTTTGTAATTCTTGTTTTCTGCTATGAATTAGGGACATGTGCTGAAGTGTAATTAACTTTTGGGGGAATTCTTTTACAAATTTCCTCAGATATATTCCTTCCATAGCTCATGCGAAAAAAATCAAAGGAAGCACATTTATTAGTGACATTCATTAGTGTTTCAGATTTCCATCTCTGCAGTGTAATGATTGTGATAAGGTCAGCCAATTCGACCTCAAAGGATATGAGTTCCCTGACTGGGGCTGTTAATCTGGTCCAATCAGGGAGCCTTGGCTGACAGATGTCAAGGATAAGTTTCAGAGATATTGATGCTCTGTTGCCTGACTCTGTCTGAGGCAGCTCCATAGTCAAGGACTGCTTGTGTGCCAATAAAGGGTGAAATGGTGACAGGATACCAGCCTGTGTAGAGTTATTGCATGCAGTATTTTGCTTTTAAGTATCCATGGGTTTGACGGAGATCCTGACCACTTGTTTGTTACATTTTCACCTGGGAGGGTCAAAGCTGGGAGTTTGAAAGAATGAAGGTGAGTGGAGGTCAGGTGTAATTTTTACTGAAGCTTGTGTTTGATCTGAGCAAGTAAGGAAACCTTCTCAGTATCATTTGTAACATGATGATAGAAGTGGAATGTGCTTGCACTAAGCTTCACTGGAGCACTGCAGCAAGCCTGAGACAGAGATGTTAGCTAGGGAACAAAGTTTGAAATGGCAGGCAACTGGAAGCTCAGGGTCTTTTTTGCCGGCAGAACGTGGATGCCTGCGCTTCATTTCACCAATGTAGAGGAGACCACATTGTGAGCAGTGAATGTACTAGACTAGATCGAGTGAAGTGCAGGCTCGGTGCAATGCTCCAGTGAAGCTCAGCTCAAGCTGGAAGAATATCACCTCATTTTCTGCTTGGGGACCCTGCAGTGTCCTCAATTCAATATTGAGTTCAACAACTTTAAGGTTTGAGCTTCTCCCATGTCCTTACCCCAACGCCTACACACCAGGCCTTGTTATCACATAGTCTGCTATTACATGCAGCCCATTGTTAGCCACTAACAATCCCCTTAATAGCTATTCAATCTCCTAGCCTGATCACTATCTACCCTTTTGTCTATCCAACTGTCATTCTCTCTCTTTGGGCTCTATCTCTACCTATCGTTTACTTCTTATCCCCTCCCCCACCACCCAATCTTCTACATAGAAACCAACATTTTCCTAGCCACCATCAGTTCTGAGGAAGGATCACTGGATTCAAAGCCTTAATTCTGATTTCTCTCCACAAATGCTGTCAGACCTGCTGAGCTTTTCCAGCAATTTCTGTTTTTGTTGCCAATTATTGCTCATTGGCAGCCCAACTCACCTCCTTATTATTCAAATATTTATCTTATGGAAGCTAGACATCGAGAAAACTCGACATGGAAACAAGAATAGATACATGGTGGATTCAGCTCATTGCTTTCTCTGAAGGACTTCCATGCCAACTGCAATCAGTCTGAACGTCAGACCACAACCCATGGGAATTAACCATTCACACCCTTGTCCATGACATTGGCATCTGGCAAGTGACAGCCTCTCATTACCATCATGGCACCTCTCAGTTACACATGCAGGCCACTCCGGAAGTACCGACATGCATTGCAGATCTCACTGGCATCCGTCATTGCAAGGTTGCAGTAGGGAGACTTTGCACACAGGGACAAGCACCCAATTCACGGATTGGACCAGGCTGCATCTCAGGGCTGTTCATTGATCTCGTCGCGCTCACTTACATAGTGCCCACCTCCATGCTTACAGCATCCATGCCTTGCAATGCCTTAGCTCTGAGCACATTATCATTTCAACCAGAGCCAAAGGATGTCAGTCCTGCTATACTGAGGTGTTCTTTAGAGCAGGCATACAGAAAGGCATTTGTCATTAGAGATGTATCAGGGAGGGATGCCATCTGGTCAGTCTAACACCTAAAGCCCATGCCAGCTGCCTGCACAGCAAACACACTGAACATGTATTCAATATTGTAACTTGTGGGTGCTAGTCTTCAGTTGAGTAACGGTTGTGAGTGTTATGGACCAGACCAAACACCTCAAAATATTCAGAAGATAGTCTAGACCGTAACTTTTTCTTATTTTAAAAGTAAATGTAAGGTGTTGCAGATGTAATTCAATTGGTCAGACTACTGGATTTAAAGCCAAACATTCTTTTATTCATCCGCTATAATTAAAATATAACAAAAGAAAGAAGGAATTGAAATAACCTTATTCTATTGGAAAACTTAACAATAATAGATACAATAACTATTACTAATTGACTGTTTCAACATAGTAACATCCCATAAACAAACCTTCACATACAACTCCCATAGTAGGCAAAGAACCCCCAGCTTTTGGCTGTAACCAATAGAGGGAAAAAGAATAACTTTCACCTCTTCAAAACCCCAAGAGCAACCGCTGAAAGCTAAACTAAAGATCCTGGCTCTGTGGGAGTTTGACTACACCCATTCAGGCTGCTTCTATTGTTCTAACTTTTAAAAAATAGAGGCCTCATAAGGTGTTTATTCTAGTTGTTCTGGTAGACTGCTCATCATCTCTGCCTTAAAACTCCTCTTCAAAAAAAAACCAAGACAATATTGTCTCTTAAAGCCATGGCATCATCACTTGGGGGTGAGGGATTTCTGAAAACATCGGTTATGCGTATAGTCCATGTAAGTCATCAGCTTGGGATGCTCACACTCAGTCCGTCTCAGTCCAATAGTATCTCATCAGTCACAGAGTCGCACACACGGTGGTCATGGCCTGCTCAGTCATGTCTCATTGAAGTTAGTTGAAGGTCTGTGGCAATCACAGTCTTGGGGGCAAGTGCATCATTCATGGGGGTTCATAGGGGATTCTGCAGGGGCAGTGAGAGCATCACTGCCAAAAGGCTGGGTGAGTTGATGCCAGCAGGGGGAAGAGCAGAGGTATTCTCAGAAGTGGTGACAAGGACTTTGACAATAAAGGATCACGCTGTTTGCAGCAAGGGAGGTAATGACCTTACACAACCGGCCTGCTCTTCCAAAGCACACAACGCAGTGTCTGACCTTAGACATGATTAAGCAATTGAACATTTGCTTTATAATCCTGAATATTTGAGCCAGATTAAGATTGTCAGTCAGGCTTGCAGCACGGCACACTTGTGTGTGCCGGAAGCTACATATGTTACAGGACTTGTCCTTTGCACGCAGGAAGACCATGTACGCACACTGCACTTGCTTCAATTCAACAAAATAGGTGGCAGTCACTTGCTGGCTCAATTCTCAGGGAAATGCCCTGACCAATCAGACTTTATGTGCCTGGTTTATATTTTAACAAGGCCTAATTGTTCACTGTCAATCAGCATTAATGAATCCATTTTCCACAGCAATGTTTCTGCCGATCAAAGTCCACTTTGCAACCAATCAGCACACTCCTCTCATACCACGTAATTTTTTTTCCGTCTTGATATTGTATTTCCTATAAATTGCCCTTATGAATGAAAGATGAAAATTTTTGATAAAACATTTTGTTAACAGGAATACTTGTGATGTACTAGCAAACAATTATTTGAAGTGAAACAGAAACAGTGATCCTTCTTCAGATAATTAGACTTGAAACATTAACTCTGTTTCTCTTTCCACAAATGTTGCCAGACTTGCTGCATTTCCCAGGCAATTTCTGTTGTGTTTCAGATTTCCAGCATCTGCAGCTCTTTGTTTTATTAACTATTTGTATGAGCTGCTTAATACTTATTAAATTTCTAACTTCCTCTTGTTTTCATAGAAGGTATTCAACCTGAAATATTAACTCTGTATTCTGTGCACAAAGATGCTGCCTGACCGCTGATTATTTCCTACCATTTTCTTTAGTTCATATTTCCACTAAATACATTATTTTCAAATTCAATTTCCTATTGCTGTTTCCTAAAGCTTTAAAAACTTACGTTAGGCTTTTGAATTTTTGAGTATTTTTGAATTTTGATTTTTTTTTAAAAAATTCACTCACTGGAGTCTCCTGGACCTTCTAATTTCCATCCTTTTCATAGCTACAGATTTCTGATCATTCCTGCTTATCCTATGACCCATACAGTCAATTGATTCCATTTTGGGACCACCTGGGAAATCTGAAAGATTCTGTCCAATTGTAAAATCTTTTCTTCATTCTTTTTCTTATGTGCAGCATCAACACTGATTCAGTCATTGGATACACCTTAACAATACTAATGAAAGGAAACATTTCTTCAGGCATCACATTAAAGACGCAGCTCAGTAACTGAAAGGCATGAAGTGTGGTTTGAAAAGGCGGAAGTCCACAAACAGACCGAACAGAAGCCACGTCAGCTCAATCATAATGAAGGTACAAAAGGAGCTAACATTTTGAGGGAAACACAATGTCTTTTCAAAGCTTTAATCATGTATAGTAAACAGAAGTCAGGATAAGTTGGTGCTTTGTGAGGGCTGTACCTTCCTGATTTATTAAAACTGATCTAATAGTTGTGAAGAAATATAGTGTTTCTCAAAACCATCTGATTTTGCAATATTCTTGAAGCATTTGCCACACAGCACAATGAATCCTTTCATGACATGTTCTCACAACAAATAAGGTTTTCATCAACCTTTCGAGGGTATCTGCATAGGCAAGGAAAAGACAACACCTGGTTATATAACTGTTGTTAAATGAAGACTGCAGAAGGATTAAAGTAACTGAAATCCTTCAAAGGAGAAGTTCACTTGTGTTGGTGTTTAAAGGTCAGGTTTGGCATTCAGGCCCATTTCATTTTCAAGAGATCAGATTTGAATGGTTATCAAGTGAATTGAGGCATTTTAGGAGATTGCAGATTTACTTATCTCTGTTACACAAGAACACGGGAAGAATTGCAAATGATGTATGAACAAATGAACAAGGGGTTCCACTTAACCTATTGTGTGGCTCAAATTCAACCTGTCAAATCTCTCATTGAGAGAGATAAAAGGTACTGCAGATGCTGGAGAATCCGAGATAATAAGGTGTGGGGCTGGATGAACACAGCAGGCCAAGCAGCATCATAGGAGCAGGAAAACTTGACGTTTCAGGCCTAGACCCTTCATCAGAAAGAAAAAAAAATTTTTTTCTGATGAAGGGTCTAGGCCCGAAACGTCAAATCTCTCATTGAACTTTTCACCATTCAACCAACTTATCGGTGATGATATAGTTCAAGAATCTGCCCTTCAGCGGAAAGCCGAGAGGTCTAATGACTGTGCTGCAATGGGCCTCTGCAAGGCACAGAATTTGAGCAATTATCATTCACATTTTCTTTTTAAAAGGCCCTAATGTCTCTGAACAAATACATCCAGCTGTACAGTTATCTGAATTTAGCCTCATAGGTCATTACAATTGCAATACACACCACAAACTGCACAATTAGGTACAGTTCTTCCCTTCATGTGCCAAAGTCAATAGATTCCAATTCAGCTAATTTGAGAAATAAAGCAAATCGTGCTCATATCAAATTATCCATTATGCCCAATTGTTTTGAGAAAGAAGATATCAGTGCTATCTTTAGTCTGCCTACACTTTTCTATTCTACCTCCACCACTAGCTCCACACTAGATTTGCATGTTTAATGGACTCACTGAACAAGAAAACACAATTAATTTGATATAATTAAATTACATCAAAAAGTCATGCAAATAACTCGCTACAACACATATTAACCTAACATTCATGGAAACAGAGCTGGGGAAAAGTCATAAATTGTCGCAGGATCAATCAAATAGGACTGGACAGAAACAGGTCTGACAGAAGCATGGTGGCTCAGTGGTTAGCACTGCTGCCTCACAGCGCCAGGGATCAGGGTTCAATTTCACCCTTGAGTGACTGTCTGTGTGGAGTTTGCACATTCTCGCTGTGTCAGCATGGATTTCCTCCAGGTGCTCCGGTTTCTGCCGACAGTCCAAACATGCGCAGGCTAGATGGATTGCCCATAGTGTTCAGGGATGTGTAGATTAGATGGGTTATAGGCGGATGGTGCTGGGTGGGATGCTCTGAGGGTCAGTGTGGACTTGTTGGGCCGAAGAGCCTGTTTCCACACTGTAGGGTGCTGAAGAACATGTGCTCAGCTAGCAGCAATGCCTACATCCCAATAGCAAATAACTGGGATGGTACGGTGGCTCAGTGGTTAGTACTGCTTTCTCACAGCATCAGGGACCTGGGTTTGATTCCACTCTGGGCAACTGTCTGTATTGTGTTTGCACATTTGCCCCATGTCTGCCTGGGTTTCCTCCAGGTATGCCGGTTTCCCCCTCATAGTCCAATGATGTGCAGGTTAGGTGGACTGGCCGTGCTAAATTGCCCATAGTATCCAGGGATGTGCAGGTTAGGTGGATCAGCCATGGGAAATGCAGGGTTACAGGGAAAGGCTGAGGGTATGGGTCTGTGTGGGATGCAATTTGGAGGGTCTGCGTGGACTCAATGGGCCAAATTGTCTGCTTCTGCACTTTAGGGATTCTTTTCTATGAAAAACCAAAAGCAACAACAAATTTTAAGTTGACATTTCAGTGCAGGACTGAAGGAATGCTGCACTACTGACAAATGTAACAACTAAACTGGCCTCTCAGAGTTAGTTGTAAATGATCCTATTACAATATTTTGAGCAAGAACAGGATATCCTAGTCAATATTTGTCTCGCAACCAAATCCTAAAGATAAATGAACTAATTGTTATCACATTTCTGATTGTGGGACCTTGCTGTGTGCAAATTGGCTGCTGAGTTTCATACTTTAGAACAGTAACTACATTTCAAAAGTGATTCATGAGCTGCAATGTGTTTTCGACATACTGAGAATATGAAAGATGCTGTTTAACAGAAGTGTTACTTTTCAGGCGATTAACTTAAGTGTTTGAATGAATGACAATGCCTGTATTATAAATAATTTTAAGAGGACCAAGCTTTATTTGTGAATAGAGATAGTAGGAACTGCCGATGCTGGAGAATCTGAGATAAAACGTTGTGGAGCTGGATGAACACAGCAGGCCAAGCAGCATCAGAGGAGCAGGAAAGTTGATGTTTCGGGTCGAGACCCTTCGTCAGAAATGGGGGAGGGGAAGGGGATTCTGAAATAAATAGGGAGAGAGGGGGAGGCGGATAGAAGATGGATAAAGGAGAAGATAGGTGGAGAGGAGACAGACAGGTCAAAGAGGCGGGGTTAGAACCAGTGAAGGTGAATGTAGGTGGGGATTTAGGTGGGGGATAGGTCAGTCCAGGAAGGACGGACAGGTCAAGGAGGCGGGATGATGTTGGTGTGTAGGAGATGGGGGTGGGGCTTGAGGTGGGAGGAATGGTTAGGGAGGTGGGGACTAGCTGGGCTCATTTTGGGATGTCGTTGGGGGAGGGGAGATTTTGAAGCTTGTGAAGTCCACATTG
>JAHRHZ010000078.1:9216645-9314812 GCA_024137785.1 Ginglymostoma cirratum
CAATGTGGACTTCACAAGCTTCAAAATCTCCCCTCCCCCAACGACATTCCAAAACCAGCCCAGCTAGTCCCCACCTCCCTAACCATTCCTCCCACCTCAAGCCCCACCCCCATCTCCTACACACTAACCTCATCCCGCCTCCTTGACCTGTCCGTCCTCCCTGGACTGACCTATTCCCCCACCTAAATCCCCACCTACACTCACCTTTACTGGCTCCATCCCTGCCTCTTTGACCTGTCTGTCTCCTCTCCACCTATCTTCTCCTTTATCCATCTTCTATCCGCCTCCCCCTCTCTCCCTATTCATTTCAGAATCCCCTTCCCCTCCCCCATTTCTGAAGAAGGGTCTCGACCCGAAACGTCAACTTTCCTACTCCTCTGATGCTGCTCGGCCTGCTGTGTTCATCCAGCTCCACAATGTTTTATCTTTATTTGTGAATAGGTGTTTCTCATTCCTTGAGCTATGGTAGTGTTAATTCTTTGAATAAACTAAATGCTGTACCCTTACAGAAAGCTAGTAGTGCAACCACTCATCCCTTACTCAAAATCAAACAGCTTCTGTTTTCTGCATGTATAAAATCAAAACATTTTTTTGATCAGTTTATTATAATCCACCTGTGAAGATGCAGTTTCAAAATGAGTTCCAGATGAAAGTAGTTAATTTGGAAATGCACCCACCTCCTCCTCCCTCTTATCCATGAAAGGAATATTTTGTTTACGAGTCAAAAATAGTAGTGGGAGAGGGTCAGCCACCTGTTTCCCCATTGGGTTCCTTCCCATCAGCAGATGCTCGCAAAACCTGACTCAAATCTTCAGCTTAATGACAGTATCTGTCAGCGCCTGTTCAAAGATCAATCTATCTGCCTACACACATCAGTATATGAGAACCATCTGTGGGTGAGTGCAGGCATGCACTCCAAATACATTGGATCTCTGTTAAGACAATGATAGTAGCCAACTGTCTTTACCTCTACACCAACTTGAGTAAGTGGGACTTTGTTTTATACAATCTCACATTTCTTTTCTAATTATTTGTGTTTGTTCTGCATTATCCAAATGACATTTTTTTATCCTCCTTTCAATCTAAAATCCAAATCTGAGGTAGGCCGTTCAGCCCATTGAGTCTACTCTGTCATTCACTGAGATCATGGCTGATCTGATAATCCGCAACTCCACTTTCCTATCTCTTTCCCATAAACATTTTACTGACTTCTTTTACTGACTAAAAATCTGTATCGAAACTTTCTTCTCTGCTTCTGTGTCCAGGGCCCGGGAACCCTATGCAAATCTATGAGCCCTGGAAAGACCCAATTGAAAGAAATTTGTTGATAGAAATGTGGCCTTTTGGTGCTTGTCTCTTTGGCACTATCTGTTGTAATGAAGCTCCAATACGCAAGGCAGGGTATTTATTTAAATATATTTATATATATAAACACACACATTTCTAGTATATATTGCTGCATTGGCATCAAGAAGAAATGTTCGAATTGTGTAAACTTTATTCAGGTTAAACTCCTGTGCTTCTTTTGTGACTCATTTCTTTAGGAGATTTAATGAGTTGCTGCGTGTTTACATGGCACAGCAAACATAGCCCTAACAGTCTGTAAGGTCCCTCTAATCACTTTCAGTCCAAGCAACCTTGCAGCATAAGTGAGAGTGTTACAGATTTCTCCTTTCAGAATGACAGTTAACTTGTCAGTATTCCTATCACTCTGGAGAGCTTAGTTTGTCAAAACCTCGTATTTTTGTTGGCCAGCTCACAGACAGTTTAGCTGCAGTCATGCATAATCTCTGCTTTAAGAGACTATTATTGTCAGTATGCTTTTACAGCACACTCTTTTGTTTCTCTGGGTTTTGGGTATCCGCATCTTTGAGGCTGCTCGGGTTTTACAAGATTTTACTATTCTTAATGCACAGTGGCTCAGTAGTTAGCACTGCTGCCTCATAGCATTAGCAACCTGGGTTCGATTCCAGCCTCAGGTGAATGTCTGTGCGGAGTTTGCACATTCTCCCCACGTCTGCGTGGGTTTCTGCTGTGTGCTCCGATTTCCTCCCACAGCCCAAAGGTGTGCATGTTAGGGTGGATTGGCCATGCTAAATTGTCCATAGTGTACAGGGATGTGCAGGCTAGGTGGATTAGACTTGAGAAATACAGGGTAAGTGGGCGGGCTGCTCTTCAGAGGATCAGTGTGAATTTGATGGGCTGAATGGCCTGCTTCCATGCTATAGAGATTTGATAAAAAATCCTGACCATTCTCATCTGTCTTCATCCAAGAGGAAAGAACTCTAACTTTCTTTCGTATTATAACATTCATTATTTACACACATACGTACATATACTAATACATATTACTGAATACATCTCTCTAGTACAGTGTCTCAGTCTTGCTCAGTTGCATGCTGCTCTCTGAACTCTTTCATGACCTTCTGTCCTCTAGTCTGCTTTGCTGAAATTGACATTGTATCATCAGTTACATCATCATCATTAACATTTTCATATCCACTATACTACATGTCCCCACAAGTTTCTCTCCTACTTAGCGCACATGATTCCGGCAATTTTCTTTTAAACATTTACATTGTCATTATTATCACTATCACCATCTCCCCATCATAAAGTCAGAATTTCAAAGCTCGAGAAGATTTGGAACACTCCCTCATCATTCTGATTTGGTTCACTTGATTTCCACATGAGAGCAATGGTTCTCTAGCATTCCAGGAACTGCTGTACTATTTTGTACAGTATTCAGTGTAGTACAATTCTGAGTCCCATACCCTCTAGTAATCATTCTCAAACAGGGTCAAGTAAGATCAATGCTTTCCTGTTGCTGGTGATACCAAGAAAGTTAGGAAAGTCAGTTGTTGATGATATTAAGAGTTGGAAAAGATATATATAAGGGATAAGGTAGGGAGCAGACATTTGGCAGATGGAATATAATGTGGGAAAATGTAAGCATGTCCACTTTGGTTGGAAAAATTGAATTATTTTTAATATAGTTACCAATCTAACTTTTCCGTGTCCTTCCTAAATGTCATTTACCCTTAAATATTCAAGTACCAGTCTTTTCCATCTTGTATCTATATCTTCATAACGGCTATCAGATCATATCTATTTATTTTTATTTGTACTGTTAATTCATTTGTTTGTTATGAATGCTACACTCATTCAAATTGATAACTGTTAGTTCTGTCCTTTAAACATTGTTTGTGATGTCTAGCCCTATTTATCATTGCACTCTTGGGTTTATACACTGTGTCCCTTCCATTACACTCTGATCACTTTTCCCCATTTGACATTTGCATTATCTTTTCTACTTTATAGAATCTTCCCAAGCTGGCTCCCTAACCCCAGAACATTGATCCCAACATGATTCAGGTGAAGATTGCCCCAACTGTACAGTACCAACTTTCCCCAATACAGACGTAAATCAATAGATCTTCTATAACTGTGAATTGTTGCTTCTGTACATGAAACCTCTTTCGAACTTAATCTGCTGGACGGTATCTGGAAATTCTTCCCACACAAAGATGTTTGATCTTTGAGCGTGGCTTATCTAGCTTCTGAGCTGCACAAATTTCTCCGAGCTTCATCTCAATAGCTGCTGGCACACTGGTAATTGCAGTAGAATATGGTTTCCTGTCTTTAATGAGAGTCTTAGAATCCCTACAGTGTGGAAGCAGAGCATTCAGCCCATCAAATCCACACCAGCCCTCTGAAGAACATCCCAACCAGACTTACATCCCTACCCTATCCCTGTAACCATAAATTTCCCATGGCTAGCCCACCCAGCCTGCACGTCTCTGGACACTACAGGCAATTTCCCATGGCCAATCCACCTAAGCTGCACATTTTTGGACTTTGGGAGGAAACCCATGCAGACACAGGGAGAACTTGCAAACTCCACACAGACAGTGCTCAAGGCCGGAATCAAACCTGGGTCCCTGGCATCCTGAGGCAGCAGGTCTAATCACTAAGCCACCGTGCCTTCCAGGAGTGAGGATTAAGTCTTCTTTGTATGTCTGATCCAGTAGTTTCCTGAATTGTGTAAGATCCATAATTTAAACCTGGCCAAGGACTCAGACTGCCTCGTATTTGCGTTTCATTTGTCTGAGCCTGAATCACAATATTCACATTAGCATTTTTACTGTTTTCCTTGATCTTAGTCATGTTACTAGTGAGTTACTGTCTGTTTCAATCTTGAATCTCCACTTTCCACTCACTACAATCTTGAATCTGAAATCCCTTAGATAACCTGCAAACCTTTATGTCACCATCTAACAACTAGTGCTTCTTTTTCAATTGTAGCAAATCTCTGTTTACATTCCGTTAATGCTCTTGATCCAAAGTGTATGGGTTCCATGATTCAACACCTGGTGGAAAACTGCAGCTAGTCCTACGGACAATGCATCTGCAGCTATTGTTGTAATTAAGCCTGGGATCTATGAGCTAGTATGTCTGTGAGGAAAAACTTCTCCTTAATCTTCTGCGAAGCTGTAATCTGTTCCTGTTCCTGATTGTTGGTCTTTCTTCAAAAGGTCATTCTTCAAATGTGTGCAGTTCGGAATTAACTTTCCCCCCATTTGGTTTGCCATTCTTAAAAATTGTTGAATACTGTTAATGCACTTTGGTTGTGGAAGTTTACTTTCGGCCCATATCTTTAAAGGCTACATCATGATACCTTGCTGCTACATTTTGCATCCCATAAGTGTGAAGTTTGTCTTTGAGAATGGACATTTCTCTTTGACTGTATGGCCCATACTTTGCAATCGTTGTAAGATTTCTCTGACTCTGTGGTCATGCTCCTTTTCGATCCTACTGTGTACCAAGATATCTTTGATGTGACAAAAACTATTTTGTTTGCCTCCACGAATCCTCAACAGCGTTCTCTGAAAGATTACCATTGCTGACAAAGTTCTGAAAGGTAGGCAATGGAAATGGAATCATCCAAGTGTCATGAAAAATGTAGTCAACAGTTTTGTTTTGTAATCTATGAACATCTACCAAAATCCCCAGTGAATACAATGTGGAGCTGAAGGAATACAGCAGGTCAGGCAGCATCAGAGGAGCAGGAAAGTCAAGGTTTCGGGTTTACACCCTTCAGCAGGACTAGCAAATGACTAATTTGGCTAAACTGGTTGACTGACAGAATTGGTTGAACTTCTGTTTGAACTGCTTTGTTCAGTTGAACAAGTTCCACATAAAATTGTACTTTTCCATTGGGTGTGAGAACTATTACCAACCCTGAATACCATTACCCTAGTTCCGTTATTTGTGATGTGAAACTACTTTATAAACATGCTGTCTAATGAATTTTCGCATTTTCTACTTGTGGGCAAGACCATTTTCTAGAAAGATACAGGCAGATGGACATAATGTCTTAGTCATGGAGTCAAAGAGTCATAGAGTTGTACAGAAACAGACCCTTTGGTCCAAATCGTCCATGCCGACCAGATATCCTAAATTAATCAAGTCCCATTTGCCAGCATTTGGCCCATATCCCTCTAAACCCTTCCTATTCATATACCCATCCAGAAGCCTTTTAAATGTTGTCATTGTACCAACCTTCACCACTTCCTCTGGCACCCTGTAATGCCTGCCTGCTTGACCTGACACCTGACATCTTCTTCTCCACCTATCCGCAACACCCTTCCCACTGACCAATCCCCAATACCCCTACCTGCATCCACCTGTCACCATCCCACCTACTTTCTTCGAGCCCCACCCCACTTCCCTCTATTTATTTCCCAGCCCCCTTCCCTCTCCCCAGACCTGATGAAGAATCCCAACCTGAAACGTCAACTAACCTGCTCCTCTGATGCTGCCTGACCTGTTGTGTTCCTTCAGCTCCCCATTGTATTGACTCTGACTCCAGCATCGGCAGAGGTGTCTTGCTGTCTCAGCAAGACACCAGTTCCAGCTACACAAAGAAACTGACAGTAGCATGCCATTTAAATGATTGACTCGTGTTTCAAACTTTTAAGCGTTTCTCTCTGATTGGCCAGAACTATAGAAAGTTCCAGAAAACCATCTAAAAGGTATATAAACAGAGTTCGCCTGCAGACCCCACTTTTGGAACCTCTCTTGGAATTGTCTGAGGCCTTCCAAGGACACCAGCATGGCAACAGGCAGCTGACCATCCAGAGAGAGAGGGAGAAAGCAGCTTCGCAGACCCAGAGACAGAGCCGCAGAGACAGCGACTGCATAAATTTATAAGAGATTTGGGAAGTATTGTAACTTTAAGGAGGCAGATGGGATTAGGGATAGTATGTTTAATATTAAAAATTATAGTAATTTTGTTCCTAATAAAGCGGGAATATTTTGCTTTGGTACTGGAGAACAGACTGAATACTGTGTCACTTATATAATTCATGATAATTTACTGCTGATAAGTTTTATTTTAGAAAGATGTTATCTGAATGTTATTAAATGTCAGTGCATCTCGCATTCTATAATTATGTGAAGTGCAGTGACTGTGGTGTCTATGCAACTAATGCTTTCCTGGTGTGTTTATGGCTTTACATTTCATGGAGCAATGATGATTGGTGGGATTATTAATGAATTCTTCTAATCCTGCTTCTCTGTGATTCCAAACTCCCCACATATCAACATAATCACAGAACGTAATATTCCTATGTGACTGCGTCGCCTAATGAAGGAGTCAGTGGGACTGAAAAAGAAACTTCTGAAAACCCAAAAGTGGACCCCAAAATCAGAAAATAACCCTCATGAAATCTCAAGAGGAAATATGTTGTGCCTTGGTGCCATTTTCATTGTTGGTCTGTGATCTATACAATCTCTTCAACTCTGACTCAGGCTGGCCATTAGCACTATTTGCATTGGTTAAAAATGTAGGCATTGCCTGCTGAGTAGAATACCCTTTCCCCCCATTGTATAATGTGTTTTGGCTCTAATTGGTTTGGTTTTATTGGTGTGTTCTTGCTATTATCATTTTGTTTGGCGAATATGACATTGTCTTCCTTGCTGATTTCCTTGTTGAGGGTATTTTGCTTACTTCTTCCATGTATTCAAACAAACATCCATTCTTCCTCAGTTCTGAGGAAGGGTCACCGGACCCGAAACATTAATTCTGATTTCTCTTCACAGGTGCTGCCAGACCTGCTGAGCATTTCCAGCAACTCCTGTTTGTGTTTCTGATTTACAGCATCCGCGGTTCTTTCGCCTTTTAAACGTCCATTCTTGTTTGGAATGGCACTCTTCATTGATGCTGTGATTTCTTCTTTGGAATGTGGCTTGAAATTGTTCCTCCTTAATCACCTCAACACCTAATGCCAGATTTATACTTGCTTCAGACAGTTGTTCGTTATTCTGCGCTGCAGTCTAGTTCATCTGCTTCCATTTTCTGGCCACCGCTAGAATTGTTGAGTCATTCATTCATACAGAACAGAAGAGGCCCTCAGCCTATAAAGTATGTACTGCCAAAAATACACCACTACCTACACTAGTCCCACTTTCCCACACTACACCTCTCGCCTTGAATGTTATGACACCTCAAGTGCTCATCCATGTACTTATAAAAGGTTAAAGGTTTCCTGCCTCAACTACCCTCCCAGGCAGTGTATTTCCCACCTCCACTACACTCTGGGTGAAAATATGTTTCCTAAAATCCCCTCTAAACCTCCTGCTTTCCACTTTAAAATTATTCCCAATTGTTATTGACCCTTCAATCAAATAAAGAAATAGCTGCTTTCTATTCATTCTGTTCATGGCCCTCATAATTTAATACTATTTGGTCCCCACTCCTTCTTTGCTCCAAAGATAACAGCCTGAGCTAATCCAGCCTCTCATCATCACTGAAATGCTCCACCCCAGGCAACATGTAGAGAATCATAGAATCCCTACAGTGTGGGAGCAGGCTATTTGGCCCATCGAGTCAATACTGACCCTCCAAAGAACATTTCACCTAGCTTTCTTTATTACCACCTTTCTTAAATAATGGCACATTAGTCACCCTCCAGTCTTCTGACACATCACCTGTAGCTGTCAATGATACAAATATCTCAGCAAGGCACCCATCAATCTCTTCCCTAGCTTGCTCACAGTCTGACACTTCTGAAGATCAGAGAATTTTTTTATGCCAGACTGTATGATGTGATGTGAATGTATGATGTGAAATCCACAAACAGCATGGCCTCCCATTCTTTCCTGTTCTATATCTTGGAGACTATGGACAAAGGTATATGGGAGGGTCTAGACAAATTGCTAACTCTGGAGAATCCTTTAAGAAGAATAAAACTCCCAGAAGCAATGACTTAATGATTTGTATTTGTTTCAATGGGACTCGATTAGCCATGACCTGCCTGTGGAGTAATTATATTTTCTCTAGATGGTTTATTTGTTGCTTACCCTTCTTTCTGAACTCAGTTTTGATAACAGTGGAAAACATTGAAACCAAACTACCACAGTTGTAGCTTTCCATCTTCTTTATCGTGTAAAACAAATATTTTTCATTCGAGTGTATTTAACCTCAGGAAATTCTCGTTTTTGACTATGTGCTGCTTTGCATCTACATAGCTCAGAAAAAAAATTGAACTGACTTTCCTGTTACTCTGTAAGCCTTTATATTTTCTTTTGAACCAAAATATATCATCCACTGGCTTGCCTTCTGCTGTCAGTGATATGTGGTATGGTGTTTTCACAAGGATATTTTGTCCTACACTATATTAAATTAGACTCATATGTGAACAACAGTTGCTTGAATGAGTCATGGATGTTGAGATTTACACCTCTACAGCTGTACAACCATGTGAGTTAGCATTATCAGAAGGGCAGCTCGAAGTGAAAACAGGAGTGGAGAATGGTAAAGGGAGGATAGATGAGTTAAAATGGATGCATGGAAATGTTTTTTTTTAATAGGAACTAGCAGTCCTTCATGACATGTTACTTAAAAATAAATACTTCAAATATACACAATAGGCATATTGATTAGTTAGATGTTTATCTTCACTCTTTTCTATCTAGTAAAGGTTCTGGGACAATATTAAATTCACTCATCCATTGGAAAACTGTTAGGATCGGATGCGATTTTACACTGTCTCATTTTACTCTTCATTGAAATCAGTTAAGCTATTTTGACCAAAATTTAAAACTATTCTACCCAATGTTTTAGGTTTCCCAACCAGTTAATTTGGTTCAAATTACTCAACTATTTGCTTTGTTATTTGGACAAGCCATGATGGAGCTGAGAGAGTACCAGGATATTGAACAATTACTGGAGATGAATATCCTCCCCTCTCCGACACCAGGATTAGATGCATGCTGACAGGCCCCACATGTTTTGTGTGTTCATTGAACTACCTCAATTTCTAACTCCATCTTGTGACAATGTAACTGGGAAGAGTGTGACCATAATCAGGATGCTTCCTGGTTCCACAAGTCATCACAAAATATATAAACGCATAAAATCCCAATGTAACCAGAAAAATGACCAATTTGCCTGTCTGATTGCTACCCAGGACAAAGGAAATAATACCAGGTTCTTCAGGATCAGTTAAAAGAACGCTGTTTATTGTAGCATACTTATGTTTTACAAGAACAGTGAAAATAAAGAATCTCCAATTTATGCAAGTTAAACCATGGTCTTCAAAAATGTGTATATGTATATATACACACACACACACACGCACACACAATTGCACATAATCACACACACACGCACACACACATATACGCACAAATATACATACACACAATCTCACACACACACACACAATCACACACAAACACACACACACATACACACATACATACACACACACTCACACACACACAACCACACACAAACACACACGCATACATACACACACACAATCACTCACAAACACACACACATACATACACACACAATCACACACACGCACACACAATCACACACAATCACACACACATACACACACACAATCACACATAATCACACACACACACACAATCACACGCAAACACACACATACGTGCACACACAATCACACACATATACACACAAATATACATACAAACAATCACACACACACATACACAATCACACACACACATACATACACACTCACTCACACACACACACACAATCACATGCAAACACACACACATACATACACACACATACGTATACACACACATACGTGCACACACAATCACACACATATACACACAAATATACATACACACAATCACACACACATACACAATCACACACACACTCACACACACACGCACTCTCACACACACACACATACAATCACACACACACAATCACACACAAACACACATACATACATACACACACACAATCACACACAAACAGACACACACACATACACACAATCACGCACACACAATCACGCACATGCACACACAATCACACATATATACACACAAATATACATACACACAATCACAATTAGGACATACAAAAGACAAACAGTTTACATGGTGGTAAAAGAATATGGACAGTGTAAACAAAATTGTGAAGATCTACATTCCAGATTATATGGTGCAATTAGTATTGTTGGCTGTAGGATTACAGTTGTCCTTCAATGCAATGGTTGAACAGATGAGTTTAGGTATTTTCTTCTGTAGTGATTGTAGCCAGGACCTCATAGAATATGGGTTCCCTGATTGGGGCTGTTAGACTGGTCCAATCAGGGAGCCTTTGCTGAAATAAAAGGGTTGCGTGTCAGGGATACTGACACTCTGGTGCCTGAATGTTTATGAAGCAGTCCTATAGTAAAGGACTGTTCATGTGTCAATAGAGGGTGACTTGGTGATGGGATACCAGCCTCTGTGGAGTTATTTCACTTGCAGGAATCTTTCTTGGGTTTTCTAGCTTTTCCCCATGTGAGGGGAGAGAGAGATATTGTCCACATGCAGTCTCTGAATGTTTTCCACTCTTTGGTACTCTCGGTGCTTCCAGCTTTTTAAAACATTGCAACTCAACCAATCAGACAGCTGTTACCAGGCAGAATTTCCTTTGCCTGAAAGGTTCTTGGTACCACTCAGTGGCAAATAGTCCTCTTTCTGCTTCCAAAATGGAACATTGCATTGCACAGTTCAACAATATGCAATGCTTGCTTTTCAAGTTGGAAAACTTTCCAGTTATTTTTCCCTTTTAGCAAATTCCATTCCAGTTTAAAATTCAAACAACGAAAATGCAACCTCCTGCAGTGTAAAATATGACACCCACCCTGACAGCAGAAAACTCTCATCCTAATTTTGCTCACCAAACTGAATATCATACAATCCCCACAGTGTGAAAGCAGGCCATTTAGCTCATTGAGTCCATACCTACCACTCCCCGTCCCTATCCTTATTCCTGCAGCCCTGTATTTCCTTGGGCCAATCCACCTAAGCTACACAGTCCTGAACACACTTGGCAATTTAGCATGGCTAATCCACCTAACCTGCACATCTATGGACTGTGGGAGGAAACAGGAATACCTGGAGGAAACCTACACAGATACGGGGAGAATGTGCAAACTCCACATAGATAGTTGCCTGAGGGTGGAATTGAGCCCAGGTCCCTGTTGCTATGAGGCAGCAGGGCTAACCAGTGAACCACCATGATACCCCCAATACATGTCACTCTTTTCGTATGTACATCCAGCTTTTGAAAAATGTGTGTTCTTAACTCTTGTTAAATGAAAGGAATGTTGGAAGAATCTAATTGAAAGAATGAAAGAAAATAGGGTTGTGTGTCTATTTTGTTAGATTTTTGATGCTCCTACTGAACAAGGACCAAAGATTAAGTTAGGATGCACCCTTTAAATTTTACCACTATTTTGTACATCTCCAAGGAGAGTTCTATATGCTATTCATTATAACTATCTGTCTGTGTGACTAGTATGTTTAAATACTGTAGCAGTAACAAGATAACGTTTTGTATCACAATGAGGATTAAGTTCTTCAGACAAATAGACAATGAGGCTCCTTGATGACTCGGTGAATTTATATGGTAAGTAGTTTACCATAGTGACTAAGAAAGCATAGGTTCAACCATTGCATCTGTGCTATGTTCTCTGAAAACTGACTGAACAGCCATTCATTGTCAAGGCTTGTAGATGAGTAATGACCACTTGAGCAATGTCCTGGAGAATGATGCGTACTCATAGTGGAAGTGGTTGGCCGACAGCTTCAGCAGAGATAAGGAAATTGTTCAAAAGGATTAAAAATAAATCCCAAAACAAACATGAAGTCTAAACACAAGCGTGACACTTGCCAGTCGGCAACAGTTTGTGGAATCTCTGCATGGATGTGAGACATTTAGTCTCCTACTGGACAGTAACTTGCAAACCAACCAAAATCCCAAGAGAAGACCCTTGCCAGTACAACTGACTGAGGAGACAGGCTCCATATACTTTGGGAACATACTATTACCATAGCCTGTTGCAACATCTGATCCCTTCCCCCACCATCAGCAAATATCACACTGACCCTGGCACCAAGCACCCTCAACCTCATGACCTCCGATATGTGTGGAATGTGGTTGAGAATCAGAGCTCTGCACCAAGTCGTGTGCTGAGAAAGGGTAATCGCTTGCACAAGAATGTTTTTAAATGTTATTACATTAAAAAGAATGTTTACCAAATGAAGGATTTATGGGTGAATTGTGGATGGATTCTGCTTGCAAAAGTAGGGCATCTTTATGGGGCTTGGAAGTTGTCACTCATTCTACGACATTTTAACAGATTCCAGCTCTTTGCTTACTAAAGAAAAAGCTTTAATTTATATAACTTTGGAAATCTTATTCCTCAAGGAGCTGTCCACACAACGACAGAATTTAGACACTATTCGTTCATTCCAACAAGCAGAATGCCTAGAAATGTGTGATTGCTAAAACTATTTTACCTGATTAAACATTTCCCCATTTCCTGTGTGTGTTTTATTGGTTCCTTTACAATGTGCATCATTCTTTAGTCAAAATGTGCCCTACATCTTGACCTTGGACCTGCTCAATAGGCAGCCATGTCTCTACTTGACATGCCTACTGATTAATTTCATTTCCATTTCCTCAGGAACAACAATTTTCTTTCATCTGACAAATTCCTCAATGTCAGGTGCTTATCTTGTTGGAACAAACAAACCAGTGCCCAAATTCCAATGGCTCTTAGCATGGCACCATGATACAACATCACAACACACAAACTGAACATCTCCTATTGCCTACATCTAGAACTTTGGGATTTTTGTGATGATGCATTATACCAACATCATATGTTATTATAGAATGGTGGCTAAGAGTTGAGCATACAGTCTGTGAAATGCATAATTTTTACAGCTAGAGGAATTTAGAAGCAACACTTCTTCCTCACAGATAGAAAATCAAGTCTGCACTAAGATGCAACCTTAGATGCTGGGGGAGCAAGTGTTGATTTCTATAGATGACTTTAAAATGAGTTGGGCTAATTCTGGAACCTATTCAGGTAGCACGGCACTCTTGAAATCATATTGGGTGTACAGTCAGTTGGTGTGATAGTGATAATGGTAACCTAGAGACCCAGGCAAATTCCTTTGAGATGTGGGTTTAAATCATATCATGGCTTTTAAATCAATTTGACTTTAATTAACACGTTTGGATTTGAAAGCTAAATACAGCAATTGTAACCATAACAACTATCAAAAATTGTTGGTAAACTAAATAAACCTTCTGGTCTTATATAGGAAATATATCTGCCACAGATATTTTTAATCAACCTGCGCAGATATATACATTCTGCTTTTGGTGGAACTTGAACCCAGGTCTTCTGGCTCAAAGATAAGGTGTTAGAGCCGTTGCTGATTTTTTTTTTTGTCTTTTTTTTCTCAATTGACCTGAAAAATGAGGAATTTGGAACAATTTATGTTAAAAGGAGGAATAAGAAGACCAAACAAACTTTTTTTTATGAGGTCAGACCTGGAGGCTAATTGCAGGCTAAGCCTTGATTAAAAGATTCTAACAGAGACAGTGACCCCCTGAGAAGAGCCATTGTGTTTAAACAGGTAGCAGAAGTTGGATATAAACAATGATAACGAGGTGTAGAGCTGGATGAACACAGCAGGCCAAGCAGCATCAGAGGAGCAGGAAAGCTGACGTTTCGGGCCTAGACCCTTCTTCAGAAATTTTCTGCTCCTGCTCCTCTGATGCTGCTTGGCCTGCTGTGTTCATCCAGCTCTACATTTTGTTATCTCAGATTCTCCAACATCTGCAGTTCCTACTATCTCTTGGATATTAACAAGGTCAGTACCTAGGAATTGGTTCCAGCAAATCTCAAATAGACACTATTTTCAAGCAGATAGCAGTTTTTCAATGGTGATTGAGGCCTTGGGGAGAGTCGATCAGATTATCAGGGTTGAACCAGAATTTAAGTTGTGTTTTTTTAATTGTTGTGTGTAAATTACCACAAGCTACTTTTAAATTGGCTACTTATTAAGAAATAGTCATAGAGTCATAGAGATGTACACTATGGAAACAAACCCTTCAGTCCATATTGTCCATGCCTACCAGATATCCTAAATTAAGTTAGTCTCATTTGCCAGCATTTGGGCCATCTCCCTCTAAGTCTTTCCCATTCATGTACCCATTCAAATCTCACAGATAATCAAATACTGAAACTATCACTTAAACTTTATCCCAACTAAGACCCTTAAAGTAAGCAAGTCTCACAACCCAAATAGGCTATTACCTGATTAATGGTGGAATTTAACTACAATTCCAAACAACAATGTTTGTATCTGGATGAGTCTCAGGGCTTGATCCTTGTACAGTTTTGTTCTCCAGAGTTCGGCTCCTGACAAATCCTGGAGTTGAATTTTCATACAATCTTCCATCCTTCAAGTTTGTGGTGTGCCATTTTTGATGATCCTTTAGATTCTTTCATCCACAATACTGACCACTGCTCAGGAACCATCAAGTCTGCGGTTTGCCTTCTTATCAGAAATAGCTTCTTTGTTCCAGGTTACATTTGGCATTGACTGTCTGTTTGAAGAAACAGCTTTCCTATGATCAGCTCCTTAAATTCTCCTACAAAATCATCATATGTCCTTGTGGCTGAAGGTAGTCAGTTATCAAGTAGATGCTAAAACATTTTTCTTTACGTAACTTCCACTTCTTCTTCTCCCAGACATGGCTAATTGCTTTCAGCTCCTTGTCTTGTCCCTTAACATGTTATTCCAGACACAGTTATTGCTAATTATTTCAATCCATGAATACCTCTTAAAGTTCTGAAGTTTACACTATCACAGAATTGTTTTGACTCAGACTTAGACTCCCCACAGTGTGGAAACAGGGCCTTTGGCCTAACAAGTCCACACGACTCTCACAACATCCCACCCAGACCCATCCCCCTCTAACCACCTAATTGACACATCCCTGAACACTACGGGCAATTTAGCATGGCCAATCCACCTAACCTGCACATCTTTGGACAGTGGGAAGAAACTGAAACACCTGGGGGAAACCCACAGAGACGCAGGGAGGACGTGCAAACTCCACACAATACCTGTTAATTACTTGGATGGTAGTGAATGTACTATCACCAGGTTTGTGAATAGCACAAAAATAGGTGGAAAGACAAGCAGTGAGCATGACAGTGTCTAAAGAGAGGTATAGACAGGTAAAAGTGAGCGGGCAAAAGCCTGACATAAAATATAGTTTAGGAACATGTGAAGTTATGCACTCCAATGTGAAGAATAGAAGACTTGGATGTATTTTTAAATGGGGAAAGTTTGTAGCACAGAACAATCTACCCACTTAGCATCAAGTTCGGTAGGTAATAGGAAGGGCAAATGGACCTTTGGCCTTTTTTTTCAAAAGGAATGGAGTTTTCTGCGAGATGGTTCTGGGCTGCTGCTGAGATAACATGAAGATTTGAAAGCTCCCTACCTAATATGATACACCAGCTTCTGGAAGTCTGAAGAGTAGGAAGCTGGGTTACAGGTATTGCTGCCTTTTCCTGGATGAACAGAGATGGTAACCCTGATCTACATCTCGAAAGAAACAGCTGAGTCCACATTTATGCTTGTGAAACAACACATCGTGAAAGTTACATAAGTAGTCTGGCCAGTTTTGTTATTTTGCTTCATTTATCCCTTATCTGTGTTTGTCTGTCTGTCTGTTGTGTGAATGGGGGCTGAAAACAACTATTTCGGGTCTAAGCACAGACATTAATCAACTTACTGTGTTGTTTAATTCTCTCTGCTATGTTTTATTTGTATTTAATAAATTGCTCAGATATTTGTTTAAGAGACAAAACCAGTGTCATAGAGTCATGGAGATATACAGCACAAAAACAGTCCCTTCAGTCCAACCAGCCAGGCCGACCATAATCCCAAACTAAACTAGTCTGTCCTGGATATTAATTATTTGCAAAATTAATTGATTATTCAGAATGCTGGTTAGCCACTCAATGGAGTGACTATTTGGAGGTCTTCGATAGTGTCATTTTATGCGTTGTGAATATAGAGGTAGGAAGGCTCGTTTGGTTCGTCTTTCTGTCTTTGTGTCATAATGAAGGATCCTACCTGTATGCCACAAGAGCCCCAAAATCTGCTACATCCTTATTGGAGTGTGACCACAGCAATACTCTCAACTGTTATCCAAAATGTGCAAGCAAGACATTACATTCCAGGTCAAATGCGGATGGGCAACAGTCAGTGATGTCTAGATATTCTGAAAGAAAAGGAGAAAAAGTTATCAGTTCATTCAGCTATGTCTTATGTACATTGGACAACTAAAACTTAAATTAACAAGCAAAGCTTTGAGAAAGAAAGAGGGTTGACTTGACAACATATAAACTTGCTGATATCCAGGGGAAGTGAAAAGCAATATTTTTGCTTTCAATGATAAAGATCCACATGCTCATGGATTCCAGTCACTGTTGAGGACTGGGACCATCTGGAAGTGAGGAGATGGGTATGCTTGGGTTTGTCACAAATCCTGTTAATATTAATAAACCATGAGCTTTTTATCTACACAGATTTTCCACTGAATGGAAGCTATATAATGATAACTAGTCCAAAGATGTGCAGGTTAGGTAGATTGGCCATGATAAATTGTCTGTGGCATATGGGATGTGCAGGTTAGGTGGATTAGCCATGGGAAATGCAATGTTACAGGGGCTGGGTCCAGGTGAGATGCTGCTCAGAGGGTCGGTGTAGACTCAATGGGCTGAATGGCCTCTTTCCACACTGTAGGGATTCAATTATTCTGTATGCTTCAGTGACATTTAGAGGTAGTGAAAACATTGCAGGCTACTGTCATTCGATAACCTTAAAGGACTTGTAAATGATAGGAGGATTTGGTGAAGTAACATCTGAATTTCCATTTGAAAGAGAAGGAACTGGTGTGCAGGTCCACCTGTCTCTTCCAGGATAACAAGGTGTGGAGCTGGATGAACACAGCAGGCCAAGCAGCATCATAGGAGCAGGAAAGCTTGACGTTTCGGGCCTAGACCCTTCATCAGAAATGGGGGAGGGGAAGAGGGTTCTGAAATAAATAGGGAGAGGGGGGAGGTGGATAGAGGATGGATAGAGGAGAGGATAGGTGGAGAGGAGGCAGACAAGTCGAAGAGGCGGGGATGGAGCCAGTAAAGGTGAGTGTAGGTGGGGGTGGGTGGGTTGTAGGGAGGAGATGGGTCAGTCCGGGGAGGACGGACAGGTCAAGGGGGGCGGGATGATGTTAGTAGATAGGAGATGGGGGTGGGGCTTGAGGTGGGAGGAGGGGATAGGTGAGAGGAAGGACAGGTTAGGGAGGCGGAGATGAGCTGGGCTGGTTTTGGGATGCGGTTGGGGGAGGGGAGATTTTGAAGCTTTCCAGGATGTTGTGTTATATTATTCATAAGGAGCTAGGAAGTAATTGTTGTGGTTTATATATGTAATTCTGTGCTGATATAAATTGAGGATACGGTGTTTACTGTTGCACTGCAACCAGAACCTGAGCAATAATGTAGTGGTCCACCAGCCAGTTGCAGGGCTGTAAGAGTGATAACTGTAAGAGTCTAATACAGATAGTTCTGCTATAACGTGTGTTTCATTAACATGAACTGGCTATAATACGTTTGATGAATAGTGGCTCATGCAAACTTTCTGCTGTACAGGTATAGCAATTTTCTCTAGCGATTTCCCTATAATGCACTTTTCTAAAGTGATTTTCAATAGCGCAATTATCTACAGCACAAGGTCACACTGGAAAGCAACTATCACATTGTAGGAGAACTACCTGTAGTACTGTGATTATTTCAAAATTCTAGCAATAAGAATATATAACATGGTGGCAGCTGGCATCCTGGAGTGAAGTCCAAATATGTCAAGAATTTACCTTGATTTAGATTAGATCAAACGGAGTCTGTGCAAAGGAAAACAGAAACTGAGTGTCTCCTGCAAAAACAAAACGGATGCTCCTGCTGCAATGAGCACATAACTGCAGCCCAGAGTGAATTAGGAGGTTTGTGAGTCGTGGAGACTTTCGAGAAGTTTAAACAAGAAAGTAGATTGACGTTCAGTAGCTTTCTTAAAGGTAATAGTGAAGAGAGAGAGTCAACTTTATTCTTTTGTGGGCAGGAAATGTTAAATCCCCACATAAGCTGCTGAAAGGACAGACTATACACATACAGGTTTCAAGAACGAAAACATGACATTCAGCAAAGCTCATTAATAAAGCAGAGAATCCAAAGCCTCACACCCATGAGGCAGAATCTGCATAAGTCAGAAGGAAGAGAGTTCATATTCAACCTACACCTGAATCTATAAAAAAATTTAAGACCATCAGCTGCACCAGCAGCATCACTAACGTCGGCAGTTCAGCATCAGTAATGCTGTAGTGACACAACATTAGTAACATTAAATTTAGCTTCTGCACACCAGTAGTAATATAAACATTGCCATGTAGTTTACCAACTCACTACTGAGAGCAATGAGTGCCAAGCCCACAAAATGGAAGCACAGCAGCCTATCACTAAGTAATAAGGTGAAGAATATTTTAGAGAAAATAAACTAAATTGTACAAGATTCTCAGCATGTCGAGACACCCTCTCATTTCAGAATCTGTGGTGCTCTTCTTAGTCCTCCAGATTCAGGTTCCCTACCCCCTGGCCTGAATTAGTTTGAGCTCCTGCAGGCAGTCCTCCAAAATCTCCTTCAGGATCCAGCCACTGACTTCTCCATCTTCCTGCCCCACATTTCATCCCAAACGTTAGATTGGGACCCAGGACCAAAAACTCTGGCCAAAATCTCAAGTTAAGCTTTTATTATTACAAACACATGGGAACTTTCAAGGATCTGACTTGTGAAAACTTTGGTAACCCTGGCGACTAACTCTTGCTCCAACGTGCCTGACACTAATGTGCGTGAGTGATCAGTTCCATTTTGCTGTATTTTATTTCAAATGTCATTTTTTCAAATTACTTCTACATTTTATGTTTCTAATTGAACATTCTGCCCTGATCTACCTAGTCTTTGGTTCATAGCTGTCAATCATTTTTTTCTTAACATTCCCTTGCGATATTCAAGAAGGAAGGTGCAGACAAACAGTCTCTCCAAAAAGTGTTGATGGATCTAGTTGTCTCTTTTCCACTGTCGTCATAATCTCCATGTATTTTTATGTGGTTTCTTTAAGAATCAAATTGGATTTTGTAGTATCTTTCACCGAACCCAAAATGGCAGCAAAATCAGTATCATATGAATGTATCTATAGACTACAGCCTTTACCTTGAAATCTTTGGGTCTCCAGATGAAGATATTAATAATATATGTGTCCCACTACTGCAACAGCAGGTTTTGTTTTGAAGACAAGTATGCCAAGTTTTCTGTATGCTCACTACAAAATTCAGTATTTAAAACTAAATTTACTTACAGTGATTTGAGCTCTTCAGAGAGAATAATGAAAGCAATTGCAGGTTGCAGCTCATCAATTTTATGCTGGCATTTTTTTCTAGTGTTGTGCAGCACTTAAGAAGATATTGTGCTTTTGAGTATTGGACCGTTAATGAGAGCACTGTAAATAATGGTAAGTTGCACAAAATTACTTTGAACTTTTGAATTTGCTTCACTTGCTGCATAGCTTCATCCATCACTTCAAAATACTTGTGTGAAGGGTCAAGGTTCGTATTGCAAGATAACATCAATGTTAGGTTGACGCAGAGAGCAAGTGAAGTGAATCAAGATGAAGGGATTTAGGTGGAAGGAAGGTTGAACTGTAAGAAATTACAAAACTTTGGACTTGCAGGTTATTAGCATGAATTGCATGTTTTTTTATATGACTGTAGATTGAGTTTATCAAGTTACAGTGGCATGTCATGACATGCCTTGGCCCTTTGCTCATATTTCATTCTGAGCGTGATTTTGTGTCATTTATCTAAATGGCCACTCCTGGTATCTTGTGCTACTGTCACCTCCAAGAGTACGTTATAATAGGTAAGTGTTGTCTGAGTAGTTTGCTGTTATCAATCCCCTTTGTCTTTTGCCCATCTAGTGGCTAGCAAGAAAGCATAAGCCACCATAGAGTATCTACAGAAAAGGCACTGTTATTAGGTGACAACCACTTGCTCATCACATAGCCTCGCTTGCTAAGGTATTCAATTTTCACATTTCTCCCTTTTGCTAGCCTGCACTTCTGCCCTGGTGGTTATTAGCAGCTTCTGAATGAAGGTATGCCTTCGGAGTAGTAAGCTTGCCTTTTTACTTCTTCCATGGCTGCTGTTGCCTCTCTCTGTCTGTTTGTACATTTCAGTTGCTGACTAACTCTCTGTGTCTTCTTGAAGAAGTAATGGTTGCTGTCACCTAGCCTCATTAGTCTATGGTTTGGTTTGGATCCTTCAGTGATAAACGACAGACAATACAGAACGGTAGACTATATACAAAAGAGAACAGAAGTTGCTAGAAAAGCCCAGCTGGTCTGGCAGCATCTGTGAAGAGAAATCAGAGTTAACGTTACGGGTCCGGTGACCCTTCCTCAGAACTGATGGTAGCTAGGAAAATGTGCAGAAAGTAGGATAGGTAGAAGGGATAAAGAGTAAATGATAGGTTGGGAAAGAGCCCAAAGGGAGAGAAAAACAGTTGGACAGACAAAGGAGTGAATAATGATCTGGCTGGGAGAGTGAAAGCTGTTAATGGAGACTGTTAGTGGCTATCAATAGGCAGTATGCAATGACAGACTGTGTGACTACAAGGCCAGGTGTGTGTGGTGGGGGTCCAGCACATGGAAGAGTTCAGGCCCTAAAATTATTGAACTAGATGTTGAGTCCAGAGGACTGCAGGGTCCCCAAGTGGAAAATGAGGTGGTGTTCTTCCAGTTTGCGCTGAGCTTTGCTGGAACACAGCAGCAAACCTGAGACAGAGATGTTGGTGAGGGAACAGGGTGGTGTGTTAAAGTGGCAGGCAATGGAAGTTCAGAGTCTTTTTTGCAAGCAGAACGTAGATGTTCAATGAAGCAGTCATCCAGTCTATGCTTTGTTTCCCCAGTGTAGAGGAAACCGCATTGTGAGCAGCGAATGCAGTAGACTAGATTGTGAGACGTGCAGGTGAAGTGTTGCTTGACCTGGAAGGTATGTTTGGGCCCTTGGATAGTGGGGAGGGAGTAGCTAAATGGGCAGGTGGTTGCAGGGGAAGATGCTGGACGAATGTGAGGTGCATTGGGAGTGAAGGAAGAGTGGACCAGGGTGTCCAAGAGGGAATGGTCCCTGCAGAACGCAGACAAAGGAGGGAGGGGAATATGTTTCTGGTGGTGGTACCTCACTGGATTGAGCACAAATGGATGTGGATGCTGGTGGGATGGTAGGCAAGGACAAGGGGAACCCTATTGCTGTTGCGGGAGGGAAGAGAGGGGGTGAGGGCAGAAGTGCGGGAGACAGGTCAGACCCGGTTGAGAGCCCTGTGAATGACAGTGCTGGGGAACCCTCAGTTGAGGAAGAAGGTGGATATTTCAGAGGTTCCCTTGTCGAAATTGGCCACATCGGAACATATGCGATGGAGACAGAGGAACCGGGAGAATGGAATGGAGTCTTTACAGGAAGCAGCGTGTGAGGATGCATTGTCCAGGTTACTGTGGGAGTCATTGGGTTTATGGTGGATATTAGTGACCAGCGGCCAGAGGGAAACAGCCCCAAAGATATCATCGATATATTGGAGAAAGAGTTGTGGGTGAGGGTCAGATTAGGACTGAAACAAGGAATGTTCCACGCACCCCACAAAAAGACAGGCATAACTGGGGCCCGTGCGGATACCCATGGCCACCCCTCTAACCTGAAGAAAATGGGAAGAGTTAAAAGAGAAGAAATTGAAGGAGAGGATAAGCTCAGCCAAACAGCAGGTGGTGGTGTGCAGGGCGGTTCAGGCCTTTGCTTGGTGAAGAAACGGAGAGCCCTGAGATCATCCTGGTGGGAGATGGATGTGTAAAGCGATCGCATGTCCATGGTAAAGAGGAGGCGGCTGGAGCCTGCAAACTGGAAATTCCAAAACTGGCATAAAGCGTCAGAGGAATTGCAAATGTAAGTGGGCAGGGACTGGTACAGGGGAGAAAAGACCAAGTCAAGGTAGAAACAGATGAGTTCTGTGGGGCAGGAGCAGGCTGAAACAACGGGTCTGCGCAGGCAGTCCTGTTTGTGGATTTTCAATAGGAGGTAGAAGTGAGTTTTGCGGGGCTGGGGAATTATCAGCTTGGAATGACGAAAATACAATGGCCTGATGTGTCATGGTGGGATCGTGGCCCAGGGGAAGATAGGAGGAGGTATCTGAGAGCTGACACTCAGCCTCTGCAAAGTAGAGGTCAGTACGCCAGACTACAACACCACCCTAATCGGCAGGCTTAATAACAACGCCAACGTTGGGTCTAAGCTCACGGAGTGCAGTCAATTCAGAGGGCGGTTGGTTGGATTTGGTGAGGGGGTCAGGGAAATTGAGATGACCAATGTCACATTGACAGTTCTCAAAGAACAGACCAAGTGCAGGTATTGTTAGCCACTTACAGTCTGCAGTAACAGCTATTCACTTTCCTAGCCACATCATTATCCATTCCTTTGTCTGTCCAACTGCTCTTCTCTCTCTTTGGGCTCTATCCCCACCTATTATTTAATTCTTATCCCCTCCCCCCACCCTCTCTTCTGCAGATAAACCAACATTTTCCTAGCTACCATCAGTTCTGAGGAAGAGTCACCAGACCTGAAACATTAACTTCACAGATGCTGCCAGACCTGCTGAGCTTTTCCAGCAACTTCTGTTTTTGTTTCTGACTTACAGCATCCACAATTCTTTCGGTTTTGTATACAGAAGAGGCACTATTCTTAGGTAACAAGAAATTTTATTGCAAGATAGCAATAAAACCATATTTGATCAGGTATACTTCTGAGGATCTTGAGAAGCTGATAGATACATTTGCTCCTTTAAAAGCTGGAATAGAACTTCTTGCTTCTACCTGCAGACTGGGTGACACATTGGTGGAATGGGTAATGCTAATGTAACTTGAACATTAACCCCTTCAGAACCATTACCTAAAACATCAGTTTTCTTGATAGTTTTTTTTGACTCCAATGTTCTGTTATTGCCTACCAGTCTCATGGAAAGCCTGAGGAGGGAGGTCTCAAATCTCCCTCAACTGGAACAAGAATTGAACCTGCGAGTTTGGTGTCATTTTGAACGACATGTCAACTGAACTAACCAACCCACCAGAGTGGGACATGGGAGAATAAACTTGTTTAAACATTGTGACAATAGTATAGTATCTTTATGAATTAAAAGCAAACCAATTAAATGGATTTATATCGGAGCACAATCGCCAATCAAACCAACTTGTTTGGAGAAGAGAGAGTGATATAATCACCATGGTGAAGAATGCAAATTACAGCAATCAGTAACATACACTTCAACCCTACCAGAAAAGTAGACCCTGAGCTCTGGATTTTCAATGGGGAGACCCTCCACCTTACTGTGTTACTCCCCATCTCTGTAATCCATCTCCCAACCACCTAGATGTCTCCTTTAGGCCACTTCTCTGCTCAGTTTTTGTTTTGTGGCCAAATTTGCAAAGTTTGAAACATTTGTAAGTGCAACTCATTGTATGGTAATTCCAAGGTGAACATGAGGAGGACCCTTGAGCCTACCCTTCATAAGATTCCCAACTCGAGCCCATGGGTCATGATGCCATTCATGACTCTTTTAAGGACTCATGGCTTATGGCCAACTTTGGGAAATTGTGGAGGAGTTAGGACCTGCCTATCTCCACAACGGAGCTAAGGATGTTGAAGGTGTGAGCATGGGCCCATGACTTAAAGCAGACATCATTCTTAAAAGGCACTGCCTTAAGTTGGAAAGACCTGGAAAATGGATCGGGAATTTTGGATTTGGTGAGAAGCTACTCTCTGCTCAAAGAGACAGAACTGACAGAAATTTAAGGATTCTAGTAAATTCCGTGTGGTGTGGCTAGACGAAGTTTTAATCAAAGTGAGCTGTGCTACCAAAGATCAGGTTGGAATTTGTTGGAAAAATCTGAGGGATGGACCTTTGACAATAAGTGAATGTTACAGCTCTGTGAAACAAGGAGGATGAGCTATTTGTGAGCTTGAATTCACTTTGCACAGATTCCTGTAAAGACTGCAATTCTGTAGAAAGTGTGTTGTAAGATATACATGTAGTATATGATTTCCCAATGTGTTTAAATGTTAATAAGGGATTTCCTTTTCTTAGTTCAGGGTATCAGTTGTCTGTAATGTTTAGTCAATGTTAATTTATTTTGTCTGGTACAGTAAAAGAAAACTTAAAATTTGAAATTTTGTTTTGTGATTCTTTTAAGTTGATTTCTGGGAATTCAATTTTTTTTTGTTTAAGTTATCCTTCTCTATTGTAATAGGAACAAAATACTCTCTCCCTAGCAACACTAACACTTCCAATAGGTGGAGTGCAGCTCACCACCGTTTTTTCGAGAGCATTCAGAGTTGAGCAATTAATCCTGGCTTTGCAAGTGACAGCTGAGTCCCATGTACAAATAAAGAAAGCAGTGTAGTCTCAAAGTCTGCCCTATACTGGAGGACCTGTGTGTGAGATCTTGGAGAAGGGTTGGAGAATGGAACAGTGAAACATTGGGCCGAATCTTGTCCTCCTAAGAAGCAACAGGGAAGGTACTGAGAGGGAGCGATAACTTATTGGGGTTGGCCACACGGAGATATTAAATTCTAGGCGGGTTGGCTCAAGTTTGATTTACTGTTCTGCTGCCAATTGACCACTAAGGACCTCTCTAAGACACCACTAAGATTGACCTGTGTTCTGGGCAGGGGTGAAAATTAGGCACCTTCCCTATTGGTAACACAGATTGGCTTGCCTTCTGAGCTGGCTTCATCTCCAATCTGGTTGTTATTGGGGACATGGATTGGAGCCAGAGGCATGGCTGCTGAAAGGAACTCCTCACCCTTGCCTCCTGATCCCCTTCTCCCCAGAAGCCCTACCCCACAATTCCCCTACAATGCCCCACCCCACCTTACACGGTCATCTACTTAGCCCAATGCCCCTGGACCTTGGCACTGCTGTGCAGGCAACAGCCTCAGGCTCTGAGGTGGCCTTGACGTTGCCTGCAGGCTTCAAACTGGGCGAGGGATCATTGTTCCAGGAAGTGATGCGCTATAACACCTGCCAGGTGACCACTTTGGTGCCTGACAGGCCCAAAATCTGGAGAGCTTTCCCGTTTGTGGTGGTATGTGCGATTGAGGGGGAGAGGAGGGGACTGCGGGTTACAATATCCACCACTGTGGAAAAAAAGTCGGAAAATCCCAGCTAACTTTCTTAAAGTTGAAACTTTTTGGACAATTTGGGTGGCCAATACCGATCTCATAACTAAAAGACCGCTCGCTTCTGGACATCCCATAATTTATGTGAAATTCAAGCTCTGCAGTGTTTCATGAGGTAAGTGCTTGTCAGTGTGATCCAGCTCTGATTTCATTCCATGTGACGAATTGGCAGCAATTTGTCAGAAAAGTGAGTAAATGGAACCTCTTTAAGGCTAAATGACCAGCTGCTGTTTCATAGCAGTCTGCAGACACCAACAGTTTTTAAACAAACACTTGGAGGCCTGTTGCTAGAATATTTGGCACTCATTCTACTCATACACAAGATCTGCAAAGGACAGCAATGATTTAAATAAGAAGAGATCAACAAAATTTGACTGGAACATGTGTACACCACTCTTGAACTGATCATCAGTTTGGAACAGTACTTCAGATGGGGCCATATAGCTGATACTTCATCCTTTGGGAGGTAACTTGTTTCTGGCTTCAGCCTCTCTATACATAAGTCAATTGACCAAGTTCCACTGCTTCATGATAATTGACATCCCAGCTCCAAGCCCTCTCACATGTTGCTCCCCAGATGTCAAGTGCGGTGTGCCAGAAATATCGTCAAATTGCACGGGCAAGCCAACCTCAAATGGGGCGGAGTTGATTAATGAAAAACAGCGTGCTCAGCATCCAGAGATCTGTGGTCCTAGTCCCAGAACTGCATTATCAGCCCTCGAAAGGTCAGCTCAGTCTTTAACGTTTTTCCTTCACTTATTAGTGAAAGTGACACTCAATGCCTGAGCCCCAGGCCTCCATTTAAATGAGTGAGAGGAAGATGAGGAGTGTATATAAAGGCAATCAGCATTTATAAAGCATCATTGCTGTTGGAAAATATCCCAAGTACATAGAAAAAGACATTATATGTGCAGGAGTAGACCATTCAGCCCATTGAATTCACTCTGCCATTCAACATGATTATAGTTGATCCTTTATCTTAACACCGTACGCCCACTCTCTTCCTTTATCCCTTGACCTTTAGCTTCTGGAAATATATTTATTTCTTTCTTAAGCATGTTCAGTGATTTGGCCTCCACAGAGAATTCCACAAGTTCTTCATCTTCTGTGTGAAGAAATTTCTCGTTATCCTAGTCCGAAATAGCCAATCCCAGATCCCGAGACTGTAACCCCTTGCTGTCTTTTTGCCTATGTCATTGATATTCACATGGACCATGATCTCTTATTGTTCTCTTTCCCCTCCTGCAGCCACTTCAGGACATGTTGACTCTGACACAAGGGAGGCCACATTCCATTCTGGTGTCACAGATACTCCTGTTCCCCTTAAAACACAATCCCTGCCTCTAATGCTGTCACACTGTTATTTGCTCCCCACTTTTTCACCTGAGCCACCCCTGATGCCATAGACTTGGCCCTCACTGGATTCACCCAAGAATTCATCAACCCAAGCGGTATCCAAAATGGAAACTCTGCTAGAGATGCAGATGGCTGCCTGCACTACCTGCCTGATGTTAGCATTCTGTCTGGTGGTCAATCATTCCTTCTGCACTCTGCTTGTGGTGTGACCACTCTCCTGCCAGCATTGCCTCTAATTTTCTTCCCAGCTGCGCAGGCCTCGAGACCCACACACAGGTGGCAACCTCTGGAACTGGAGGTCAACACGGTGATTGGCACGCAGCTGCCGATTGCCATGCACAGAACGTCAATGCCCTGCCGTACACTTTAGAGGGAACGCTATTCACCGCACATGCAACCCACGATGGTCTGAGCCTTGCAGATACCCCGCAGAAACTCCAACTGCCATTCCAAATCCGACAGATGGATTTCCAGGAACAGCAGCAGGATACACCTCCACAGACATGGTCACCCTGGAGCCTGGAAGTGTCCCTGACCTCCCACATCACACCAAGGAGCATTCCACATGGCCGATCTACCTTGCCATGACTTACCCTTAAATTACTTCCTTTTCTTTTACTTCCTATAGTTTGAAGAATATCAAATATAGAATCGGGACCTCAACTTATTCCTTATGCCTTAACCATTCTTAATCTAAATCAAAGAAAAAAGTTTTCACTTTAAAGACCGGACAGCAACAATACTAATCTGATTTGACTTGCTGAGGTCCCACGCATCTCATGCTCCCTCCCAGTCCTATTTGATCGCCTCATGTTTTCCCTCCAATGTCACTCTTGACTGCTTTCACCCTCTCGTGCATCTTCCAATGTCTGGTCTCCTTGAGGCTGAAGATACAGAAATAAAAGGTGAATACCAGCTGAACTTCCATCTTACATCAAACCCACAGGCAGAGACATCACCAAAGATAATTCAGGTTTTCAGAAGGTTTTCAATGATGTTAGGAGGTTAGTAATCAAAATTAAAGTGCATGTGATGGACATGATACAGTAACTTGGATTGAAGATTAGGTAGGTAGAGAAATGGGTCATTCTGTTGTTGGCAAGTATGGTGATTTTAACAAAGCCAGCCTGTTGGACCTCATAGAATATGAGTTCTCTGATTGGGGCTGTTAATCTGGTCCAATCAGGGAGCCCTGGCTGACAGATACAAACAGAAGTGTTAGAGTTTCTGCTCACTCTGAGAGCTGACTCTGAGGAAGCCAGATCAGTGTCAACTTTTATGCACGTGTAAATAAAGAGTGACTTGGTGATGGAATGCTGACATCTGTGGGGTTATTTCAGCAGGCTACGACCATTGGAGTATCACAAGGATTAGTGCTTGGACCCCAGCTGTTCACAATCTATATCAATGATTTAGATGTGGGGGCAATTTATAGATTTCCAAGTTTCAAGATGATATGAAACGTGGTGGAATTGCAAGTTGTGATAAAGATGCAAAGATGCTCCAAAGGCATTTAGGCAGCCTGAGTGAATGGATAAGACCATGACAGGTAGAATATAAAGGTGATAAATGTGAGGTTATCTGTATAAGCTCAGTCATTGAGCAAGTTCAACAGAGGATTTAATAACTTTCTAGTTACTAATCGTATCGAAGGATATGAGTGTACCCAGGAATATGGTCTTGAGGGAGGTGATTGCAGCTTTTTTTAATCACTTGATATATTAGTCACTGGCACTTCAATGTCTGGGCTAATATTCAGCTAAATGACATAACAACATCAAACTTTCATCAGCATGTCATGTTTCATATGGCCTGAGTTAAGATGGAGTCTGAGACCTTGATAGCCACAGGTCACATTCTATGCGTCTGTTAAGAGTGTGCTGCATACTAACTGTGAGACACAACACTACATACGTAACTGCCAGGAGTCCTCATGGTTGCTGCTCATACAGTGCTATCTTGATCCTTCTACTCATTATCATACTCAGCTCTTAAAGCACTAACATAACAGGGAGGATGCGGTCGAGTGAGGAAGCCATGGTTCTCAAGAGAGGTCGAACAACTGGTTAAGAGGAAGAAGGATGCTTATATAAGGTTTAGGAAACAAGGAACGGAAAAGGCTCTGGAGGGATACAAGTTAGCCAGGAAGGAGCTGAAGAAAGGACTTAGGAGAGCTATGAGGGGGCATGAGAAAACCTTGGCAGATAGGATCAAGGAAAACTCCAAGGCTTTGTACACGTACGTGAGGAATAAGAGAATGACCAGAGAAAGGGTAGGGCTGATCAAGGACTGTAAAGGGAATTTGTGCACGGAGCCTAAGGAGATAAGAGAAGTTCTTTATGAATACTTTTTGTCGGTATTCACAACTGAGAGGGACCTAATTGTGGAGGATGACAGTGTGAAATAGGCTGGCAGGCTAGAGGAGATCGATGTTAGTAAGGAAGATGTGCTAGGAATTTTAAGGAACTTGAATTTAGATAAGTCCCCCGGGCCTGATGGGATTTATCCAAGGATTCTATGGGAAGCGAGGGAAGAGATCGCAAGGCCTTTGGCAATGATCTTTTCATCCTCACTGTCCGTGGGTATAGTGCCAGAAGATTAGAGAGAGGCAAACATCATTCCCTTGTTCAAAAAAGGGAATTGGGATAACCCCAGAAATTACAGACCAGTTAGTCTTAAGTCAGTGATGGGCAAATTATTGGAAAGGGCTCTGAGAGACAGGATTTAAGATCACTAGGAAAGGCACAGTTTGATTTGTGATAGCCAGCATAGATTTGTGAGGGGTAGATCATGTCTCACAAACCTAATTTAATTCTTTGAAGAGGTGACCAAACACGTGGATGAAGGTAAAGCAGTGGATGTGGTATACATGGATTTAAGTAAGGCGTTTGATAAGGTTCCCCATGGTAGGCTCATGCAGAAAATAAGGAGGCATGGAACAGGGGGAAATGTGGCAGATTGGATTCAGAATTGGCTGACCCTTAGAAGACAAAGGGTGGTAGTGGATGGAAAATATTCAACATAGTGCTCAGTTACGAGTGGTGTACCACAAGAATCTGTTCTAGGTCCTCTTCTATTTGTGATTTTTGCAAATGATTTGGATTTAGGAGTGAAAGGGTGGATTAGTAAGTTTGTGGACGATACGAAAGTGGATCGAGTTGTGGATAGTGCAGCAGGCTGTTCTAGGTTTCAAAGGGACATTGATAGGGTGCTGAGCTGGGCTGAGAAATGGCTGATAGAGTTTAAGCCTGAAAAGTGTGAGGTGATTCATTTTGGAAGGACAAACTTGAAAGCAGAATACAGGGTTAACGGAAAGATTCTTGGCAGTGTAGAGGAGCAGAGAGATCTTGGGGGTCATGTCCACAGTTCCCTGAAAGCTGTCACCCAGGTGGATAGAGTTGTTAAGAAGGCATATGGTATGTTAGCTTTCATTAATAGAGGGATTGAGTTCATGAACCATGAAGTTATGCTCCAGCTATACAAAAGCCTGGTTCGGCCACATCTGGAGTATTGTGTCCAGTTCTAGTTGCCTCGTTACAGGAAAGATGTGGAAGCATTGGAAAAGGTGCAGTGGAGACTTACCAGGATGTTGCCTGGAATTGGGGGAAGGTCTTATGAGGAAAGGTTGAGAGAGGTAGGGCTTTTCTCTTTAGAACGACGAAGAGTGAGAGGTGACTTGATAGAGTTGTACAATATGATCAGAGGTATAGATAGAATGGATAGCCAGAGACTTTTTCCTAGGGTGGAGGTAGCTATTGTGAGGGGTTATAGTTTTAAAGTGAGTGGAGGTAGATACAGGGGAGACGTCAGACATAGGTTCTTTACTCAAAGAGTGATAGGGGTGTGGAATGCATTGCCGGAGAGGGTAGTGGAGTCGGCCTCATTAGGGGCATTTAAGCGGCTATTAGATAGGCATATGGATGATATTATAAGGCAGGGTTGGAGGTTAGATAGACCTTAGGTTTAGGGTAAAAGTTCGGCACAACATCATGGGCCGAAAGGCCTGTACTGTGCTGTACTGTTCTATGTTCTATCTTCTATGTTCATAACAGGGAACCTAGACAGCTGAAGACATTCCACCAAGGTTGGAAGGAAAAGAGGTGGAATTGTACAAGAATCAAGAGTTGGAGGAATACCGAGAAAATGACTTGTACATCTCATTGTATTCCCTTTATTTTTGATGCTTATGATTTATGATTTTGTTGGTAGATCAAATGATTTATCCCTTAGCTATTTTCAGTGTGTAGATGGGAAATGAGTTCATAGCAATCAGTATAAATGATCGTGTTGAGTGATGATGAAGGAAATTAGGGTGAATTACCCGACATTCCTTCAAAGTAACTCTTGAGGATATTTTAACATCCATTTGAGAGGACAGATGTGCTCTTGGTTTAGCATCTCAACTGAATTACAGCAGTTCATTGGGAATATCTCAGCCTAGATTTTATGCTCATGGGTCTGGAATCAGGTTTGAACACATAATCTTCACACTCAGTGATGAGAGTGCTATCCCTAAGGCATCCATCACAGATGAAAGTTTAAGTGCTGCCATATTACCTGTGATGAAAGCTTTTTTAAAATCTATTTTTCTAATCAACCTGTTCAGAGATGTTATTATACACCTCTAAAGCAGGTGGGACTTGAACTCAGGCCTTCAGTTCCAAGGGTAGGGACATATCGCTGCACCACAAATGTGTGAAGTTGGCAAGAGTTCTTACCCTCAGATACTTTGTCCCAATTTAAACGATTTCCAGCAGCAAGCTTTCATACATTTTTTTAAAAAGAAAAAGCTGTTTATTATCACATCCTTGCCCTGGAGGTTTTAACACATCTCACACATAAAATCAGACACAGAAAAATTGCATCCAGATGAGGGTAAGAACAGTATGATTACACGGCGTAATATTTCAGTCTCTTTCATATCAGGCTGTAGTTCCTCAATGAATTCATGCTTTAGCCAGACTTGCTAAAAGCAGATGATTCTCAGTAAGATGTGAGATATTTTCTCATTGAGTTGTCCGGAGTTCAGCTCTCAGGTGAAAATGAAGTTGTAACAGATTACTGGGAGAGTCTATATCTCTCACATTCAAGGTAGAGCTATTTATCTTGGCTGTGTTGCTGGCTTGCAGCTGGTTCGATGTTTTGTCGGAAGAGGTTGCAGATGCTATTTTAAATCTTGGTCAAATTAGAACAGCTTCTACATTAACCTTTCAAAAAAAAATGGTACCAAAGAAGTCTCTCTCAAATAAGTTTGTGTAAAACACATCCTGCATGGCAGCCTTTCACATTTCAAATGTTTTGAGAGAGCCAGTGTGTGTGCGTTTGAGATGAAAAATCATCACAATACAATGAAATGCTACTAAGGCTTGTTTCATATTTTCAAGGCACCCATTGAGTTTTGATGTCTCTATTGTTCATAGTGAGGTAGGAGGCTGATATAGCTGATATAATATTGCTCTGTGTGTTTACAGTTTACAGGATGGCAGCCTGCAAGTGGTGTTCTGCAAGGGTCAGTGTTGGGACCACAACTTTTCACTTTATACATTAATGATCTAGATGAAGGAACTGAGGGCATTCTGGCTAAGTTTGCAGATGATACAAAGGTAGGTGGAGGGACAGGTAGTATTGAGGAGGTGGGGAGGCTGTAGAAGGATTTGGACAGGTTAGGAGAGTGGGCAAAGAAGTGGCAGATGGAGTACATCGTGGGAAAGTGTGAAGTCATGCACTTTGATAAAAAGAATAGAGCTATTGACTATTTTCTAGATGGGGAGAAAATTCAGAAGCCTGAAGTGCAAAGAATCTTGGGAGTGCTAGTCCAGGATTTTTTCAAGGTAAACTTGCAGGTTGAGTAAGTAGTTAGGAAGGCAAATGCAACTTTGGCATTTATTTTGAGAGGACTTGAATATAAAAGCAGGGGTGTATTTCTGAGGCTCTACAAGGCTCTGGTCAGGGCACATTGGGAGTATTGTGTGCAGTTTTGGGCCCCATATCTCAGGAAGGATGTACTGGCCCTGGAGCAGGTTCAGAGGAGGTTCACGAGAATGGTCCCAGGGATGAACTGCTTAACAAATGAGGAACATTTGAGGAATCTGGGTCTATACTTGATGGAGTTTAGAAGGATATGGGGGGATCTAATTGAAACTTACAGAATACTGAATGGCCTGGACAGAGTGGATGTTGGGAAGATGTTTCCATTGTTAGGAGAGGCTAAGGTTGGAGGGTACAGCCTTAGAGTAAAGGGAAGACCTTTTAGAAGGAGAAACTTCTTCAGCCAGAGAGTGGTGAATCTATGGAATTCACTGCCACAGAAGGCTGTGGAAGCCAGGTCATTGAGTATATTTAGAACATAGAACGGTACAGCACAGTACAGGCCCTTCAGCCCACGATGTTGTGCTGACCTATTATCCTACTAAGATCAAGCTACCCTGCATACCCTACATTTTACTATCCTCCATGTGCCTATCCAAGAGTCGCTTAAAAGTCTCTAAAGTATCTGACTCCACTACCACTGCCGGCAGCACATTCCACACACCCACCACTCTCTGTGTAAAGAACCTACCTCTGACATCTCCCCTATACCTTCCTCCAATCACCTTAAAATTATGCCCCCTTGTAATAGTCATTTCCGCCTTGGGAAAAAGTCTCTGGCTATCCACTCTATCTATGCCTCTCATCACCTTGTACACCTCTATCAAGTCACCTCTCATCCTTCTTCGCTCCACTGAAAAAAACCCTAGCTCCCTCAACCTTTCCTCATAAGACCTGCCCTCCAGTCCAGGCAGCATCCTGGTAAATCTCCTCTGCACCCTCTCTAAAACTTACATATCCTTCCTGTAATGAGGCAACTAGAACTGAACACAATATTCCAAGTGTGGTCTAACCAGGGTTTTGTAGAGCTGCAGCATTACCTCATGGCTCTTAAACTCAAATCCCCTGCCAATGAAAGCCAACACACCAAACGACTTCTTTACAACACTATCAACTTGGGTAGCAACTTTGAGGGATCTATGAATGTGGACCCCAAGATCCCTCTGTTCCTCCACACTGCCGAGGATCCTGCCATTAACCCTGCATTCTGCATTCAAATTCAACCTTCCAAAATTAATCACTTCACACTTTTCTGGGTTGAATTCCATTTGCCACTTCTTTGCCCAGCTCTGCATCCTGTCAATGTCCCATTGCAACCTACAACAGCCCTCCACGTTAACCACAACTCCACCAACCTTCCTGTCATTGGCAAACTTACTAACACACCCTTCCACTTCCTCACCCAAGTTGGAGATAGATAGGTTCTTAATTGTCAAGGGTATCAAGGGTTATGGGGAGAAAGCCAGAGAATTGTGATGAGAATTTATCAGCAATGATTGAATGATGGAGCAGATTTGATGGGCTGAATGGCCTAATTTCTGCTCCTATGTCGTATGGTCTTATAGTCTGTAGTGATGAGATTGAATGCCAGGTGAGATTGTTAATTGAGATTGTTAACCTGGGCCAATCAGGGAGGCCTGGCTGATAGACATAAAGAAGAGATTCAAAACATCTCCTCATTCTAAGGGCTGGCTCTGAGCTGGCTGGTCAGAGCCCATGTACTGTGCATATGTAAATAAAGAGTGACTTGTGATGGAATACTGACCCCTGTACAGTTATTTCACAGTCCACCTTCAATAAAAGGATTAAGGAGTTTGCAAGTGGTTGGTGTTGTTCATATTTTAATTAAGTGTTTGCCTTAGTTTTACGTCTTGTGGAGAGCTAATATTGCAAACATCACATGACCTGTTGCCTGCCATTTTTAAAACTGTTAAGTCTATGTTAAAAAAAAAGCTTTAAATTGTGTCGTATCTTTATCACATAACTGGGCATGACACATGCCTTGATAACAAGCATGGGGCTGGATGAACACAGCAGGTCAAGCAGCATCATAGGAGCAGGAAAACTTGACGTTTCAGGCCTAAACCCTTCATCAGAAATGGGGGAGGGGAAGACGGTTCTGAAATAAATAGGGAGAGAGGGAGGCGGATAGAGGATGGATAGAGGAGAGGATAGGTGGAGAGGAGGCAGACAAGACGAAGAGGCGGGGATGGAGCCAGTAAAGGTGTGTGTAGCTAGGGGGGTAGGGAGGAGATAGGTCAGTCCAGGGAGGACGGACAGGTCAAGGGGGCGGGATGATGTTAGTAGATAGGAGCGGGGGGGGTGGCTTGAGGTGAGAGGAAAAACAGGTTCGGGAGGTGGAGATGAGCTGGGCTGGTTTTGGGATGCGGTTGGGGGAGGGGAGATTTTGAAGCTTGTGAAATCCACATTGATGTCATTGGGCTGCAGGGTTCCCAGGCTGAATATGATTTGCTGTTCCTGCAGCCTTCGGGTGGCATCGCTGTGGCATTGCAGGAGGCCCAGGATGGACATGTCATCTGAGGAATGGGAGGGGGAGTTGAAATGGTTCGCGACTGGGAGGTGCAGTTGTTTGTTGCGAACTGGGCGCAGGTGTTCTGCAAAGCGGTCCCCAAGCCTCCGCTTGGTTTCCCCGATGTAGAGGAAGCCACAACGGGTACAGCGGATGCAGTATACCACATTGGCAGATGTGCAGGTGAACATCTGCCTGATGTGGAAAGTCTTCTTGGGGCCTGGGATTGGGGTGAGGGAGGAGGTGTGGGGGCAGGTGTAGCACTTCCTGCTGTTACAGGGAAAAGTCCCGGGTGTGGTGGGGCTGGAGGGGAGTGTGGAGCGGACAAGGGAGTCGCGGAGGGAGTGGTCCCTCCGGAAGGCAGATAAGGGTGGCACATGCCTTAGAGCCTTTAACATTACTGCTTGGGTCAAAGCATTCTCAGACTTTCACTGTGGAAAGAATTGGTCTTAGAGAGAATCGCATGTGCAGATTGTCTCTGACAGTTTGGCCACATGCATTTGCAATGGACCATAATCTCATCAGTTATTCAAATCCGGAGCAACCAATGTTGTTGACATTTGGACACAATAACCTCATGCAGGTGAGTCAAATACTGTAGCTATCATTGCTACACCTTCACAAAGTAGACTCAAATTGTTAGCAAATTCTAACTCCTCAGGAAAAAATGAGTCTTCCTGACTATTGTATGACAGATTAAGGAAGTTTTAACTCCATGCAGCCACTGTCTATTCTACACACAGGAGTAGATGGTAAAGTATAATATAAAATGGCAATCGGTAATCCCTGCCCATATTTGTGGACACCACTAACAAAGCACACTGATCACAAATTCCCAAGTGGGTCATTCACGGATTGCAGTCTATCCTGTTCAGCCATGTGAAACAGAGTTGCATGAGTATCAAGGTATAGGCAAGTTACCAGCCATATCGCCTGGAAGGCAGAAGAGAAAGGCAGCATGTCTCCTATTTCAATTTAATAAGGTTATACTCAGAAAACAGCAGAAGAAGCTCTGTCATGCACACATTTAATGCTCGTACCTCCATTTCTCCAGCCTACATTCTGTTGTAATTTTACTGGTGTGAATCCAATAACTATTATACAGTTGCCCATTCATAGAGCTGTAACAACAACTTTCATTTGTGTATCATCTTTAACAGAGTGAAATGTCCCAAGTAGGAGCAATATGCAAAACTGAGGGCGACTGCAATAAATTAGAAAACATCAGATAACATGCTGAATGGGCAAATGAATTTCAGCAAGGGTGTGAGGTGCCAGTTTTGTTGAAAAAAAAGAGTAAGTCATATGTTACTTGGAAAATGAAAATCTAAATGGGCTAGAGAAGGAGAGAAGTCTCAGAGCATTAATACCCAAATCACTAAAAGTGACAGCCCAATCAGGTTGTAGTAAAAGCTAATCAAGCACCAAGCTTTATTTATAGGAGGACGGAATTGAAAAGTAATGTTAAACTTGTTTCAAACCTTATTAGACCACACTTGGAGTGTTTGATTCTGCTTACCATGTTCTTTATCCTCCTTAATTCTCTGCCCAAAGGCAGTTCTTAACCACAATATCATGATCTTCATGACAAATAGGACAGGGAGTCAGGTCCCAAACCCACCCCAGCAACAACAGGGATCGAGCCTGTGGTTTCAGTACCAATCTGAACCGATCTGCTTCCCAAGGATTCCAAGTTCGCGTAGCACATTTACGTGTATGTTGTGGTCTGGACTGTGGATGGCAATGGTGGGGCTCCCAATTTCTGACCAGGATACTCTCCTGACTTTACCAAATTCGTAAAGGATTTACAGATTGATACTCAACTGTGTTGGGCCACATGGTGAACACATCTTCCTTGGTCATCAAACCCTGAGTGGGACTTCAACCTTAGAAGGGCAGCATGGTGGCTCAGTGGTTAGCATTGCTGCCTCACAGAAACCGGGTTGGAGTTTGCATATTCTCCCCGTGCCTGCATGGGTTTCCTCTGGGTGCTCTGGTTTCTTCCCACAGTCCAAAGATGTGCAGGTTAGGTGAATTGGCCATGCTAAATTGTCCAGGGATGTGCAGGTGAGGTGGGTTAGCCAAGGGAACTGCAGCGTTACAGTGATAGAGTGAGGGTGTGGGTCTGCGTGAGCTATTCTTCGGAGGGTTGGTGTGGACTCAGTGGGCTGAATGGCCTATTTCCACACTGTAGGGATTCTATGATTCTAGAGGCAGGGCTGCTACCCATTCTGTCACAACACCTCTTGTTATCATATTGTGTAACCATATGTGTTACCATATCAGTTCTGAGGAAGGGTAACCCGACCTGAAATGCTAGCTCTGATTTTTCTTCACAGATGCTGCCAGAGCTGCTGAGCTTTTCCAGCAACTTCTGTTTGTGGCATTGTTACCATGTTGTGTAAGGGATTAGGAAGGACTGGAGGAGGAGCAATAAAGATGTTCAAGGATGGTATCTGAACTGTGATGTCATATCTATCAGAAAGGGATGGACAGGTTAGGTCAGAAATAGGACACTTTAGAATTTTAATCCTTTTTAATACAGTAGACACAGAAAAGGAATATCTACATGCGGGAAACGGCAAAACAAGAGACCATCAATGTAAGATAGTCAGGGGAAATGTAGAACAAACATCTCATGGTGATGATGTAGCACTCCTTATCACTAGGTAATGGTTGAAGCTCATAGTTTAGATGAATTTATGTTGAAGCGCAGCAAGACTATGAGAAAAAAATGGAATAAACGGTTACAAGGAAAGATTTAGAAAGGGAAAGGTGGGAAGAGGCTGAAAGGGAGCATAAACACTGGCATGCACTAGTGGGGCAAAAAGGCCTGTTTCTGAGTTACGCGTGCAATTCTCTGTAAGCTGCTTCACATGGGAGTTGTGGGACAAAATGTGGCACCAAAATCATGTAAAGAGATATCAGGGTAGATGACAAAGTTTTATAGAGTCATAGAGTGATATAGCGCAGAAACAGACCCTTCTGTCCAATTCGTCCATGACAGCCAGGTATCCTAAACTGAATGAGCCCAATTTGCCTGTGCTTCACCCATATACGTCTAAACCTTTCCTATCCACATACATGTGAAAATGTATTTTAACTGTTGTAACTGTACCTGCCTCTACCACTTCATCTGACAGCTCGTTCCATATTTGAACTGCCCTCTGTGTGAAAAAGTTAGCCCCTCATGTCCCTTTTAAATCTTTCCCCTTTCACTTTAAATCTATGCATTCTAGTTTTGGGCTTCCCAACCCTGGAGAAAAGACCTTGGCTATTCACCTTGTCTACGCCCCATATGTTTTTATAAACCTCTATAAGGTCGCCACCCAGCCTCCAACGCTCAAGGAAGAATATGTCCCAGCCTATCTAGCCTCTCTTTATAACTCAAACCTTCCAAGCTCAGTAAGATAAAGCTTTAAGGAGGAACTTAAAAGGAGGGAGAGAGAGCATAGAAAGCCGAAGAAGTAGTCAATGTTTTGCAATGTAGAAGGCACAGTTACCAACGATGAAGGGAAGGAAAGTCGGGATGTGCAAGAAGCCAGACTGGAGGATTACAAAACAGTATATTGAACACATACAATGCACATAGAGGACAGATTTGGAGAGAATGAAAAAAACATGCTCTTATGGACATCCTTTTCTCAGGAAAGCCCAAAGCACTCCACAGCCAATTAAATTCTCATGAAATGTCATCACAGTTGTAACACAGAAAGTATTGCATCGAGATCACGGACTATAAGTTCTTGGCCTGTGTATCTACCATAAAAAAGGGAACAAAGGACACTTCTAGCTAGGTGCGGCCACGCAGAAATAAGTAACAAAAATTATGATTCATTGAGATCAGGAATTTAAAATTGTCTGTAATCGAGTGTGTGTAGAGTTGGCTGGGTCACCCATTGTGATAAGTAACATTCTTTTAAATAGGCCTTTTAAAAGAAGGAGAGACATTGGCAACAATTCGATTTGCTCGTAATTATATTCTTGCTTCACACTTTTCGGCAGCCAACTAACAGCCCACAACCATCCAGCGGTTCTGGGAAAGCGTTGAGCTCCTTCCTTTCAGTGAGGCAACTGCATCATGAAGTGGTTGTGAACCTTTCCCTCTCTGCCCCAGTCTTGGTTAAAGTGAAAAGGTTTAAAGCTGAAAGGGTTGTATTCATCACTGTGGAGTGCTGTCATGCTCCACTCTCTGGAAGTGTAAATATAGTACAGTGCGTGTGGCTGCAAATGTCAGCCCGCTGCTTAGCTAATACAACTGAACGTTCTTGATCAGATAAGAGAGGAACTAAATGCCTGAGCTGGCTGGTTTCTTGCAGGCGGGGTTTCTTTAAGCTATAAAGCAGAGGGAGATTTTCTCCACTCAATTTGGCTTCAGGGCTTGGCTGAAGCTTTACTTTTTTTTCAGTGATTCTCCCTCCCCCCCTCTCTCTGTCTCTCTCTCGCTCACCACTTCTGTCTCAGTACTTCTGAAGGGTCAGGTAACAGCAAGCTGCCAGTGCTGGTCTCACACGCTTCCTCTTGAGTGATGGCGGGATAAGAGGCTGGGAGCATGGAGAGGAAAGTTTGTGTGATCCAAACAGATTTTCATCAGTATCGTCCAACTATTAGTGTTCAAGTCAAGCCTCTAGCACATGTAAGACAGAAATGCCATCCTTGATCTCACTTCTGAAGCTGTCCTTAGTGTATACATGGTTAAAGAGACAGTATATTGTTTTACTACTCAACTTAAATTGGCAATGTTTTGTGTTGATTTTAGTGTAACTCTGACTCTTTATATTATCTTGTAATGCATGGACTGAGCGCTGACTTCTATCATTGCTCCTGTCAGCTTTATCAAAAGATAAACTTTTACTGAAAAGCCTCATTTAAAAAGTTTATATTTATGATTATGTTTTGCTGTGTTGCAGCAACTAATATTTGATTTTTGCCAAATAATATCAGGACAGAGATGCAAGTTTGGGCTTAAATAGAATTTGTCCAAATTGTGTTTCTCATGAAGAGTTTTTAAAGATATTGAATAAGAATGGTAGTGTAACCAGTTTCAAAACGTTAACATGTAAATGTCCACAGTTAATCTCATGTGCAATATATTTTTAACATATTACACTGAAGAGTAAAAACATATTTTTGTGCAGAAAAATTCATGTCTTTAGAATGGCCCAATGTGTTTCACAGCTAATGAAAGTACATTTGAAAAGTATTATAATTGTAATGTTGGAGAAATTTGTGCATAGGAAGCTCCCATGAAAGCTAATATGATGAATCACATGGGACTGGTTGAGGTTGATTTTGGCTAGGGACTGTGGAATACTTCCCTGATCATCAAAATGTGCCATGAGATGGCTTGCATCCTCCTGATAGAACAGTTTGATACATTACTCAAGGATGACACCTTTCACAGTGCAATGACCCCTCAGTATTACACTGAAGCCGATTCTGTGCTTCATTCCCTGGACTGGGGGTTTGATCCAGCTGCCTTCAAGATGGGAAGTGAGAGTGTAACCACTGAGCTAAACCTGACTTCAATATTAATTTGACAGCTCACGACAATTCATGTAAGTTTTGGTCATTCATATATGCATAAGGATGCCTGTTTCTTGTGCACAAGATTGTGTTGGCTTGCATGTTGAAATTTTTTAAAAAGCGGATAGTTATTTTTGTCATCCTTACCAGTTGACCTTTCTACAGATTCTACATTGCACATGAAATGTAAAAGCCAAATGTAGTCTTCAAGTAAAAAGGTTATCGGAGAGTGAAGAATAACAACAGCAAGGTCATATAAGTGAAATTCAATTACTTTTTATATCTCATATCCCATCCCTTATAATACCTCAATCTTTTTGAAGCCGAATTGACTTCAGTGACAGAAACGTCTTCAAGACACAGACTGAGCAACAGTAACAAAAACAAAGTTGCTGGAAAAGCTCAGCAGGTCTGGCAGTATCTGTGACGGAAGGAACAGAGTTAACGTTTAGTTCCGGTGACCCTCAGCAACAGTAATAAAAGGTACTGCATTGCCTGGAGATGGCTGCGCATTGCTGCAAGTGTATGTGTATTTTTCTGTATTTTTCTGATGAAGGGTTTAGGCCCGAAACGTCAAGTTTTCCTGCTCCTATGATGCTGCTTGACCTGCTGTGTTCATCCAGCCCCACACCTTGTTATCTCAGCAACAGTAAGATGCTTAGTTGAAGAGTTATACTGCCACAGCAGGTGAGAAAGTGTAATTACAGCTGTGACTGGTTTACATAGACAGTCTCTAATGGAGGTAACAAACTATGTGAGGCAGTTGAAATGCACATGATTTAAGGTTTGTTACCATATTTGTGAAATTAGTCCCTCTTAGTTTCAAATCAGCATTCTGATATTTATAATGTTTATAATTTATATTTGTTTAATATATATAAGGCCTATGCCTAGGCTTATTAAATTCCCTCCTCCCAACCTAGTACCCTGCTCATATTGCCCGTTAGTTGTTTGGAATGGGATCTGGATCTTTCAGACAGGATTGCAAGCAACGTTGGAGAACTTAGAACCTTACTTCCTCCCACAGTGGCAGCCCTTCTCCTGAGATTTATTCCATGATGTTACCAGTTCCTGCCACAGAGAAGCCTCCTTTACACATCTCAACCCTTTCACCACCTTCCCCCCAACCATCCCACGCCACAAACCATCATGCCCCGTGACATCTCATCTCAAGAGAACTACAGCCTGTAACTAAGAGCCTGGGGATTGAGAGAGAAAGAGAGAAAGAGAGACGGATGAGATGGGAGGATGTATGAAGCCAGTAGGGATCATGGACCTGAGAGAAGGGGATTGGGACTCAGAAAGGGAAGAGTGGGTGTCCAGGGAATAAAAGGGGTGGTAACTGGGATTCAGGAATAGGGGATCAGAGATTGAGGAGTTTTGCTCCAAAAAGTAAGTGAAAGAGGAGAAAGAAGGTTTTTAAAACTTTTTTGTAATCATTTGCAAGATGTGGGTGTTGCTGGCTAGGTCTGTAATTATTATTCATTCCTGATTTCCCGTAAGAAGATAATGGTGAGTTTTACATCCTGGGATGTGTCAGCACAAGTGGTCATGGAGACAGACTGTGGTGTATTGTTTGAATAGGAAGAATATTACAGGATGGTGGAAAGGTAAGAGGATGGATTTGAGTTACAGAAAGATGTAGTAGCACAGGTAGAAATGGCCAAATAGCATCTTCATGTGGTATAATCTCTATAATTCTATGAACTCTCTGTTATTGAGTCCAGACCTAAGAAGTAGTTCTGAAATCTTGGCTCTGAGCTGACATTGAGAGAACATGTTTTATCAGAAGTGACACAAACATGGAACCTGTTGACCTTTAGGCAATCCCTTGGTTAGGTTATGGTCAACCTGTGCCAGCTGGTTTTGACCTGTGAGAAATCAGGTCCAGCTGAAGTTCTTAGTTCAGAATTGGCACCCTTGTTTCAAACCAGAGTACAAGGCAGTTGGTACAGAGTAGACTCAGGAGTTGGCCATACACTCCCATGGGATGCACGCATTGCTTCTGGGCCAGCGTGTCCCTAGTTGCCCTTGAAAAGGTGGTGTTGAGCTGCCTACTTGAACCCCTGCACTCCATGCATTATAGGTGGACCCACAATGCTATATGGGAAGGATTCCAGAATTTAACCCAGTGACACTGAATGATGTATTTCCAAATCAGGATGGTGATTGTTTTGGAGGGGAATTTGCAGGTGGCACCGTATCCTTCTAGATGGGAGCAGTTGTGGGTTTGCAAATTACTCTCTCTGGAGCCTTGGCAAGTTTCTGCAGTGCATCTTGTAGATGGTGCATACTGCTAAGTGTCAGTGAAGGTGTGACTGAGTGGTTGTGTATGAGGTGCAAATTAGGTGGGCTGTTCATTTCTGGATGGTGTCAAGCTTCTTGAATGTTGTTGGAGCTGCACTCATTCAGGCAAGTGGAAATTATTCCAACAAACCCCTGATTTGTGCCTTGTGGATGATGGACAAGGTTTCAGGAGTCAGGAAGTGAGTTACTTGCTGCACAATTCCTAGCTGGTTTCGTGCTCCTGCAGTTAACGTACTTATATGGTTAGTCCAGTTCATTTTCTGATCAATGGTAAACCTCAGGATGTTAAGACTGCAGATTCGGTGATGGTAATGCTATCGAATGTCAAGAGATAATGGTTAGTTTCTTTTTCGTTGGCAATAATTATTGTGTGGCACTTTGTGGCATTCTTGCCACATATCAGCCCAAACTAACATAATTGTTCAGGTCTTGCTGCACTTGGACGTGAGCTGCTTCAGTATTTGGGCATTCATGAATGGTGCTGAACATTGGGCAGCCATCAGTGAACCTCCCAATATCTGGCCTTACAATGGAGGGAAAGTCATTGACAAAGCAGCTGGAGATGGTTGTTCCTAGGACATTACCATGAGGAACTTCTGCAGAAATCGAGGTCGGATGAGTGACCCTCAATAACCACAATTCCCTTCCTTTGTGTCAAGTATGATTTCAACCAGCAGAAAGTTTTCTCCTGATTCCCATTGACTCCAGTTTTGCTTACGTCCCCTGATGTTGTACTCAGTCAAATGCAGCCTTAATGTCAATGGCAATCACACTCACTTGTGGAATTAAGCTTTCTCGTCCATGTTTGAACTTAAACTGCAATGAGGTCAGCTGAGAGACACCAGTGTACTGTTGATGACACCTTTCATCACTTTACTGATGATCAAGAGGAGACTTAAGGAGGAGTAATTGACTGGGTTGGATTTTTCCTTCTTTTTGTGTTAAAACAAACCTACCCAGGCAATTTTCCACATTACCAGGTAGATGTCACTATTGTAGCTGTACTGGACAAGCTTGGTTAGGCGTGCAGAGAATTCTGGAGCACAATTTTTCAGTACTATTGCCGAAATGTTGGCAGAGCCCATAGCCTTTGCAGTAATCAGTGTCCACAGCAGTTTCTTGATTTGACATGGCGCGAATTGAATTGGCTGAAGACGGCCAAATGTGATTGTGGGAACCTCTAGAGGATGTAAAGATTGATGAACCATACGGCATTCTTGGCTGAAAGTTGTTACTAATGCTCAGTCTTATCTTTTGCACTGATGTGCTGGGCTTTTCCATCATTGGGGATGGGGATATTTGTGAAGCCTCCTCCTTCAGTGAGTTGTTTAATGTCCACTGCCATTCACAACTGGATGTGGCAAGACTGCAGAGCTTAGATCCGATCCCTTGGTTGTGGACTTCTTATGCTCTGTCTATCACTCGCCGCTTATGTTGTTTGGTAAATAGTCCTGTTTGTAGCTTCAATACAATGTGCAGCCGAAGGAACTCAGCAGACCAAGCAGCATCAGAAGAGCAGGAAAGCTGATGTTTCGGGTCTAGGCCCTTCAAGGAGCAGGAAAAGTGACGTTTCAAGTCTAGGCTGCTGTGTTCATCCAGCTCTACACCATGTTATCTCAGATTCTCCAGCATCGGCAGTTCCTACAGAAGGGTCTAGAACCGAAACATCAGCTTTCCTGTTCCTCTGATGCTGCTTGGCCTGCTGTGTTCATCCAGCTCTACACCTTGTTATCTCAGATCATACAGAGTCATGCTGGACTTGAAAAGTCACCTCTGTTCTATCTCACAGATGCTGTCAGATCTGCTGAGTTTCGCTAGCATTTTCTGTTTTTGTTTCTGATCTCCAGCATTCGCAGTATTTTGATTTTATTACAATTTGACCTTTAATTGTAAATGCATTGACAGTTGAAAATGTCACATGATCAAGCATCACCTTCGAACGAAAGTTGGAGCAGATGTGCAGAGTAGAAGAATATAGGCTTATTAAAAAGCTACTCATTCTTAGTCTATTGGAGTAGCATGCGGCTCATTCTTCGTTACTGTTCAGGAGGTGGTGATGGAGTGTCTTCAGCTGCTGTAGCCTGTCTGGGGAAAGTGAAGTACACATCAGCCAGGATTTTGATCAAACCAGTTGCCTATGTTGTATTCAATACACGTCCACCTCGCGATCACTTAATCTCCTCCTTCTCCCGCCCACGTTCAATGTTCACCCCATTCCCATTGGTTAAAAATTGGGGTTTCTCTGTTCAGACTCATGCTCAAAGATTGACCACGTAGGTGAACTCTGATTTGGTATCACTTGTGGAATTCTGCTGTGTACAACCTAACAAGAGAAGGGATGGGAAAAGGCATGAAATGGAGAAAAATTCTTTAGTTAAACAGAACAGGGAAGTCTGGTTATTCAGAAACGTTTGTGTTTTGACATGATTTCTTATATATCTTGGTTTAATCCATTTTTGTTTTGATTGTCAACTTTCCAAAATGGTTAATAATACAGTATTAGAAATGAGATCATGTCCAAAGAATGTAAGGCCTTAAATCCAATTTGTATTTCTGCTTCTCAAAAGTGACTCACATCTTGTACAATTAGCAGGTCTATGCTTGTCCCTCGCTGGTCCGTTAACAAACGAGCATTAATGCTAAAACCCGTTTCAAGTTTTTTTTACAGCACTGTAGGGCTGTTGGTACCCAACAGGACTTTAGTGATCAGCAATCCCCAACAATTAATTGTCTTGACTAATGTGATCAGCGGTACAGACATCAACTCCATCTTCTGAATACCCTCCCCAGTTGATTCATTTGGTCTGGTGGAAGACTTCAAGATGCAAAAGTATGTTTTCACATCACTCACTTGGGACTTTGGCACTAAGTAGCTGTGTTGAAGAACTTCAAGGAACTTGAATGCTCTTCAAACACTCTTCAAGGATTTTTAAAGATTGCGCTCCATTCGTCTTATGTTCTTAACTTCAAGAACATTCATATACTAATAATTGGAGGCTCTGTGCAACATTCTAAATTTTCAAAATGGCAGGTAAAATGTATGCACATCTCTCATGTGCATAGATGTGCACTTCTGCCACGTTGGATGAAATGAACAAAAGACATTTTGATAAAACAAAAATAAGGGACGACTTATACAATTACAAGTAGGGCCTTGTGTAGTGTTTTGAAGTTTGCATCATGTCAGATAGGGTGGTTAAGAAGGCATTTAGCATGCTTGCCTTTGAGCATAGGAGTTGGGATATCATGTTGAGGTTGTACAGGGTGTTGGTTAGGCCTTTTCTAAAGTACTGTGTCCAGTTCTGGACTCTCTGTTATAGGAAGGATACTATTAAGCTGGAAAGGGCTCAGAAAAGATTTACCAGGATGTTGCCAGAAATGGAGACTTTGAGATACAAGGACAGGCTCGATAGGCTGGGACTTTTTTCACTGAAGCGTAGGAGATTGACAGGTGATCTTATAGACGTGATTTTATGAAATCATGAGGTGTATAGATAAGGCGAATGGCAGGTTCTTTTCCAGAGGATCGGGGATTTCAAGATTAGGGGACATATTTAAGGTGAGAGAAGAAAGATTCAAAAAATACATGAGGAGCAATATTTTTAAGCAGAGAGTGGTTCATGTATGGAATGAACTTCCAGAGGAAGTGATGGATGCAGGTACAGATGCAACATTTAAAAGACATTTAGATAAGTAACTGAATAAGAAACATTAGGAGGGAGAGGGACCAAGCACAGGCAGATGGGACTAGTTTAGTGTGGGATTATGTTCAGCATGGACTGGTTGGATCAAAAGGCCTGTTTCTGTGCTGATATCTTGATACTCTATGATATCTTTTACTCGAGCTTTGGAATCTGCAATATTAATTTATCCCGAGGCAGCCAGTGTGATTGCTGAGCTTGCTCGGGGAAACCAGCCGCACAGAGATTATGTAGGAGAAAGGTGAGTAACTTTGATCTGTAATTTACTTTCCAAACTCTGATCTCTGATTTTTCGGTCTTCAGCATTCAAACCCCTGTCCACTGACTCCAATCTAATTTGCCTGGACCCCATGTCCGAGTTTCCCCCACTTGTCCCATCCTTGCAGTCACCTAACTTCTCCTCCAACCACCTGCAGTGAGCACAATTCCATGTCCCCTGATCACACAATTCCCACACATCCAGTGTAGTCTCTCCTGGCAGCTGCATTACAGCAGTTCCAGCAACAATTAAAAAAACTCAACATCAACCCGGAAAAAGCAACCTGCTTTATCAACACCCAGCCCATCATTTTAAACATTCACTCTCTCCTCAACCCACACCAGTGTGTAGCATCTACAAGATGATCAGCAGCAGCTCACCAAATTTTCTTAAACAACACCTTCCAAATTTGTAAGCAGAGACATTTAGAAGGACAAGGGCACACCAGCATCTGCGAGATCACCTCCAAGTTAAATACCAGCCTGACATGGAAATATGTCACCATTCTTTCACAATCGTTGGATCAAAATCCTGGAACTATCTTCCTCACAGCACTGTAAGTGTCCCTGTGCCACAAGGATACCTGTGCTTGAAGAAGACAGCTCACCACCAGCTTCTGAAGGACAGTTTGAAATAAGCATGCATCTTGATCTTGCCAGCAATATCCACGTCTAAGAATGAGTAAAACAAAAATGACATTAAGGCCTGGGCAAATAATTTCCAGGATATATGAACAAGGAGCAGGAGTAAGCAATTCGGCCCCTCAAGCCTGTTCTGCCATTTAATATGATCTCGGCTGATCTCATATCGGTCTCAACTCCACTGACCTGCCCACTGCCCACAACCCTGCAACCCCTTACTGATTAAAAATCTGCCTATCTCCTCCTTAAATTTATTCAGCGTCCTGGCATCCGCTGCACTCTGGCGCAGCTAATTCCACAGACTCATGATCCTCTGACAAAAGTTATTCCTCCTCATCTCTGCCTTAAATTTGCCATCACTTAGCCTACAACTATGACGTCTCATTCTAGATTCCCCACAGGGGGAAGCATCCGCTCTATGTGTACTTGTCAATGCCTGTTGGCATCTTGCATATCTCATTCCCTGTCATTCTTCTTGGTGCGAGCAAGTCTCGGCCTAAATTGCTCAATCTCTTGGACTTCCTGAACCCAACTGTTAGTGGTAAAAAGATGCTGATATTTGATGCAGTGAGTTCCTGAAGATTGTTATTGTATTCTTCAGGGAAGAAAAGTCACTTGTTCTCTCTGTGTCTAGTTACTGTTCACTGGTACTACATTTCAAACCTCCTTCCAACATGCGCACACGCACATGCACACGCACACGCACACGCACACACAATGCTGTACTCAGAGTCAATGCTGGACAAGGAACAATCGGAAGATGTGTACATTGAATAATTTCCTTAAAATCCAGCAGGTGTACAGGAGGCGTTTCGACCAGAGCATTTGAAAATGATACAGCAAACGTACTTTTATTCTGAAGAAATTTAATGATATACTGAAAAGGAAAACAGAAAGGTCTGATTTTTTTTCCCTAAAATTGCACATTGTCTTATTGATTCAAGCTCAAAGATTGGTGAATCAACATGATTATACAGTTCTTTGAACTAAAACCATACACAGTAGTGATTTTTAAGTAACCATGAGTTGTTTTAAGCTTGAGGTAGTGGGAGGATATTCTGCGGTTTGATACATTAGCGGGAAGCTGGATAAGCGCATGTGGGAGAAAGGAATAGAAAAACAGGGGGATACAAAAGGTAAATAAAGTAGCAAGACACTTGAGTGGAATATAAACATTGACTTAAACCAGTTGGTTTGAATGGCCTGTCACTGTGCTGTAATTTTTACATATATTTGAAGTTTATTATAATACGGTTCACCATACTGCAAAATTTCTCACAGTAGGTTTCTCAGATTCCAATAGAGCTACATTTACTTGCCTTGTGTGTGCACATAAGGTGCTTTTCACTAATATAGAAAAATAAGGCTAAAACAAGATTGCAACAGAGTCACGTGTAATTTGTCAACAATTTCTGTTAGGCAACACTCTATTAATGGAATGGGGATCTACCAATTGCTCCACCGCATTCAGTTCAAAATTAGGAATGATTCCAAAGACTTTAGTCATTGCATAGCATTACACTCCACTGTGGTTTTGTTGTAAGAAATGAAAAAGGAAAGGCTACAACATGAGAGGGAGGTTTGGTCATGGGATGAGGCCGGGGTGGAGAGATTTTGAAGCTAGTAAAGTCCACATGGAGGCCATTGGGTTGCAAGCTCCAAATCCAATGGTCTCAATGTGGACTTCACTAATTTCAAAATCTCCCCACCCCCCGGCCTCATCCCCGCCTCCTTGGCCTATCCATTTTCCCTCCCACCTTTCCGCTCCTCCCACCTCACTGACCAATCTCCACCACCGCCGACCTGCACTCACCTATCGCCATCCCACCTACCTTCTCCAGCCCCACCCCTCCTCTCTCTATTTATTTCAGAGCTCCCTTCCCCCTGCCCCAACATTTCTGAAGAAGGATCCCGACCCGAAACATTAGCTTTCCTGCTCCTCTGATGCTGCCTGGCCTGCTGTGTTCATCTAGCTCTACACTGTTATTAGTAGGTATGTAGTTCACTCATTTTACTTGAAATGTACCAGAGTGATCCCAAATCCATTGTGTTGATAAGTGTTCGGAAAAGGCTGAACTGCTGAAGCATATTTTCTGTAAGTCCACTGAAGAAAGTAGGACTTATGATAATGCTACTGGCTGTTAGATGAAAGTAAGCAAGGATATTGTTGGGACCAGGTGAGGAAGAATGAATCAGCTTCCTTCTGTTTAAACTCCCTTTTTGGCTGCAAACTTATTTTACACAAGGCTATACCTCTCCCCAATTTACATGTAGTTAACTCATTTCGACTGTAGAGTTACTGCAGTACAGGTCAATCATAAAGTTTTTAATAGAAATTTATGAGAAAGTTTATTAACTGCTAATTAACCCATGAGAAAAATAATAAACACATGGCACGAAGCATATAGCCTTCAGGCAGTTACTATGGTGAGTGCACCATTCACAGACAAACATACTAAGTTTGAAAAAAAGATAGTGTCCAACACAAAAAGGAAGATAACAGAATATAATGTTTAGAGTAACTTTGGGTGTCCTTGAGGCATTAGGTTTTAACCCGAGACCACGATTGTTTAGTTAGTGACCATCAGCAGGACTGAACGTTGCATTTACCTATTGAATTGTCAATGTTCTGCTGTTTCTTTTTAATCTATATTGTCCCCAGGCACTATTTCCTCTTGAGAGGTAAAGAGAAAGAGTTCCCAGCCTGAGTTCAATGTTACATCCTTAGTTTCGACTCATCTTTTTGCCAAAGGTGAGCTGCTTGAAATGCAGACTTGTTTATGTATTTTTACATCTGAGTTCATTGTCTTCAATCTTGAAGATCACAAGGGATGGTTTCATTTTCAACTTGAGAACATTCTCATAAAGGTATAATTCACAATAGGAAATGAGGATCTTTTCACAACTCCCTGGGAGGTGTGCTAATTAATTTGTTTATAGTAAAATGTTTATTTAAGTTCACACTGTTTTTGACATTGACTTCATGGAACTTCATCAACCTGTGTAGTCAGGTGTTTACTATGGCTATTTAAAAGCAGTGATGTTTTCCCTTTTCAAAACCATTTCGGTCCATATAAATTGCAGAGATTAAGTCAGATAATACAATTAGCAAATCATTCATAGAATCGCTACAGTCTGGAAGCAGGTCATTCAGCCCTTCGAGTCTGCACCAATCCTTCTAAGAGCATCCGACACAGACTCACCCCCCCCCACCTTATCCCTGTAACTCTACACTTCCCGTGGCTAATCCACTTAGTCTACACATCCCTAGGCACTTCAGGCAATTTAGCATGGCCAATCCACCTAAACTGCAAACCTTTGGACTGTGGGAAGAACCCAGAGCACCCAGAGGAAACCCACACAGACACTGGAGAACATGCATACTTCACACAGTCAGTTTGCCCAAGGTTGGAATCAGACTCGGGTCCCTGGCGCTGTGAGGCAGCAGTGCTAACCACTGGGTTACTGTTTCACCCAGTCAGTATTTTAAACCATCATGATGATATTATTTCAATAATGGAAATGCCATTAATTTCTAACTCTAAGGGGGAAGTGGAACACATTCAAATGGCATTCAAAACAAGCCACACAATTCCCCTACTTAATTTCCTCTCCTTTATTTTTACTCCATGAACCAATATCCAAAAGGCAAGCTCTGGCCTATCCATGCAAACCCTCAATTAGTTGAATTGTTTCAATGCATGTGTCAGCTTGTTAGTATTTCACGGGAAAGATCAATTCCACTTGTTCAGATCTCCAGATTCTCAGGGACTGTGATAGTTCAGATCAATGTTATTTAGAGACTGAGACTAGAGGTTGTCAGCATGAATCACTAATAGTTGTGCAGAAACATTTTAAGATAATGGTTTCTGTGTGTGGAATCAAAGGTCCGATATCAGCCAAGGATGTGAGTTTCACTTCTGCAACTTACTGCTGTCCCCATCACCCACTAACTGTTCCCCATTTCCTCTCCCCATGGCCCGCCACCTATCTCCTTTAACCTTGACCATCCCAATGTTTGGATCAACCTGTCCTCTATCATCCTTGGGTCGTAGGCAGTCTGAACTGAAATGAACATTTCATCAAAAACAAAAGAAACCAGCCAGCAAGCCTCCCAGGGAGGCATTTAAAAAATCCTCATTTTCTATTGTGAATTACAGCTTTGTGAGAATGTTCTCGTGTCAAAGTTTAAACTACCCCTTGTTACATAAGGTCCCACTATAACAGTTATCCATACATCTGAACCTGCCTCTGCACTGAGCCTACAATTTGTTACAATCCCCAGTACCAGTCATATCCTTAGCCCTCCCCATTTTGAAACAACTTGCTCCTTTACCCTCCAAGATCCTGTGAGATCATCCAATATGTGTTTGTGAATAGCCACCCTAACACGTCTCACCCCTTTCTATCATTGTCGTTATCTGCTTCCCAGTACCTTCAAATTAATCCACAGCACGACCATCGAAATCCCCAACCTTACTTGTAGGCTCAATACTCCAACCCAATCTCTGTCCAAGAGACCATTCTATCTCTGGCTGCCCCACTCACAATCAGATACAACTTTCCCATCCCACCCTGTCCTCCCTGTTTCACTTTCATAGATAGCCCTTCCACCACTTGCATACTTGATTGCACCATGCCCATTACACTCCAGTCTCCTTTCCTGGCACATCATCCAAACCCTGTGTAACTTTGACAATGTGTGGAATCAAAGGTTCAATATCAGCCACGGATGTGAGTTTCACTTCTGCAACTTACTGCTGTCCCCATCACCCACCAGCTGTTCCCCATTTCCTCCCCCCATGGCCTGCCACCTATCTCCTGATGTCAATCATGGCCTGACTTAGCTCCAAAAGAGCAGGAAGCAGCAGGTACTCATTCCAAAGTCTGGAGAATATTATCTTCCTGTTGCACGTCTTTATTGTGTGGTCCTGAATCCTTATTATTTATTATCTCACTTGTGCAGAACTTAATTGGGAAGGGGAAATTGATTCCGGTGGGCTGGCCTTCTAATGAATATGCATGAGATGCAAATATTTGCCAAATTACTTTGTGATGCTTACCATCAGGAAGCTCTTCCCACCGTCGAAGTTCCAAAGGCTTCTTTTCAAAACTTCATCTCACCATTCTGAATTTTGAACTGCCATGAGATTAAGGTTCTCTGAGCACCTCGTTTCCTACTCCCAGGAGTAGCAAAAGGTTTTGTTGTATGTTTTACAAATACCAATATTTTTATAGAGTCAGTTACCAAAGAAGCTATTTATAATGAAATTAATAAATGCAACTTCTGTCCATAGCAGCACGATAGGGTCATTGTCACATATCTATTTTTGGGAATTTCTATAAGCCAGTTAGTTCATAGAGTCATAGAGATGTACAGTGCGGAAACGGACCTTCTGGACCAATTTCTCCATGTTGACCAGATATCCTAAATTAATCTAGTCCCATGTGCTAACATTTGACCCATATCCCTCTAAACTCTTCCTACTCATAGAATTCCTACAGTGTGGAAACAGGCCCTTCGGCCCAACAAGTCCACATCGATCCTCAGAGCCTCCCACCCAGACCCATCCCCCATTAACCCACCTAATCTACATATCTCTGAACACTATGGACAATCCACCTAACCTGCACATCTTTGGACTGTGGGAGGAAACCGGAGCACCCGAAGCAAACCCACGCAAATACTGGGAGAATGTGCAAACTCCACGCAGGCAGTCACCCGAGGCTGGAATCAAACTCGGGTCCCTGGTGCTGTGAGGCAGCAGTGCTAACCACTGAGCCACCGTGCTGCCCATATACTCATCCACGTGCCTTTTAAATTGTAATTGTACCTATCTCCTTTGACAGCTCATTCCATACATGTACTACCCTGTGCATGAAAAAGTTACCCTTTTAAATCTTTCCCCTTTCACCTTAAACCTATGGCCTCTAGTTTTGGACTCCCCTACCCTGGGAAAAAGACCTTGGCTAGTCAATCTATCCATGTCCCTCACAATTTTGTAAACCTCTATAAGGTCACTCCTCAGCTTCCAACGCTCCAAGGATGATAGACTCAGTCTATGCAATCTCTCCCTACAGCTCCAACTTTCCAACCCTGGCAACATTCTTGTAAATCTTTCCTGAACCCTTTCAGGTTTAACAAGATCTTTTCTATAACAGGTGTTGAGCTTCCCACATAAACGTACTGAGCACTTTTCAGAAGAACTTATTTAAGACATTCACTGGTCACTAAAGATGGAAAGAAGAAGGATTTTGGTGTACTAATTAGAACTTACATGAAGTAAATTGTAGGCACGATGTTGTTCATATCAGTGGACTCTTCTAGAGGGTTTCTGATGCTAAAACTTGTCATTCTGATTGTATTTGGTTCAATTAGCTGAATAGCTGGTATACAATGCAGTGTAATGCAAATGGCATGGGTTCAATCCCTGTACTGGCTCAGGTTACTTCTCAGGACTCTCATTCCCAACTCTTCCCCTTGTACCTGAGTTGTGGTGACCCTTAGATTAAGCCACTACCAGTTGTCTTTGTCTAAAGTGAGAGCAGTTCTATGGTCTTCTGTCTCTGCAGCAACTTTGCCTTTACAGTACAGAGCAGCAGGAGTGATTTTAGGGGTCAGACCATTTAGTTACATGAAGAGACCAGAGGACGTGCATTGTTTATATCAGAGAGCAGATGAGAGGTAAGAATGGTGATATCAACTTTTTTGAGCTGTTTATAACCTGGCTCTTTGGTTCAAGACATAAAGTAAACCTAAAGCAAGCTTAAAATTAGAGATGATAAACTATGACACAAAATTATATGATTTTAATGCTATTGACATGGTACCTGTAAAGAAAATGACTTTCTTCATGAAGTTTAACTGTACTTATCCATGTTTTACATTCATAAGATTAGTTGTAAATGAAGTCTGACAGATACAGAAATGCTGTTCAATCCCATTAGGTGCTTAATCAAAATGGATATTCCAGAATAAAAGCGAAATACTGTGGGTGATGGAAATCTGACTAAAAACCAAACATACTGGAGAAACTCGGCAAATCTGATATCATCTGTGGAGATAGAAACAGAGTTAACATTTCAAATCTGAAATGACTTCTCTTCGGAATTTAGAAGTAGTCCTGAAGAAGAGTTATACTGCACTCAACATTAACTTTGTCCACAGATGCTGTCAGACCTGCTGATTTTCTCCAGTACTTTCTGTTGTTATTGGACAGGTTGGAAGTTTTCCTACTCATAAGATGGCTGTCCTCACGTTAACTTCATTTGGACACCTCAGCTGGAGTAAATAATTGGCAAATGGTGACGAAGTGTTGATGTCACTGGACTAGTAATGCAGACACTGAAACCGGGACTTGAGTTCCAAACTAACCACAGCAGAAGGTGGAAACTAAATTAGTATTGAAAAAGTTCAAATAAGAAAAAGGCTAATTTCTGTAATACTGAGCATGAAGCTATCACTGATTATCATCTGATTCACCAACGTCCTTCAGAGGAGAAAATGTGACATTCGTACCTGCTCCGGCCTCCACATAACTCCTGGATGCACAGAAATTAAACTGATTTATTTTGTATTCATTCACAGGATGAGGGCATCACTGGCTAGGTCAGCATTTATTGCCCAGAGGGCAGTTAATAGTCAAGATTCTGTAATCATGTGTCAGCAGTTTCCTTCCCTAAAGGACATAAGTGAAGCAGATGGGGTTTTTTCTGAGAATTGACAATGGTTTTGTGGTCAACATTGGACTTCTAGTTCCAGATTTTTTTTTATTGATTTTAAATTCCACCATCTGCCATGGCAGGATTTGAACCCAGGTCCCTAGAATATTACCAGGATCTCTGGATTAACAGTCCAGCAATAATACCATGATCATCTCCTTCCATTCTTGACCATTTGTCTGAAATGGCCCCCGGTTTTGAAAGTGAGGTGGAACCTTTCAGAAAAAAATGATTTACAACATGGTCAAAGTACAGAAACTGGTTATTTGGAGTTGAGCGGAAATGAGATTGAACAAATGGTAAATGAGTTTTTGGGAATAGGAGATTAATTGGAGAGGAGGCAGGTGTGTACAGTAAAGTAGGATAAAAGTTAAGGGGAAATTTGTCTGAAAAGGTAAGATGACATCAACTGAATCTTAGGGAGGGAGGTTGGAAGTTGTACCAGGGCAATGCTGAGGATGAGATAGGGAGAGGTTTGCTTGGGAGTGCGGACATGTAAGGTGAAGGGGAGGGAATGATTAAGCAAGTCAGTAGCAGCAGGGATGTTGTAACAGAGTTTGGAAGTAATTTGAGGGAGTATTTCTCCCGGGAGTGATAAACCAGTTAGAGTGGGGTTTGTGCACTGTGAGCGACATAAAGAAATAATCAGATATAGCTTCCAGAATTTAATGGAGATAACAACTAACAATGGTGATTAAAGAAGAATATTTGTGCCAGTTAAGTAAAATAATGTGATGCAGTTACGATAATCTATAAATGAATCCCAGTTCTTTTTAAATATTAGCGTAAAGATGTGGCAAATCTGTTCTATTGAATTTGCATTTCCCGAGCGTGCTGCAGGATAAAACATGATGTTTAGTGAAGTGATGGATTAAGTGACAATCTCAGGAAATTCCTGAAAATATGCGTATTTTTTGAATTGAACAAGTTCAGTCAAATTTAGTGCACATTTGGATTTGACGTTTGACTGACTACTCAAAGCCACAGTAATGTGACCTGAACAATGCCAGGGTTGTTTAGGATGTTATATAGAGTGGATGAAGAGACGTTCACTTTACATATAACGTTGAGTCTGAAAATGATATGCATTCATTCATCTGGCTGATGTCAGCTGCAGCAAGATTTTGGAAAGCCTGCTTGATGACTTTGTATGGGTGATGTAGTCAGGTTGATGTGGGTGGGCACTTTTTAGAAAATTAAGAAATCTTAACTTACAAGGCTGCTCGTGTCAACATATTCATTTCTTCTGTACTCCCTGCCTGTCTACCCTAATCATTTCCTCCAATCCCACCAGATTGTACTCAGAAACTGAGCTGTAGTGAGATAAGATCGACACTCTTATGAGCGAAGAGCAACATGCTTTATTGAACATACCAATATCCAGAAGGTGGTAAGAGAGGCCATTTGTCTGGATCCCAACAGACCCAGGCTCAGCTACGTGTGAACTGACATCACTGTGACATGGCTCCTTTTGCACATGTTTGATAGCTATACTGAGAGTAAGAGATATAATTCCATTTACACTACATCTCTGCCCACGTTCTCCTTGTAGACTCATTTTCACCATTATTTAACGATGAACCTTTAACTCTTTCTTTTACTCCACTTTCACCCTTCCCCCACCATCCCCACACATTGACTTTGTTTGAGTGATGAAGCTCCAGCAGCATTCCCTTTCCTTTTAGAGAATATGTAGGAAGAATTTGTTCTCCTGTCATTTCTTTGGATACTGAACATATTGTTGGAGTGGGATGGCAGCTTCTGATGATGGCTGGTCTTTGGGCTATGACGGGGCTATGGGCTATGGCAGGCACGGTAGATTCATTTAAGGTGCGTCTGGACAGATGCATGAGTAGGTGGGGAGCAGAGGGATACAGCTCCTTAGGAATTGGGTGAAAGGTTTAGACAGTGGATTTGGATCGGCGCAGGCTTGGAGGGCCGAAGGGCCTGTTCCTGGGCTGTAATTTTCCTTGTTCTTTGACACCTAAGAAGACTTGAGCGTAGCAGTGGTGAAGAACAATTGAGGAAAAACTGACTCTCACGCCAAAAGACTCCAGCACTCAAATGATGAGTTGCTTGCAGAGGGAGATAAGGAGGTGAAATTTTCTCTCTCCTTTCTATCTGATTTGTTTTCTGATCTAGGGATGAGCACAATAACTGAAAAAAGGGTTGTTCTGAAGACATTGCTGTAGTCAAGGCGATGAAGGTGTCATCATTACTTTTAGGATCAGAATTTCTCTTTCTGTAGATAATGGTATCACTACAACATTGCTATGATACTGCTAAATTGCAGCCGGGAAATCTGAGATATCACAAGAAAGCAGGACAGTACTATTGTAGACAACAGAATAAATTGTTGGAGCAGGATCATGAGGAATCAATAAGGAGCCTACCTAGATGCTCATGGCATCCCTATCTTGCCTTGCATTTATGCACATGCTCCTTAAGTCAGAGATACCAGGCTGATATTACTTCTGACTTGCCTTGTCGCTTAGCAACACAAAGCTAGAGAGCTTATCATGGTTTTCAGCAATTCTCTGTCATGTCGGGGGAGATAGCCTTACCTCAGTGGATCCTGGCACAGTAAGTCCGAGTCAGCTTCCATTACCAGTCTGGGGGCTTGGACACTGTCAGTCAGTCAAATACTCTCCACAATGGGAGAGGAAGAAAATATCGAGCAGGCCACAACTTGGCTTGATGCTTTCTGCCCTATTGTGGTCTGCTTTCATCCTGGAATGTGGAAGGGGTAGGTATACTGGAGGATGAAAGTGAGTGGCATAGCTGTTACTGTCGGTACACGTGAGGAGGCAGCAGAAAGGTCATGCAGAGTTAGTAGTGTCAGAGTCTGGGATGAATGGCAGCAAGTGAGGGAAGATGCTGCAGGCAGTAATGAGAGTGGTAGAGCATGAGCCATGTTGACAGCTGAACACAGTAGCAGAGATGAGAATCGGGTAAATTGACACTTCTCCTGATTAAACTGGAGAATGTCATCAAATTTCTTCCTATATTGCTGTGCATTCCTCTGGACTGCTGAGAGTTCAGTGATCCAGTCATCACTAACCATAATCCTATCCCAAACTCAGATCAAGTTGGCACAGTTTGTTGTTGTGGCCTCCACTGCGGGACCTGGGGTAAGAGGACATCCCCTGTTTGCACTATTCTCCCCAGTGGGAGCTCCAGAGTGGCCTGCCAATTGTCCCTCATCTGCCATGTCTGGGGCAAATGTCAGGAACTGTCCAATTAAGCTGCGTACTGACAGTGTTTGTCAGGATGGACAACAGCCTCTTAAAGATGGCATAGGGTACCAGCCTTTTGATGTATAATCCACTGAGTGGTGAGTTGTTCCAGGAATGGCATGTGATAAGTTGGAGATAGAATCAGGTGGAAAGAAAAGCAATGGGGTCAGATAGATCGTGAGCTTGGTAAGATATGGCAATAAATCTCAGTGAAAATTACTCCAAAAAACCCTGACGTTACTCACACTTCATCAAAAAAAATTAAGACTCTGCCCTGGGTAACTGATAATTAACCACTGCAGAAAGTTTCCTTCATCTAATCATTCACTGTAATCGGAGGTCTGCAACAGAGAGACTTGTTCTTCATCATTATATCAATATGCTGCCTTAGTTGGGTGAGAAAACTGGTTTTCTGAGTGCATAATTTTTATAAATATTCTGAAAGTTTCTCATTCTCAGGCTGCAAGGCTTGATTGCATTAATTGACTGCTAATAGTTAGATTTTTAGTTTAAAAATATTGCTGAGATGTTCATACTATGCCAATTCTTGTTGCGCTTTGATCTGTGGTCAATGATCAAATTTAAACATCGCCAACACGTGAGGTGTCTCCAGGAGTTCAATTGTTTAGTCTTGCAGGCTTTGACTGAAAAACCTCTCTCATGGATTGCATTTGCATTGTCTCCAGTTGCCACCTGTACAGATCACCAATTTCAGCATTTTGAATATTAATATGATCCACTTTGGTCTTTTGAATTGTTTATCTCTTTAGATAGCTTTTCCTTAGTTACTTGCTGTTTTCAAACTTTCTTTTTGATGGGCCTTTTCGAAGGATTGAGATTTTTATCTAAACATGTCAAATGCATACTGTTGATAATTTTTGCACACAATTAGATGTGCTGCATACAATTGGCTTCTGCCTATGCAATTGGAGCACCATCTATTCCTCATTTTGACTAATGCCTTGTCTGGTTTTAGCAAGACTTTCTTATTTTTGTACTCCATTCCCTTTGAAATAAATGCCAACACTCCATTTGTCTTCTTTATTACCTGCTGAATTTAGATGCTAGCTTTTTGCGATTCATGCATGAGGACCCCAAATCCCTCTGTGCTGTAGCTTTCTGCAGTCTCCCGAATTTAACTCCTATTCAGTTCCTCTATTCTTCCAGCCAAAGTTCATAATCTCATGTTTTCCCATTTTATATTTCATCTGCCAACTTTGACCTACTCACTTAATCTCTTTGTATCATCCTTACGACTTGACTTTACAACTATTGTTGTGTCATCCGCAAACTGGTGATACTGCGTTCACTTTCCTTAAACAAATCATTAATATATTTGCAAGCAATTGCTGCTCCAACACTGATTCCTGTAGTACACTACTAGACACAAGTTGCAATCCTGAAAATGTCTTCTTCATCCCACTCTGTTCTCTGTTTGTTAACCAATCCTCTATCAATACTATTGTACTACCTAACTCCATGAGCTTTTTCTTTCTTATTAAGTAGCCTTAGGTACGATTGAATGAAATCCAGCACATTTTGCATTTTATGAAAGTTCTGCAAGTATGGAGAGTTCTGATTATCTTGAATCCATTTTCTGGAAAAATGACTGAAGAATGTGGCATGGAAGCTTCAATTACCTCTTGATCATATTCCTGTATTGTGCCACGAATGGTGCCAATACAATCTACACGAGGAGCCAAAAATTCCTATGACAAAGCATTTACTATAACTGCGACTATGACTACATTCTTCGGATGTGAGAAGTGATGGCAAAGCCAGCATTTATTGTCCATCTACAACTGCCATTCTAGAAGGCAGTGGTGAGCTACCTCTTTGAATCAATGCAATCCATATGGTGAAGGTACTCACACTGTGCTGTTGGAGATGGACATCCAGGTTCTTGATTCAAGATAATGAAGGAATGGAAGTATAGTCCCAAGTCAGGAAGCCATGCACCTCGGGTGTTCACTTGCATGTGGTGTTGTTTCAATGCCTTTGCAAGGCATACTCTTCTAAATGGCCAAGAATGGTTTAGAAGGTGCCATTGAAATAACCTTTGGGTGAGTTACAACAATGCGTTGTGTAGACCGAGTGATCACTTAGACTTGTCAACATTTGAAGTAATCACATTGAAGATTATTATGATGACTTTTCTGATGAAATCTTGGCTGTCTACCATTCCTAGACTGTCACTTCAATCACTGAACCTGTTTTATCTTGTGTTCCACCATAAAGTGAATAATCATTACATTTATCAACCAAAGTCAAGGTACAAGGCGACAAGAGCAGATTGGCAATTAACTGCAATTTCTCGAACTCTTCCACACAGATTTATGTTTCACTCATAGCTGGAGAATGTGAAGAGCTATCTCCTGGTTTAGATTAAATCTCCCTGATAAAATTTGACCAAATTGATGATTTTCAACAAAGTGCAGAAATGTTTTCTTCCATTGATAAACCTTAATCCTTGTGACATTAACTATTGAGAATATCTTTTCTTTGTCTACTTTATCCGAGCAAAATTATCTCATAATTTTGTACCCCTCTCTCATTTCTTTCCCCCAAATCTCCTTTGTTCCAGGGATAACAGTCCAGTTTATCCAAGATCATCTTGTTGTGAACACAGCCCAGTTCATCACTCAGGCCAACCTTCCATCCATTGACTCCATCTATACTTCTTGCTGCCTTAGGAAGGCAACCAACATAATCAAGGTTCACTCCCACCCCAGTTATAATCTCTTCCATTGGGAAGAAGATACAAAAAGCTCAAACACACTTACTAACAGGTTTAAGAACAGCTTCTGCTCTGCTGTTATTGGACTTCTGAAAGGGTTCTCAAATTTTAAATTTACTGTTGATCTTGCTCCCTTTGAGCCTTTTCTGCAGCTGTAATAGTGTATTCTTTGCTCTGTCATATTACCCTAATGCACTTTGTATGGCATGAGCTGCATGCAAAACAAAACTTTTCACTGTGCCTAGGTATATATGACAATAATAAATCAAATCAAATTAAATCATTGTGGTATATCTCTTCCACATTCTGTCAAGAATCCTCTCATTTTTCTTAAAGGATGGAGACTACGTACTGGGAACTGTGCATTCTTAGGGAAGATACAGGACAGTGTAATGATAGTCCCTGGGCTCCAGTTAACTCAAACAGACGTAGAGGATGCCTACTTGCAAGACAGCATTGTTCCCTCGGGGAGCTTTAGCAAGGAATTGTTAGTTTACAATCGCATTCTAACCTTGAGGGCTGATTGCCTGGGTGTATTGGGAGGCATCAGACAAAAGTTCTAAACAGCTTTGCATCTTTTGATTTTCAAGTATGTGCATTACCTACTCCAAGTGCCGTATGTCTCTGATACATTTCATCTATATGTTTGCAATTTCTGGGCTGTGCTTCACTGCATTTGAGCAAAGTTTCTTTCCAAAATTAGCCGTGGCAGCTGCACTGGCCTATATGTTGCAGCATATCAGGACTCCGTGTCCAAAGAGCAGATTCAACAGGCATGAAGCCACAGAACCTGTCCACTCTTCATCATCAGCAGGTTTTGGCCCAAAATGGTTAAATTAGGGGTAAAGATTTGAAAACCATGGAGTATTTGACCTTGGAACCTTAAAACAAAAAAAAATGTTGAAGGATACAAGTAGAACACTTGCTGTAAAAGTTTGAATTGATTTCATTCCAAATTTTTGGCACAAATTAAAAGCTTTGATTCTGAAAATAGACCATGGGATTATATTGTACAAGTTAGTGTGCTCTCAGACACCTCTCCACCATTTTTGTGGAGACCTTTTTTAAATAAACTACTTCTCTCCTCAAATAGCTGAGTGAAAAAAAACTTCTATGAAACTTCATAAACATTTATACATGAATGTCCTGCAGCATGATCTCAGGGACCATATAAGCATAAATGCTTATCAGAACTTTGAAAACACACTTCAATACTCCACAGATAACAAGGTGTGGAGCTGGATGAACACAGCAGGCCAAGCAGCATCATAGAAGCAGGAAAGTTTGACATTTCATCTGCAGTTCCTACTATCTCATCTCAATACTCCACATATGTGATTGGTCCAGTATCTTAACTTCACTTTAAAAGATTAGTAGTTGATGCAAGTAAGTTTGGCTAAGTAATCACAAGCAGGCATTTTGGGTCTAAAATTACTTGGAAGCTGGATTTGATTCTGATGAAGGGTTTAGGCCCGAAACGTCAAGTTTTCCTGCTCCTATGATGCTGCTTGACCTGCTGTGTTCATCCAGCCCCATGCTTGTTATCTTTGATTTTAAATGGTTGATTTTTAGCATAAAATAGTGGCAGAAATATTGAGATAACAAGGTGTGGAGCTGGATGAACACAGCAGGTCAAGCAGCATCATAGGAGCAGGAAGGCTGACGTTTTGGGCCTAGACCCTTCATCAGAAATATTGAGTAAGTTTTACCCAGCACACTTTTATATGGGTGCAGTTGGTTAAAATGTCTGAACACTTCTTCGTGAAATCTAAGGAAAGGCTCAAAAAGCCTTTACAATGAAAATCTGCGTTGGCTAAAGTTTTCTGTTAAAGCTCCTGATTAATTTCCCTGAGGATCTGCAGTGTGTAGTATGTAGAAAATGACAGTAGACCTGGTACTGCCTTGTGATATGATAGGCAATGAACTCTATCCAACCTCTTAATTATCGGTTGAGGTAGATTGTCAAATAAGTAAGCGCATGCCTTCACTTTGCTTTATGCATTTTGCATCCTGCCTACACAGATGGCCGTTGGAAGACGAAACATTTTGGATGAAGCCCAAACTTTACTTGGTTTGCTCCGAAAAAGAATTAAGTTTGACAGCAAACTGGGAAATAAGACATGATGCTGCATGATATCACCATTCCAAAGCTAAATGCATTAATATGAGACGATTTAGTCCTCTATTTAATAATGTCATGACTGCATTTATACTAATGGGTTAACATAGTGGTTAAGTTTGCATTGTAGACTATGAACCGGAATCATATATTGAATGTACACTTTTGCTTTTAGCTCTACATCTCCACAGTTTCTTAAATTTGCATCCAGTTTTCTCTTCCACTTCTCTAACCTCTAAATAATGTTACAGTTCAGTCAATTAAGACCAGCCTGTGCTCTGTAACTCACCAATCCAAGCATGGTCCTAATCCTCTCCTTCTGAGGCCTTTCTGGGACAGGTGACTAGTTCAGGGTTATTAGAGACAATTTTATCAATCCTAACACCAACCTGATTGAGGTCAGCCACTCAGCACAGACTGGCAATTGAACCCATTATGATCCTACACTGGACAATGTTTAAGGATAAAAGAAAAAGGAGTGGGATTAGGCCAATTGGCCCATTGAGTCTGCTCCACCAGTCAGTAAGATCACAGTTAATCTGACACAGCCAACTTCACTTTCTTGCCTGTCTCCCATAATCCTTGACTTCCTTGTCAATAAAAAATGCATCTAACTCAGCCTTCAAAATATCCATTGTTCAGCCCCCACTGGTCTCTAAGGAAGAACATTCCAAAGAAATAATGACCCTCTGAGAGACAAAATTCCTTCTCATCTCAGCCTTAAATTTAATCATAAACAATTGCGAGATGATCCCAAGGTTGATAGTTAAGCATGAAGCTGGATCCAAATCCTTTTCTTGATAATACATTTGTTTACAGAATGCAGCATTGCATATATCTGTGTTTAACCTGTCACCCCAATGTCCCAGCAGCGTCTCTTTTTAAGTATTCTAGTTACTTAACTGAAGCTTGAAGCTTATACACTCAATGACACTGTGGAACTGAATTAATATCATCACTGAAGACTGTATGTCTTCAAGACAAGAGAATTAGAAACAACGTAGTTATAAACTAAGGAATAATTATTGATTATTTACATGGTTTACAAGGTAGACTGTTGCAAGACATCATTACAATCTTTCTCAGGTTCCAGCTCTGTGATCTGATATTATTGATTCTATTCATTCACAGGATGAGGGAGTCACTGGCCAGGCCAGCATGTATTGCCCATCCCTAATTGCCCAGAGGGCAGTTAAGCATCAACAACATTGCTGTGGGTCTGGAGTCACATGTAGGCCAGACCAGGTAAGGATGGTAGATTTCCTTCCCTAGTGAACCAAACGGGTCTTTCTTGACAATCAGCAATGCTTTAATGGTTATTATTAGACTCTTAATTCCAGATTTTCACCATCATCACCTCCCCTAGATTCACACATGCAATTACCTTAATGGTTATTAATCCTGTAAACTACAGGAACAAACTACAATTTGGATGGATTTAATCAAGCTTTCCATTGCACGCACATCAGAATACAGCTACAATGCCATTGAATATCAGGCTGACATTTAACATAGTGTTTGCATTGCTCCCACTTTGCTGCTGTATTAAAAACAAATCTCTACCCCCACATTCTTAATTGCTCTCAACAATGAAGGAGTTCACTCTAACTGTCTGAGGTGCATTTGGCTGGTGCTGAGTCCTGGGAGCTTTTGAAATGAATAGAGTTGTAAGTAGCTTTTCCATAGAATTGGTGCTTATTGGACTGGCAAGCTGAAAAGGTGGAGTCTCTGAATCATCTGGGAACCCTGCAGCCCAATGGCATCAATGTGGATTTCACAAGCTTCAAAATCTCCCCTCCCCCAACCGCATCCCAAAACCAGCCCAGCTCATCTCCACCTCCCTAACCTGTTTTTCCTCTCACCCCAAGCCACACCCCCATCTCCTATCTACTAACATCATCCCGCTCCCTGGACTGACCTATCTCCTCCCTACCCCCCTACCTACACTCACCTTTACTGGCTCCATCCCCGCCTCTTCGACTTGTCTGCCTCCTCTCCACCTATCCTCTCCTCTATCCGCCTCCCCCTCTCTCCCTATTTATTTCAGAACCCTCTTCCCCTCCCCCATTTCTGATGACGGGTTTAGGCCCGAAACGTCAAGTTTTCCTGCTCCTATGATGCTGCTTGACCTGCTGTGTTCATCCAGCCCCATGCTTGTTATCTCGGATTCTCCAGCATCTGCAGTACCTTTTATCTCTGATGCAGTTGATAGTAGATTTATTTAACTTTGCCTGAGGTAGAAAAGGGAGGATTACTTCTAAACAGGTTAGATTCACTAAAGGTAAAAACTCAGAAGCGCGCTTAAACTTTACCCTCTGATTCAATGTCATAGTCTAGGCAACAGGATCCTCCATGTCTAGATAGTGTCCGTACTGACAATATTTTTTCTTTGTGATATTCGATATTTGCAAACTACAGCGCACTTCTGTTCCACTAGCATCAAATTTATGCAATGGAAATTCAATTATTTAAAGTAATATTAAAGAATAACATAAGAACATAAGAACTAGGAGCAGGAGTAGGCCATCCGGCCCCTCGAGCCTGCCCTGCCATTTAATAAGATCATGGCTGATCTATTTGAGACTCAGCTCCACTTACCTGCCCACTCACCGTAAATCTTAATTCCTTTACTGTTCAAAAATTTATCTAGCCTTGCCTTAACATTCAGCGAGGTAGCTTCAACTGCTTCACTGGGCAGGGAATTCCACAGATTCACACCCTTTGGGTGAAGAAGTTCGTCCTGACCTCAGTCCTACATCTGCTTCCCTTTATTTTGAGGCAATGCCCCTTAGCCGTAGTTTCACCTGCTAGCGGAAACAACCTCCCTGCCTCCACCGTTTCTATAAGATCTCCCCTCATTCTTCTGAATGCCAATGAGTATAATCCCAGTCTACTCAGTCTCTCCTCATAATCCAACCCTCTCCACTCTGGAATCAACTGAGTGAATCTCCTCTGCACCCCCTCCAGCGCTAGTATTAGAATTAGACCCCACAGTGTGGGAACAGGCCCTTTGGCCCAACAAGCCCACACCGACCCTTGGAGCATCCCACCCAGATCCATCCCCCCTATAACCCACACACCCCTGAACACTACAGGCAATTTAGCCAACCCACCTAGCCTGCACACCTTTGGACTGTGGGAGGAAACTGGAGCACCCGGAGGAAACCCACACAGACACGGGGAGAATGTCTGTGCGGAGTTTGCACAGTCACCTGAGGCTGGAATCAAACCCAGGTCCCTGGTGCTGTGAGGCCGTAGTGCTAACCACTGAGCCACCGTGCCGCCTTCTCAAGTAAAGAGACCAAAACTGCACACAGTACTCCAGGTGTGGCCTCACCAGGACCCTATACAGCTGCAACATAGCCTCCCTGTTTTTAAACTCCACCCCTCCAGCAATGGTAGACAAAATTCCATTTGCCTTTTTAATTACCTGCCGCACCTGCAATCCTACTTTTAGCGATTCATGCACAAGGGCACCCAAGTCCCTCTGCACAGCAGCGTGCTGCAATTTTTTACCATTTAAAACATAGTCCACTTTGCTGTTATTCCTACCAAAATGGATGACTTCACATTTATCAACATTGTACTCCCTCTGCCAGACCTTTGCTCACTCACTTAGACTATCTATGTCCCTCTGCAGACTTTCAGTGTCTTCTGCACACTTTGCTCTACCACTCACCTTAGTGTCATCTGCAAATTTTGACATACCACACTTAGTCCCCAACTCCAAATCATCTATGTAAATTGTAAACAATTGCGGGCCCAACACTAATCCCTGAGGCACACCACTAGCCACTGACCACCAACCAGAAAAACAGCCATTTACCCCTACTCTTTGCTTTCTACTGGTCAACCAATTCTCTATCCATGCCAATGGATAATGCCTTATAAACATTTAATATTTCTAATAAAGGCAAAATATTGTGGATGATGGAAATCTGAAACAAACAGAATGCTGGAAAAATTCAGCAGGCCTGGCAGCATCTGTGCAGACAGAAACAGAATTAAAATTTTTAGTGAAGTATAACTTCTTCAGAACAGGAAGGTGCTGAGAATTACATTTTTAATACATTATATAGTTATACTTTATACATGGTGAGCTGCTCACATTGTGGCCTCCTTTGCAATAATAATTTCAAACAACAGACTGAATGACCATTTTACTGCACACCTCAGCTCTGTCTGTGGGAATGACCTTGAGATCCCAGTTTCTTGCGATTTCAATGGGTCATCTTGCTCTCATACTAAAATTTCTGTCCTAGGCCTGCTGAAATGTTCCAGCAAAACGCAATACATACTTGAGGAACAACACCTCATTTTCCGCTTAGGCACTTTATAGCCTCGAGGTCTGAATATTGAATTCCATAACTTAAGAAATGGACTGCATTATGTCTGCTTTCCATTTTCTTTACAGTCTTCCCATCCCCCTCCCCCATCCCGGCAGAGCCTTGTTCCTGTTTATTTTGCTCTTTGTAGAGAGAATCCATTCTGTCCCTTTCACACCTTAATTTACATTCTCCACCATTAACAGTCACTTTGTCTTATGCACTGGGCCTTTGCCTCTGTCATAAATATTTAAAAATACATTTTCCAATCTCTTTCGGTTCTGAAGAAGTGTCGTACCAGACTCGAAATATTAACTCTTTCTCTCCCACTGATGCCGCTGGACCTGGTGAGTTTCTCCAGCATTTTCTGTGTTTGTTTAATCGTTTTTACATTTGCGGTGGCAAATTTCCATTTTCAGTGGACACACTTTCAGAGTTCTTCAGTTTTAAAAAACGCCTATGAACTCAGTTTCTCCCGAGTTTCCAAACAAAAAAATTTAGAGACCTAACTTTACAGAGCAGCAGTTTGAGTCTTTGGATTGCATACAGTGAGCTGCTGTTTATGCACTTCAGACGTTAGCTATCATCTGTGTATTTATTTAATCAATTGCCTATTTGCAGCTGGAATAGATTATATCAGTTTGTGTTTAAGGTTATTTTTCAGCAGCAATTATCATGACCTCAGGCCTGTCTAACTCTACCCTGTCATAAAGCATTAAATGCCTGCTCCTAGTCTTCTGTTTACCTTTAATGTGAAAATGCAATCTTTAACTCTTAGGATTTCTCAATTTTATATCGTACAACTTTTTCTGAGCAGTTACCCCGCTTTCAACAGATCACAGTTCAGCTATTTAACAATCCATTTAACTTTTCATCTAAAATTTAGAGCCAGGTCTTTCAGGCAATGAAACTCTTGACCACATAAAGAATGTTGGAGTTTTTAAACTCTCTTTGGCAAATAGCAACAGATGTTTGGTCCATTGTTAATTTTAGTTTGGAGATGATGTATTTCTTTTAACCAAGGATCATTAAAAAAATAGGAAAAAGAAAGGTATAGAGTTAGTGTCCATATCAGCATGATCTTACTAAATTGCTGGATAGGGTCAAGGGGCTGAATGGCCTAAATTACTTGAAACTATATTTCAGCTTTCTGTGAGTCACAGAACATGAATGTAAAGATCCATGTAGCAGCCACCCATCTGGCCATGTACTCCTATCTAAAAGGCCACATAGCAACCACCGTACATTCCATATACTAGCTATATCTCAGGCCATGTACTAGCTATGTAATTAGTAAGATTTCAGTTGATGTTTCCATCTGATATTTTGTCGTATGCAGATGTAAAGCTAGAGTCAGGGAGAGACTATGAAAGATTGTAGCTTATTTCATGTGATAAGCTAAAGAGCAACATCCACAATCCCTAGAATTGGTTGTTTCCCTGCCTTTTATGATAGCATGTGACACTGGACAACCTAAAGATTAGACGTAATTCCTGACAACATGGGGGATCAATGGGATATAAGCGGGTCTTCTGTAAATCATGGATGGTGCTGCCACAAGCCAGTCAGGGAATGAAAAATTGTTGGTACCTAAGCCAATATAGGGGAAAAAAAACTGCTCTCCACACCCCAGTGATCACAGAAGTTACTTTACCAATATTCTTTGCCCATTGTTAGATAATCCCTCCAGCCACTGTCAGATTAATCAGTTTAAACAAAATTATGTGAGTACCCACTCGAAGCATGGAAAAGACTGGCACAAAATCAAAACCACCTACTTTCCATTCCGTAAACCTGAACTCAATGATACATATTAAACATAAGCTCCTTTGGATGTGAAGGTGCCCAGATGATGATATGTGCCTGTGGCATGGGCATAAACCATCGATGTTCACTATAGCCATTTTTGCAAACTTCCATTATAAAACTGCCAATTTAATACCATCAGTATTCAAATGTGACATTTGTTTGGTGTGGATTTCTGCCCAGAAAGAACTATTTGAGATTGACCACCATCATCTCATTTTATACTTTTGCCACCATCTTGAGAGAAGAGACTTTATCAAATCCAGTTGGGTTGGAGGTTATCTGGGAGATGATGGGTTTTTAGTCTCACTCATTGCAATACCAAGTCTTCATTTTTTTCAGGTTTGCATTACCATCAAATATAAATGAAATGTGTGTGTGTGCGCCCACGTGTGGGTGTGTGTGTGTGTCACTGTTTAAAACTCGTAAGTTCAAGGAGTCAGTAATTGTCTACTGGGATCATACTTGTTACAATAGATAAAAGCCTACAAACCGATCCTTACTTATTACATTTCTTTCAACACAGGTGAACTGGTCAAATCAAACCACAAGAAAACATATTTTTGGAAATTAGGCTTCATAAAATTAGAGTAATGAACAACTTTCTTTTAATGCGTACAGTGTATGTAATTTTTTTGTGATACGAATCAAGAAAAGTGTTCATTTGTCAAGTAGAAATGTTAGAGAAATTTGTTTGGCATAAAGAAAACTGAAAATTAATGTCATATGTCTTTAGTAATGGAATGCTAAAAGTAAATTGAAGATAAAAGCCACATCTATTTTCATTCCATACGTTGAATGGTGCAGAAATCTTTCAGTTAGACGGCAGGCAGTATTCAATGATATGGCCTGACTGGCACAGTACCTTTTTGTAAATTCAGTTCGGAAACACTTAACATGAAATTGCACGTTGTAAATGTTTTTATTCTGCATTAAAAGTGACTTGGTGGCAAGTCCACACTGAGCCCTCACACGTGATCTTAAAACTCTGCAGACAACTGGTTTGTGAGTATATCCACTTCATTGGCAAACCCAGAATCCTACCACTGATAGAATTCGAACTGACAGAACATGACAGAGGTTCCTTTGTTCAGGCTGGTTTGCCTCTCCATGCTGGGCTTAGAGTGGAGTTAAATTTCAGATGTTTTTAAGATCAATATTGAGTTTATTAGTGATACTTGCATTGAGCCATTCAAGTCTCCAGATAGTCAGAGGCTGGATATACCCGAAGTACAGGACCACTCCTAACTCCTGATACACTGAGAATGTGGTAACTACCTGGGAAGTTTAAACTTTGAAGGAAATATTTGGAGTCTGGAATCCTCAGCAAGAATTCCCTAAACCTGTGTTAAAGTTGGAGACTTCAGAGGAGTTTCAAATTACTTACCTGTATAATTACCCAGAAATGTTAGAGGAATTAAACACTGCTCTAAGATTTAACACATTATTAAACTAAACTCCTAGTCATTCATATTGACACCAGACTCCATCCCACCACCCACATGCCCCAATATCTGATCAGCAACACTGACATCCACCCTCCCTAGTCCCTCACTTACTTTCCACCCCATCTTAGAGTCACTTATTGCTGCCTATTCCCCCCCGCCATTTTAACTGGCATCCTACCTATGTACCCACCTGCCAACTTGACCCTCATCCACCACTGTGCCAACTTACCCTTCATCCACTTATTTGCCACCCTTCACCTTTACTCATCTGTCAACCTAACCCTTTACTCACCAGCCACTCTATCTCCTCATCCATCCACCCGGAAACTATATTAAAAGATACGATAGTGTCTAAGTTTTGGCTAGCGTTTAAAGAATTAACACACAACTTGCAACAAATTCACATTCCCTTAAGGTATAAAACTTCCAAGAAAAGTAATTGAACTGTGGCTAAGAAATGGAGCTAAAGGTAAAATTGTAGCAAAGGGCCGGGCTTGCCTTTGGAATCTTTTTGCCATAGAGAGCTGTGGGGCACAGTCCTTGCATGTTTTTAAGGCTGAGAGAGGCAGATTTGTGATCAGTTGGGGAATCACAGGTTACAGGGGGTAAGGCAGGAAAGTGCACGTGAGGAATGTTGGATCGACCATGACCGTATTGAATGGCTGTGCAAGCTCAAGGTGTCAAATAGTCTACTCCTGTTCCTGTTTCTTATCATTGTATGATAATCAAATAATAAATTGGGAACAATTTAGAATTCAGCATAAAAGGACTGAAACACTGAAAGGAAAGTGGCAAGAAGATTGTGAGACTAGATTAGCAATTGGAGTCAATCCGATTCTAAACATTTCTATTAATATAAACCTATTCTGTAGTAGTTATACACATAGCCAATTTAAGGCATCAGCTAGGTTCTCAATGTAATTTGATCATGCTTACTAGTAGCTACATATGGATATATGCAGGGATCTATCTCCGCAGGTAAAAGGAACATGTCCAGGCATTGGAGATAAAAGGTACTGCAGATGCTGGAGAATCCGAGATAACAAGCATGGGGCTGGATGAACACAGCAGGTCAAGCAGCATCATAGGAGCAGGAAAACTTGACCAGCCTTTTTTCAATTAAATGAAGTGTGTGGTACAAATATTACAGTAGTGCAATGCCTTGACCAAGCAGAATGAACTTGCTGAACAATCAGCATCCTATTCTTATAGAGTTTAAATTGTTGCTCCCTTTGAAACTTTGCGCTATTGCGTCGGTCCTGATATGAAGACAACAATATGCACACCAGCATGTCATGTTTTTCTCAGAATTACTCAAATTCTACTATCAAGTGACTAATTTTAGGTGTACAAATAGGCAGAGATTACTTTGAGTAAACTTTAACCCATTGAAGAAGTGGATCAGTGAAACTATAATGATCAATAAGCAAACTGTATTGCACACTAAATGAAAACCTTGTATTTGGCTTCACTTTTCATGGATCAAAATCCTAGAACTCCTTTCCCAAAAGCACTGTGGGTGTAAAACTGCCATGTGGACTGCAGTAGTTCAAGAAGGTGACTCACACCACTTTCTCAAGGGCAATTAAGGATGGGCAATAAACAGCAACACCCATGGACTCATATTAAAAAAATTAATCCTGGAAATAATGGGAATCTAATGATATAACAGCAATGAAGAACTTCTGACTTGATGTGTTATCGTCCCATGCACTGAGATACAGTTAAAAAGTATTGTATTGCGCGCTATCCAGACAAATCATACTTTACATAAGTACTTCAGGATAATAGAACAGAATTTAAACTATAATGTTACAGGTACAGAGAAGGTGCAGAGAAAGATCAGAAATCAATACGGAGGATCCCCAATTTGTGAACACTCAAACTTCTGAATGCGATCCCATACAGAGGTTAATTTTAAAGACCCAACATATGAACACTTCCTGTATTTACGAACGGCTGCTTTACATTGTTTTGCATTGTGTAATATTTTGCATACTAATCAACTTGTGAATGAGAGTTCATTCACAACCTGGGGACTGCCTGTATAAGATAAAGAGTACTGGAGACTATGTGGCGACAGTCCACTGGACCTGTTTACTTCTTTCCTAGAATTTTCAAACAGGTAGCTACAGAGATAAGGAATTAGTTTCCAATAGAGTATATGAGTTGGGATATCATCTTGCAGCTGTGCGTGACATTGATTAGGCCACTTTTGGAATACAGTGTTCAGTTCTGGTCTCCCTGTTATAGGAATGGTATTGATAAACTTGAAAGGGTGCAGAACAGATTTACAAGGGTGTTGCCAGGGTTGGAGGATTTGAGTTATAGGGAGAGGTTGAATAGGCTTGGGCTATTTTCTCTAGAGTGTCGTAGGTTGAGGGGGTGAACTTACAGAGATTTATAAAATCATGAGGGGCATGGATAGGCTTTCAGAACAGAAAAGGCTTTTTTTCCCAGGGTAATGGAGTCCAAAATGAGAGGGCATAGGTTTAATATGAGAGGGGAAAAGATTTAAAGGGCAACTTTTTCATGCAGAGGGTGGTGCGTATAAGGAATGAGCTGCCAGAGGAAGTGGTGCAATTACAACATCGAAAAGACATCTGGATGGGTACGTGAATAGGAAAGGTTTAGAGAGATATGAGTCAAATACTGGCAAATAGAATTAGATTAATTTAGGTTACCTGGTTGGCATAGACAAGTTGGACTGAAGGGTCTGTTTCCATGCAGTACGACTCTATGACTCTATGATTATAGGTGCCCTATGCAAACTTGCTATTTAAGAGGAAGAGTGAAATAGGAAACTGTAAGCCAATTAATTGATCATCAGTCGTACACACAATGCTAATCTATTGAAAGGGACATGGTAACAGGGGATTCAGAGAATCAAATATGACCAGGGCTCATACATTTTGAGTTTGTGGTGTCAGTTCAACCTTTCTTGGATGTAACTGCAGGATGGGTAAGGGCAGCCTATTTACTGTCATGCATTTGGATTTTCAGAAAGCATTTGAAAAGGTTGTGCATGAGATTATCACACACCATTAGATATTCTGAGTAAAATATTAGCATAGATTAGGATTGGTTCAAGGAAAGAAAACAAAAGCAATAAATGGGATAATACAAAGCAAAGGACGTCAGATGCTGGAGAACTAAAACGAAAACAGAAATTGCAGGCTAAACTCAGCAGGTCTGGCAACATCCATGGAGAGAAAGCAGAGTTGATGTTTCGAGTTAGGTGACTCTCCAACAGAGCTTATAGCAGCTGGGAAAATATGGTATTTATGGTGAAGACACGGTTGGGTGGTTAGGGAGGGGAGACAGAGCCCAGACAGAAAGGGGCAGGCAGACAACGGAATAATTGACAATAAGCCAAGACGAACAGAAACTGAATAAGTAATAATGAGGGCTAGGAATAGGAGAGAATGCGTCAGCTGTGTTGAAAGCAATCTGTTTATAAGACCATAAGACATAGGAGCAGAAATTAGGCCATTCGGCCCATCGAATCTGCTCTGCCATTCAATCGTGGCTGATAAGTTCCTCAACCCCATTCTCCTGCTTTCTCCCCGTAACCCTTGATCCCCTTGATAATCAAAAACCTCAGTCTTAAATATACTCAATGACCTGGCTTCCACAGCCTTCTGTGGCAGTGAATTCCATAGATTCACCACTCTCTGGCTGAAGATGTTTCTCCTTATCTCCGTTCTAAAAGGTCTTCTCTTTACTCTAAGGCTGTGCCCTCGGGTCCTAGAGTCTCCTACCGATGGAAGCATCTTCCCAACATCCACCTTGTCCAGGCCATTCAGTATTCTGAAAGTTTCAATTAGATTCCTCCTCATCCTTGTAAACTTCATCGAGTATAGTCCCAGAGTCCTCAAACGTTCCTCATATGTCAAGCTTTCCATTCCTGGGACCATTCTCATGAACCTCCTCTGAACCCGCTCCAGGGCCAGTACATCCTTCCTGAGATATGGGGCCCAAAACTGCACACAATACTCCCAATGTGCCCTGACCAAACCCTGATAAAGCCTCAGCAGTATATCCCTGCTTTTATATTCAAGTCATCTCAAATTAAATGCCAACACTGCATTTGCCTCCCTGACTACTGACTCAACCTGCAAGTTTACCTTGTGAGAATCCTGGACTAGAACTCCCAAGATTCTTTGCACTTCAGACTTCGGAATTTTCTCCCCATTTAGAAAATAGTCCATGCTTCTATTCCTCTTAGCAAAGTGCATGACCTCACACTTTCCGACATTGTACTCCATCTGCCACTTCTTTGCCCACTCTCTTAACCTGTCCAAATCCTTCTGAAGCCTCACCACCTCCTCAATACTACCTGTCCCTCCACCTACCTTTGTATCACTTGCAAACTTAGCCAGAATGCCCACAGCTCCTTCATTGAGATCATTAAGAACAAAGTGAAAAGTTGTGGTCCCAGTACTGACCCTTGCAGAACACCACTTGTCACCGGCGGTCATCCTGAGAAAGGCCCCTTTATCCCCACTCTCTGCTTTCTGCCAGACAGCCAATCTTCTATCCATGCTAGCACCTTGCCTCTAACACCAGCCCCTTATCTTACTCAGCAGCGTCCGGCGCGACACCTTGTCAACGGCCTTCTTGAAGTCCAGGTAGATAAGATGCATTAGGTCTCCTTGGTCTACCCGGCTCGTTACTTCCTCAAAGAATTCTAGTAGATTTGTCAGGTGTGACTTCCCTTTGATGAAACCATGCTGACTTTGCCCTACTTCACTATACACTTCCAAATATTCAGAAATCTCATCCTTAACAATGGACTCCAAAATCTTACACAAGACCAAGGTTAGGCTAATCGGCCTGGAATTTTCTCTCTTTTGCCTTACTCCCTTTTTAAATAGGGGCGTCACGATAGAGATTTTCCACTCCTCTGGGACCCTCCCTGACTCTAGCGATTCCTGAAAGATCACTACTAACGCCTCCACGATCTCTTCAGCTATCTCCTTGAGAACTCTGGGGTGTAGTCCATCTGGTCCAGATGATTTGTCCACCTTCAAGCCATTCAGTATTTCTAGCACCTTGGCCTTGGTGATGGCCACCATACTCAGCTCTGCCCCCGATTCTCTTGAAGTTTTGGGATATTACTCGTGTCTTCCACTGTGAAGACTGACGTGAAATAATTATTCAATTCCTCAGCCATTTCCTTGTTCCCCACTATTATCTCTCCACTGTCATTTTCCAGTGGTCCAATGTCCACTTTTGCTTCTCTTTTGCCCTTTATATACCTAAAGAAACTCTTACAGTCCTCCTTTATATTACTGGCTAGCTTACCCTCATATTTAATCTTCTCCCTCCTTATTTTTTTTTTTGTTGCCCTCTGTTGGTCTTTGGAAGCTTCCCAGTCCTCTGGTGTCCCACTGCCCTTCACTACATTATATGCTTTCTCTTTTACTTTTATGCTATCCCTGACTTCCTTAGTCAGCCATGGTTGCCTCATCCTCCCTGTACCACGCTTCTTTTTCCTAGGGATGAATTTTTACAGTGTCTCCTGAATTACTCCCAGAAACTCCTGCCATTGATGTTCCACTGTCTTTCCCGCTAGACTCCCCTTCCAGTCAATTCTGCCCAGCTCCTCCCTCTTACCTCTGTAGTTGTGTTTATTCAGCTGTAATACCGTTACCTCTGATTCTATCTTCTCCCTCTCAAATTGCAGAGTAAATTCAATCATATTATGATTAATGCCTCCTAAGGATTCCTTTACCTTAAGCTCCCTTATTAAGTCTGACTCATTGCACAACACTAATTTAATAGGACAATGGGACTAATCAGAATAAATGTTTCTCAGTTTGCTGACAATATAATGTTAGGTGACAGTGAAGGGGATGTCAAGGGGCTACAGAGTGGTATTGACCAGGGTGAGTGGGTAAAAACATGGCAGAAAGAATGCAATATGCAAAGTGCAGAATTATACTTTGGTAGGAAAATAAAATGACAGAATAGTTCTTAAATGCTGAATGACTGGGAAACATTCACATTCAGAGGGACCTAGAAGTCCTTGTGCATGACTTACAGGAAGTTAACATGAGGTACAACAAATAACGTTTAATGTTTACATTCACACATTAACAACTAACATTAACAAATAATTAGGAAGGCAAATGGTATAAGAGTGTTTACTACAAAGGAATTCAAATCCTGGGGTTCAAATTCCACCATAGCAGAATGTGGAATTAAGAATCTAAAGATGACCATTGTTCATTGTTGGAAAAACCCATCTGGTTCACCAATGTTCTTTAGGAAAGGAAACTGTCATCCTTACCTGGTCTGGCCTACATGTGACAGCAATGTGGCTGACTCTGAACTGCTCTCTGGGCAATTAGGGATGGACAATAAATGCTGCCTAGCGAGCGACACCCTCATTCCATGAATGAACAAAAAAAATTCAAGTATTTAAGAGGCTTTTCTGCAATTATACAGGGTATTGGTGAGGCCAAACCTAGGGTACAAACCTAGAGTGCTGTGTGCAGTTTGGTGTCCCTATGTAAAGAAGGTCATACTCCAGAGACAGTGCAATGAAAATTCACCAGATTGGTGCATGTAAAAGGGAGATTATTTTTCATCCTTTGATCCCTTAGAGACCAAATGAGACTTAAGTTTCTTGGTCTAAGCATTTATTCATCCATACATGGTGTACCCATCAAAGATGGTACATAACTTTCTGATTTGATACAAAACAATGACTTCATACTATTTTTATAGATACCGGTTTTCCAATAAACAATCTTACATTTACACATTCTTATCTCTGTCCAACAGTGGTTGTTCAAACTTGCATGACTACATTATCCAATCATATTCAAATACATATACATGATTATATTATGTTATCAAATCCTTATAAGTCCATGTACTGACCGTTAAGTATGCACTTTCTGATGATCAAAATGCTATCCTTTGTCCCTTTTCACAGGCCTATAGTCCCTGGAGATAAACAGTTTAAGAGTTGGCACAATTCTAATGATATAAAATTCTGAAGGGACTTGACAAGGTAGACACTGAGAAAATGTTTCTCATAGCTGGGGAAACTGAGAACATGGGATCATATTGTACGATTAAGTGGCTTCTAGTTAGGTCTGACTTGAGGAGAAATTCCTTTCCTTGCTGGACATTCTTTCGAATTGATTATCCTCGTGAGCTGCATGTAGGTTCATAGAGATGTAACAGCATGGAAACCGACCCTGCAGTCCAACTTTTCCATACCAACCAGATATCCTAAACTAATCTAGTCCTATTTGCCAGTATTTGGCCCCATATTCCTCTAAACCTATTCATATACCCATACAAATGCATGCTTAATTGTTGTGTATATTTAAGACTGAGATAAATAGATTTTTGGAAACCAAAGGAATTAAAGGATAAGTAATAGCACAGAAAGTAATTTAATTTGGAATATGTGCCCTAAGTTTTTTGAATGGTGTTGCACTGAAACGCCTGTCCTGACTTAATTATGTGAGAAAAATAAACACTTGCATTTATATAGCACCAAATATACCATGACCACCAAATGTCTAAAAGCACTGTATCACCAAAGAATGTGCCATTACATGTTGAAATATAGGAAACACAATAGCAAACTCATGGACAGCAATCTTCTACAAAATACAACGTAGTAATGTTGTCTGGACCGGGGTGTCTCACAGACTCCTCAACCAAAGTACACAATATTAATTAACCCGGCATCTTTGCATGTATCAGGAAAGGACTACACAGCATGACTACTGCAGTCAGTGAACCAGGCCATAACTTTATTTGAAGACAACAAAGGTTAGGAGTTAAATTTTACACTGTTAACAACCCCATTGCTAACTATCCGATTCTTTAAAAATTTAAAATACTTCCCAGATACTCGTAACTTTTGCTGGTCTGACGAATCATTCAGTCTATTCCTGTCTTCACAGGTTGACACTCTCTCTCTCTCTGGTCAGAGGGTGAACTGCTCAGGTCACTGCTGTATCCCAACATGCCTCTAGGTAAGCTGGAGAGTGGGGATACTCCAGGTCCTGCTGGAATGGGTTCTTATGCCCTCCTGGTTACCTTCCAGAACTTTCCAAGGACTTGACCAATCCGAGGTATTGAATTAATTGGTTTTATCACCTTGAAATGCTGCTAATGGCTCTCGACGGCTTGCTTGACAGTGACCCCTTTGATGTGAGAGAACAAGGTGTAGAGCGGGAGGAACACAGCAGGCCAAGAAGCATCGGAGGAGCAGGAAAGCTGATGTTTCGGGTTTAGACTCTTCTTCAGAAATCAAGAAGGGTCTAGACCCAAAACGTCAGCTTTCCTGCTCCTCTGATGCTGCTTGGCCTGCTGTGTTCATCCAGCTCTACACCTTGTTATCTCAGATTCTCCAGCATCTGCAGTTCCTACTATCTCTGAAACAATTTTAACCCCTTTGATGTGTCTGCCCTTGAGGCCTGGAAAGTCTGGTTTTATCCCAGAATGTACACCTGGTCTTTTGTCTTACTGAGGCAGGTCTGCCCCATGTATCTAGAGTTTGTTTGTCGGGAAGGGTTAAGTTGCCCTTTCATACTTGCTAATGTGTTCTGGTGCCTCTCTGGTTTCAATTGACTGGGCGTGGATCTTGCAAGGACTTGCCCCCAGGCAAAATTGTCTCTTGTGTCTGTTCAGCTCAGGCATTCCCAGCATTCTATGCTTTTTGGCCAAGTTTGATGCCCTGTTTATTTCAGTTGCTGTGCCTATATTTCTGGCCTCCTCTCTTAATGATTTTTATTCACTTGAGCAGTCACAGGCTGCTACAATAATGACCAGATGTTAATAAAAATGTTGATTGCGGAACAAATGTGGATGCGGTGAGGGAAAATTTCCAATCTTACAGGACAGCAATTGGAAGGCAGAAGACCCTCAAAGAAGACGGGTTATGTCCTCTTTGGAACCATGTGAGGAAAGCAATAGGAAGCCACCTCTTTTGCTTCGGAATATCTTGCAATACAATGCGAAAACAGGACATGAAGTGGAGGGTGCAGGAAATAGAGTTTGTTTTGACGGGAGTAATTCTATTTTGCTGAATCTGTTAAGTTGTCATGCGGCTTTTTTTGAGGCAACACAGTGTGGAGCTGGAGGGACACAGCAGGCAAGGCAGCATTAGAGGAGCGGGAAAGTTGACGTTTTGGGTTGGGACCCTTCTCCAGAAATGGGGAGGGGGATGGGAGCTGATGATTTTTTTTTATTTTCTTCTGCAGCCGTTTTGGAAATATCTTTCTATTCCAAATCTGATACATGCCAATTAGGCTCTGCACAGCCTGGTGATTGGAAGGATCTCAACCCTTTGTTAAAGTTGCTACACAACAAATCTTATTAAATTCCATCTCCTCCTCACACCTGCAGATCAATTTGATAGTTTTGAGATTTGAATGTAAAAGATAAGGAAATATGAAACTCTAGATTTAATGACTTACTGTGCTGATGGTATCAAGTTTCATTGTGAAATCAAACAGTGTGATTTGGAGCACTTTCTTAAAGATCATCGTAATTACTTTCTTCAGAAATGATGTTGACCTGGCAGTTAAGGGGAAATATTTGCCAGAACAATCTGTGCACCTGGTAGTTTATTGTTAAATAAAACAGATAAATGTGCGTGTACAATAGCAACATTTTGTGTGAGATGGAATGTCGTTAATTATACGTATTCAAGTGATGTCCCGTAAAGAACACCATACAACAATGTGGGCGACACGGTGGCTCTGTGGATAGCACAGCTGCCTCACAGCGCCAGGAACCCAAGTTTGTTTGCAGCCTCGGATAACTGTCTGTATGGAGTTTGCACATTCTCCCCATAGGTGTTCCAGTTTTCTCCCACAGTCCAAAGATGTGCAGGCTAGGTGGATTAGCCATGGGAAATGCACGGTTACAGGGATATTGTACTGGAGTGGGCTTGGGTGGGCTGCTCTTCAGAGGATCGGTGTGGACTCAATGGGCTGAAAGGCCATAGTAAGAATTCTATGATTCTAATACATTGCACTAAAATGGTGGTCTTGGGCTTAATGTTTGATCTACAATAGGCTAATGTACTAGCTGTTTTGCAAATTGCAGATAAGCCTTGTAAACTTAGGATATAGCGTCATAGAGTCACAGATGTACAGCATGGAAACAGTCCCTTTGGACCAACTCGTCCATGCTGATCAGATATACTAAATTAATCTAGTCCCATTTACCAGCATTTGGCCCATATCCGTCTAAACCCTTCCTATTCATATACCCATCCAGCTGTCTTTTAAATGTTGTAATTGTACCAGCCTCCACCACTTCCTCTGGCAGCTCACTCCATACATGCACCACCCTCTGCATGAAAAAGTTGTCCCTTAAGTCCCTTTTAAATCTTTCCCTTTTCACCCTAAACCAATGCCCTCTAGTTTTGGACTCCCCCACCCCAGGGAAGAGACTTTGACTATTCACCTAATGCACACCCTTCATGATTTTATAAACATCTATAAGGTCACCCCTCAGCCTCTGACACTCCTGGGAAAATAGTGCCAGTCTGTACAGCCTCTCCCTATAGCTCAAACCCTTCAACCCTGGCAACATCCTCGTAAATTTTTTCCGAACCCTTTCAAGTTTCACAACATCCTTCCTATACCTGGGAGACCAGAATTGCCTGCAGTATTCCAAAAGTGGCCTAACTAGTGTTCATGACCTCCCAACTCCCACACTCAATGCACTGACCAATAAAGGAAAGTGTACTAAGTATCTTCTTCACCAACCTGTCTACCTAGGACTCCACTTTCAAGGAGCTATGAACCTGTATTTCAAGGTTTCTTTGTTCAGCGACACTCCCCAGAACCTTACCATTAAACATGAAAGTTCTGCCCTGATTTGCCTTTCCAAAATGCAGCATCTCACATTTATCTAAATTAAACTCCATCTGCCACTCCTTGGCCCGTTGGCCCATTTGATCAAGGTCCCATTGTACTGTGAGGTAACTTTCTTCGCTGTCCATTACACCTCCAATTTTGGCGTCACTTGCAAATTTATGTTAACTATACGTTCACATCAGAATCATTTATATAAATGGCGAAGAGCAGGGGACCCAGCACCTATCCTCACTAACATATCTCCTGTGTTCACATCCAAATCATTTAAACAAAGGACAAAAGGCAGTGGACATAGCCCCGCCTAAATATCTGTTAAATTCCTTAGTTTTTTTTTCTTGGATGGCCATTATAAACATATTTGGAAAAAGGCTGAGAGATCAACATTTCATTCGATGTTTCAAATTGCTGTTGAACTCCAGATTCCCCTGGAATTTATTTTATTTGTTTTATTTTGTCATTGTTCTTGAGAAGTGAGAGTCGCTAAAAGACATGTATTAAGCTGATTGTCACCATGAAATGTGAAGGTGAGCTGTCTTCACAAAAGGCTCATTTTTTTTTACCCCTGTAGTTGGTTTGATTGAACTGAGTATCTGGCTAAACCATTTTAAGCAGCAGTTAAGAGGTAACTGCATCCCTGTGGGTCTGGAGCCACATGTAGGCTAAACTAGTTAAGGTTGGCAGATTTCCTTTCCCAAAGGACATTAGCAAACCAGATTTTTTTTTAACAATAGTATGTAGTTTGCCGATGAGTGTTAATTGAATATAAAATTCACCCAGCTGCTCTGGTAGAATATGAATTCACATCAACTAGGGCATTAGGGTTCCAGGGTTTCTAATCCAGGAACGTTACCATTCTGAGGGAGGATCACCGGACCGGAAACGTTAACTCTGATTTTCCTTCACAGATGCTGCCAGACCTCCTGAGCTTTTCCAGCAACTGCTGTTTTTGTTCAACGTTACTATTTTTTTTAGCACCCTCTGTCTGGAGAGAGAGAGAGACGGTTAGAGCACCAAAGTCAATTCTGAACCAGATTGTGCTGTCTCATGGATGAAGTGACCTACCGTCGTCCAACAAAGTCAGGAACGTGCAAACTCCTGCTCTCAGAGACACCTGAATGTAGCCACCTCCCTCCCACGTTTCAGCATTGTTTTAGGTGAGTTTCCATTTGGTTTGAGTTGCAGTCAGTTGCTACCCAGCCATCCACTCACAAGTGCACTAGATGCGCTGTGAATTTTTGACAGTACAGTGTCCTCATCCAACTATCTCCAATGGCTTCATTAATGATCTTCACTCCATCATATGCTCAGAAGTAGGAAGTAGGAATGTTCACTGATGATGGCACAATGTTCAATTCCCTTCACATCTGCTCCAACGCTTAAACAGCGTGTGCCCCTTTGCAGCAAGACATGGCTGATGTTCTGGCTTGTGCTGATAAATACCAAGTAATATTTACACTGCACAAATATTAGGTAATAGCCATCTCCAATGAGAGAGTCGAACCATTCTCCCCTTGGTGTTCAATGGCATTACCATGAATTCTGAATTCTCCTCTATCAACAGGCTAAGGATCACCATTTACCATAAACCCAATTGGATCAGCTGCATACATACGGTGTCTCTAAAACCAGTTTAAAGGCTAAGTGTTTTGCAGTTTGGAATGATTGCAGATACAACAATGTTCAAAAGCTTGATGCCATCTGGGACAAAGTACTTATTCATTCCATTTATTATCTCAAACATTTATTTCCTTCACCACTGTTGTGTTTCTCATTGTGTGAGGGTCGTTCAGCCTTGCTAGTCATCACCAAACTCATGTATTTATGATCAAAGGCGTGGGTTTACGTGTATAAATCAAACTGAAGGACAATGAAAAATGCAATTAACACAGGTTTCAGAGTTTGAATATTAAGTCTGTCTTTTTAAAATGTATGGTAAATATCAATATGATACAATTGAAGCTAAATGTTCATAAATGGCTATTAAGAAAGCAAGTCACTTGCTCTTGGGCTTCAGTGGACTTAAACCCTCCAGGTTCCCTTACGGTTGTTAAATTCCCAAAGTGACCGAAGATTTGTTTGGGACATATGGGGTGACTCTCAACATGGCACCGGTTTGAGTGTTCTGCAGGCTAGAATGAAATGTTCACTCTGTTCACATTGATTTCTGGGTTGTATCTTCTCTGGTCAATGTCTTCAGGGTCGAACCTGTTCCTTTGGGGACAAGATTTCCTTTGGCTTCGATTGTAGACTGAGAGACAGTGCTTTGATGTGCTGATCTTATCGAGTTGTGCACCTCATTGTACTTCCTTCCTTTTCCCATGTTTGACCCCTTCCTTTCTGGGGTTGCCCCAGTCATGTTGTTTTCTTGCTCTATTCAGACAGTGAAAACAAACAAAACTTTCCTCAGTCAGTCCCTAGACAGAAAGATTTGATTGAATGCATAATGTTTATTTTCCCCCTCACCTGGCTGGGAATGGAAGACAATGGAACTCCTGATCTTGAATATTATATGATGTGTTACCTGCATTCTGATGGGTTCTGTTGGCTCCCTGATTATATCAAACCATGGACTTCATTGACTCCCTAGCCAATTTGGAGCTGCTATGTGAAGTGATCAATGTCTTTGTTGGGTGGGATTAGTTTTATTAAACAGGGTCCCTTTTCCAAAAACTACAATCTTCCCCTGAGGTAAATCTTGATGAATCTTGCAGATGGTTCACACAGCTGGCATCATGTGTCAGAAGGTTTATCATTTTAAATCAAGGTTAACCCAAGGTTTGACAGCACCTTCCAAACCACCTCTGCCACCTTAAAGGATAAGGGCAGCTGAAGCATGGGAATGCCTTCATTTTGAAGTTCCCCTCCAAATTACCAGGACATCACAATATATAAATAAAACAAAGAACTACAGATACTGCAGATCTGAAACACACAAAAACAGAAATTGCTGGAGAAACCCAGCAGGTCTGGCAGCATCTATGAAGAGAAAATAGACTTAACGTTTCAAGTCCAGTTCTGAAGAAGGATCACTAGACTCAAAATGTTAACTCAGTTTTCTGTCCACAGATGCTGCCAGACCTGTTGAGTTTCTCCATGAAAATATATCTCTACTCGTTCATCGTGGCAATATTAAAATAACACACTCCCCTCCAGCACTGTGGGAGAACTTCACCACATGACAGCAGTAGATCAATACTGTAGTTCACCATGCATTCCTGATGTGCTGGCTGGGCCGTACCTGCAGAGTTTGCCAGTGACATCAAAAGCATGTGAAGGAGTAAACCAAAGCCTCCTCTTGTTATAAATGAGATCTTTAACGAGACAGTTATGTCTTAAATTGTCCCCTTCTGATATAAGGTACACCAAAATATTCTGAATGGGAGTTTGCATAATCACACTAATGCAGCTTATTGACAAGCCTCTGTGAGCTGTAGTTGAAACCTTTCAAAAAGCAAGTGATATATTTTCATAAACTGATGTAAAAATGGGCAACTGATCTTTGTTACAAAGACTCTCAGACTGAGGGACCCTGAGAGGGTGACTCAAATAGCTCAACAGACTGAGGGAAAGATTGTTGAACTCTGAAGAGTCATACTGGACTCGAAACATTGCTGTTTCTCTCTGCAAAGATGCTACCAGACTTGCTGAGTTTCGCCAGCATTCTCTGCATCTGTTTCAGGTTTCCAGCATCTGCGATGTTTTGCCTTTACTCGAGTTATCCCTGGTGTCCTGGCCAACATTTACCCACAAAAACAGACCAACTGTCATATATCTCATAGCTGCTTGTGGGAGCATGCTGTGCACAAAATGTGGCTGTTGCATATCCAACAATGTGACAGTGAATACTCTGTGAAAAGAACTTCATTAGATGCATCAGTACTTTGAATCATCTGGAGATTATAAAAACGTGCCAGAAACGCAAGTCTTTCTTTCTTGTGCTTGCTTCAATTACAATCCTCTGAGAAAATATGCTGAAGGCTTCATTGGAGATTCTAGATTATGTTACAGACAGCCTTAAATGTATTCCATTCATTTACTTCAAACTGAGGCAATTCTAGCATTTGACTGACTGGATTTGGGCAAAGCCCACTTCACCCTACCCCTTCATCTCTGTGTCCATGCAGAGTGCTGTTTTAAACTGCTGCCACCTTCAATCATTGCAACTGAAAATTAGATGATTGATATATTTATATTGGATATCTGGTCAGCATGGATGAGTTGGATCGAAGGGCCTGTTTCTGTGCTGTATATATGACTGTATGACTCTAGGTACAATATATTGGAAATTTGTGATCCATAAGATGAGCTCATAGTCCAAGTTGCTTATTTTTCAACATCAGCATATCTATGTGATGGACGTAGGGGACAATAATTTGTTTCAGTGACTACAATATGCTCTCTACTTTACAACCTTCATGATACAATATGGATTTCCACAGTTGCAAAGTGCTATTGCCAGTTTTTTTTTCCTTTCAGACAGCACTTTTTGATAATTCTGTTGTCATTTACAGCTCATCTCGACCAATGTTTTGCTCCTTTGTTTGTCCCAAAACACCCTTCCCTCTTGCCTTACACCGTCATTCCCTTTATTGTGTTTTGACCAGTCTCCAACTGAGGTTCCCTGATGAATTACTGTTTCAGATGGAATATCCCACTCTCCAGGCTAAGGGAATGGAGTGGGGAAGGGATGCTGAACTAGATCCCCTTCATTGTTCACTCAACAAGGTTAGTTTAAAAAGGAAACCTCCCTTATGGATTCATTTCCCCCAGACCCAATGAGCTTATGTTTTTAAAGGAGTCAATTTAACCAGGTTTTCTTAAGCTCTTCACAAAAGCATTCATTTATTCAAAACTTAAGGTGAGAAGAAATATTAAAGTAACACACATACACATAGAAATAAGAGGTAAGTCAATAAAGGATAGAATTTTTTCAAAGTCCTATAGATTGATCTCTGAGTTTCAGGAAGAGAAGACAATAGGCTGTTATGAGCCTTTGTACTGCATGATATCAGAAGCACAATTGTAAATAGGCAAGCAGTTGATTTATGGAGGCTTAACTTCAATTCAAAGACCATTGTCCTGTTTCCTTTAAAGTGCGGTTTCATTTACTTTTTGTTTTCCATCAATGGAAGAGAAAATCTTCCTTTCTTTTTACTTGCAATGTAAGGATGACTCAGGGTTTTCTCAGCTGTAACCCTCACTCACTAACACACACAGGCCAGGGTTCAAATAGGCTTTTAACCCCTGTTCATGTGCATTCTTTGAAAGAGAAAAATATAAACATTGTGTTCTCTTGTGTCTCATCATTTACTGTTTGAAAACTCATCAGGTTCACATTTCAGATGGTGGTGCATTTCTCCCTTTGATGGCTTTCTCTTTGAAGCTTCCTTGGCACCTATCAGATGTGACATTCCATGTTCTCACTTGATGCAAGGTATTATCTACACATGCCTTCCAGACAGTTATTGAATTATATTGCTCAGAATTATATTATCAGTCATTTCTTGTCTGTTAAGTCGTCTTTTGAAAAAAAATCATGTTGCAATTAAAAGTACACTTTATCTGGAAGTGATCTGGGGCTATGATCCATGGTCAGGACTCCTGTCTATTCCCTATCCCAGATCTCCAAGGTGTGCCATCTTGCCCTCCTCTCTTTCCTCCTCAGTACCTCTATAAAATCTGAACTAACTTTAACTATTATCAGTTCTGATGAAGGCCACAGACCTGCTGCTACCTTTGTTTTTCTCTCTCTCCACAGATGCTGCCTGACCAACTGAAGTATTTCCAGCATTTCCTCTTTCTAATTGCACTGCATACTTTACCTTTTTCCATATTTAACCATTTCTATTATTTTTGCTTGTCCACTATATTTGTTCCTTACTCCCAAGCTGGCACTATGCCAGGAAATCATGCTGCCCATTCACAAACTGGTTAACTCCTTGACTGATTGGCCGTGGTGAGACATGAAGTTCTCCCACTTATAGAATCATGCAAGACAGAAAGAGGCCTTTTGGCCCACCATTCCTTATGATGTCTCTGAAAAAGCTACCAAATTTGCGCCACTGTTCTTTTCCTGCAGCCCTTCATAACAGTGGATGTTGCTTATATGGACTTCCAGAAGGTATTGATAAAGTCCTACATAAGAGATGATTAATTAATATAGAAGCCCATGGATTTGAGGATAAATTACTGACATTACAGGGAATTGGTTGAGTAGCAGTCAATAGAAATTAGGGATCATTAGTAGATACTCAAATTGGCAGGATGTGACCAATGCTGTAGCGCAAGGCTCTGTGTTAGAGCCTAAATTACTTACATTATTTATTAATGGCTTGGATATTGGCATAGAAAATCATATACAATTTTGCTGATACATAATGTTAGATGGCATTGAACACAATGTAGATGATAGCATAAAATTGCAAGGGATATTGATAGACTAATGAATGGGCAAACTGTGGCAGTTGGTTTCAATGTAAGCATGTGTGAGGTTTTCCATTTTGGACTGAAAAAGGATAGACCAAGGTAATTTCAAGATGGATATCCAAAGACACCTGGATGTCCAGGTACATACATCTTCAAAATGTCACAAACAGGTGCAGAAAATATTCAAGAACAGTAATGAAATGCTGGTCTTTATATCAAGAGGACAGGAGGACAAGGATGCAGAAGTTATGCTGCAGCTTTACAAAACCTTGCTTAGGCCTTGGAATACTGTAAGCACACCTAATGAAGGATTTGTTGGCCTTGGAAAGGAGTACAAAATAGGTTTACAAGAATGATACATGGAATTCAGAGGTTAAGTTATGAGAAGAGATTATACAAATTAGGCCTGCTTTTTCTAGAATTTAGAAGGTTAAGGGGTAATCTGATCAAGGTCTTCAGGATATTAACCGAAAAAGACAAGGTACATACAGAGAATAAGGTACTGCAGATGCTGGAGAATCCGAGATAACAAGCATGTTAGGCCCGAAACGTCAAGTTTTCCTGCTCCTATGATGCTGCTTGACCTGCTGTGTTCATCCAGCCCCATGCTTGTTATCTCGTACATACAGAGAAACTGCTTACACTGCTTGGAGATTCTAGAACTAGAGCACATACTCTGAGAATAAGGGCCAGACCATTCAGGAAAGATGTTAGGAAGCACATCCGCACACAAAAGTTAGCAGATGTGTGGAACTCTTTCACAAACAGCGGTGGATGCTGGATCAGTTATTTATTTAAGATCTAAGATAGATAATTTTTTAAACAAAGATATTACCAGATATGGACCGAAGGCAGGTATACAGAGTTAGGCCACTAATCAGCTATGATTGCATTGAATGGCAGAACAGGCTCAAGGGGCTGAATGGCCTACTCCTGTTCCTATGTTCCCTGCTTTAAAGTAATGAGGGATGGGTTTAAGAGCAATTGATTACTTTTCAATGGCAACGAAAGGAGCCATGCAGTTGTGTTTAGTTTACTCAAACAGAACTTTTTCAATATAATTCTGAACATTTAACAAATTATATTTTAAAATGCTAAAACAAAATACGTTAAATATTTTGTCTTCGGTACAAACCAAAGGAGATCAACTAGATAGTGAAGTTTGCAATGGTTTCAAAATTGTGAAAGTTCTGAGAAGGTCAATAGGGAAAGATTAAACTACTTAATCAAAACTGATATAAAAGAAAAAGGATGGAGATGGTTAAATAGATTTTCCTCTTGCAGAAGGTGATTAGAATGAGACACGCATTACTGCTGTTGAGCAAAGGACTATGAGGTAATTTGGAAGAGAATTAGTTTAACAGCAGAAAAAGAAAAACCTTTTAAAGAATATAAGGAAAGAGCAGGGAAATTAGATTAGAATAGATACTTTCAAGTAAGTGCCAGTAATGATGCATGATGCATAATGAATTGAATGACCTACCTCACTGCTGTAATATCTAGGACTGAATCTTGTTTTATTTTTCTTAGTAAGTTACTTAACTTTCTTTCCTCTCTGACTGCCTTAATCTGTCATGCTCGCACTTACGCTTTCAGTCATGCCCCCATCATTCTTTACTTCTTCCTGTTTATCGTTGTTTCTCATTCTACCTCCTCTCAATCCTATCGCTCACTTGCTCCTTTTCCAGAATGTACCTCACACAATCCACAGTGATCTTCATACCCTTCGGTGTTCTTCCTGTCCAATTAGCTTCCAGAACCAGTTCTTGATCTAGCCTTCCTTTGCTGGTGGGGTTTCCTCCACTTTTTGTAACCTACAGTCAGTCAATGGGTGATGATCCATTGCAGTATTCTAAGAGTCCTCAGCAACCACCTTATAGTTCTGTCTTCAGCTTCTCCTGCTGAGCGACTGCACAGTATGTGAAATATCCAATTACATTGGTCCATTTATTTTCTTACTCTCAACCAAAGCACTTGGGAAGTATTCTGTGCAGGCTGGAGGTTTTGCATTCCATTGATTGCTCTCTTGTTATGTCTGGAACTAAGCAATGATTACTTGCAGATGACAGGTTTAGATGACAGTTTCTTTGCTGAATTGAGAAAATTGCTGTGTTTCTATAAATTGTGGCTGGTTTACATTATAATGCGTTCTCCAAATACCAGTCATGTGTGAGGTAATAGAAGCTTTGCACTAGTTTGACCCAAGTCCTCTAGCCTCACTTCAATTCACTCCCTTGTTGTAGTTAAAATACTCATGGGGCGTTATAGCTCCAGTGAAATAGATCTTGCCTTTGGTCTAACACTTCCCGAATTACCCTTTGATTTGACTGTAGCTTCTATCTGGGGTAAGCATCAAGTTGGATACCAGCTACAAACATCCAAGGTATTTTCTTCCCTGAGACAGCTGCATGAGCCAACGCAAGGTATGATTAAGTGTTAGACATGGCATTTTTCACTTTGATTTGTTCCAGTTGGATTAGAATTCTTCTGGTCGCTCTGTGTAACCACATATTGCAAAGGTAATTAAGTTTTGCTCTGTTCAGCATTTCTAACAAAACCGTAAACACATTCTTTTACAGCATGTTCACAATTTCGATAGAAAAACATCGGGAGAGAAATTTTCATGAACAGCTGCCCTTAGCAACCAGAAATATTCTTGTCCCCAAAGGGTTTTCAAGTTTTCTTTTGTCATTACACAATAGTTGTGTGGGGAGGTGCGGGAGTGTGTCCACATGAATGTAATTCATCTTTTACAGTAATGATGATCTGGTTTGACTAAATGTCATACACTGTAACATAAGTAAAGTTAGTGAATAATGTGGAAATCAATTAATCTGATTATATTAAGTATGTTGAGAAATAATTTCTGCCTCAGACATGATCAAATCTGTCAAATTCTGCACAGAATTTAACTGTGGAGGTGAGTGCAGAGGAGGCAGGTGTATTCTGAAGGTGTTTTATTTCATTGTACTATTTTCATTCTCTAAAATAGATTCTTGCCACTAACCTGTCTACTTTTTGCTTAACTGCCCTAGTGTTAATAAACCTTTACTTCTTGTAGGTAAAACCACTTCCACATGTGCTAGGTCAGAACATTAGGATGAGAGCAAAGGAAGAAGAGCTCCAACAAGCCATTGCAGAAACAGATAAGCTTACTTCACCAGTCCAGGAGCTTGGGCAGAAGAATGCTCTGCTAGCTCAAGAGGAAAGTGCTGTAAGTTCACCCTATGTCAAATCTGTTGCACTTGACAAGTGTGTTACAAAAAACAATTACAAGCTTGCGTATTAGCTGTCCTTGAGCAAATCAAAATATCTGCACCCACCCTGGCCCCCCAGTCTCCATAACCACCTCCAGCTCCGCTCACTTTAGAGATATATAGTGCTCCTGGGAACTCTAAGCTTTAACTACTTCACCATTAGCAACTGAACCTTCAGTCACCTCGACCCCTTTTGGGAATTCACTCCCAAAACAAATTTCTCCACCTCTCTACTTCACTTTCCTCCTTAAGACACTTCGTACAATCTATCTCTGACTAAGCTTTTAGTTATTTGACCTAATATCTCCTTCTGTGGTTCAGTGTCATTAATGCTTTTGTGAAGTGTCTTGGAATCTTAAATTGCATGAAAGGCGCTACACAAAAATAATTTTTGATGAAGTAAAGTGACCAATATGCATTTTAGGACAACTATTTGGATAGACATTGTGCTCACAGTACTTTGACCCACATTGCTTTCACTGAACTGTAAAGTAACTAGTTCAGTTCAGTGACTAAGTAAGCCATTGATTGATGGATAGATTTACTGTTATCATGTGTAACGGGATACAGTGAAAAGTGTTGTTGTGTGTGCTATACAGGCAGATCATACCATACAAAGTGCATCAGGCTGGCAGAACAGAGTGCAGAATACAGTGTTACAGCCAGAGAGAGAGAAATCAAAACTAACATTTCAGAGGTCCGTTCAAAAGTCTGATAACAGCAAGGAAGAAGCTGTACTTGAGTCTATTCATATGTGTATTCAAACTTTTATTTATTCTGCCTGACGGAAGAGGGTGGAAGAGAGTATAACCAGGTTAGGAGGCATCTTTAGTTATGTCGTAACAAGGTGTGGGGCTGGATGAACTCAGCAGGCCAAGCAGCATCATAGGAGCAGGAAAGCTTGACGTTTCGGGCCTAGACCCTTCATCAGAAAACAAAAAAAAAAAATTTATTTACGTCGGTTGCTTTTCCAAGGCAGCAGGAAGTATAGATGGAGTCAGTGGATGGAAGGCTGGTTTGTGTGATGGACTGGGCTCTCTTCACGAATGTCTGTAGTTCCTTGCAGTCCTGGGAACAGCAGTTGCCATACCATGCTGTGATTCATCCAGATAGGATGCTTTCTACGGTGCATCGATAAAAATTGATAAGAGTGTTTGTGAACATGCTGAACTTCCTTAGCCTCCTGAAGAAGTAGAAACATTGTTGTGCTTTCTTGACCATTGCATCGACATGGCTGGACCAGGACAGATTGTTGGTGATCATCACTCCCAGGAATTTGACACTATTGATCATCTCCACACAACATCATTGATGCAGACCGGGGCATGCCCCCGATTCCACTTTCTGAAGTCAATGACCGATTCCTCCAATTTGCTGACACTGATGGAGAGATTGTTGTCTTTACACCATGCTGTTAAGTCCTCAATCTCTTTCCTGTATTCTGTCTTATCATTGTTTGAGATTCAAAATGCAATGGTGGCGTCGTCAGCAAACTTGCAAATGGAGTTAGTGCAAAATTTGGCTACACAGCTGAGAGTGGGTAAGGAGTACAGCTAGGAGGCTGAGTATGCAGCCTTGTAGTGCTGAGGATTATGGTGGAGGAAGTGTTGTTGCCTATTCTTAGTGATTGCGGTCTATGGTCAGGGAGTCAAGGGTCCAGTTACAGAGGGGAGAGCCGAGACCTAGGTCTCAGAGTTTAGAGATGAGCTTGTGTGGAATTATATTGTTGAAGGCAGAACTGTAGTCAATAAGTAGGAGCCTGACGTAGGTATCCTTGTTATGCAGATGTTCCAGGGATGAGTGTAAGGCCAGAGAGATGGTGTCTGCTGTGGACCTGTTGCACTGACAGGTGATTTGCGGAGGATCAAGGCAATTTGGTATATGGAGTTGATGTGAGCCATGATTAACCTCTCAAAGCATTTCATAATGATGGATGTCACAGACACGGGCAGTAGTCATTGAGGCATGCTGCATGATTTTTCTTTGGCACCAGGATGGAAGCAGGTGGGGCCTTCAGATCGTAGTAAGGAGAGGATAAAAACGTCTACGAATACACCCACCAGCTAATCCACACAGGATCTGAGTGTGTGGCCGGGGACTCCATCCAGGCCGGTTGCTTTCCACGGATTCACTCTCAAGAAGGCGATCTAACGTCTGTAGCAGTGACCATGGGTACAGTTCCATCTGGAGGCTGCTGGGATAGGTGTCATCGTTTCACTGATCTCCAGCTCAATGTGAGTGTAGAGTGCATTGATCTTGTCGGGTAGGGATGCACTGTTGGCCACAATTCTGTTTGAGTTCCCTTTGTAGCCTGTTAAGTCATGTAAGCCTCACCATAAATAACAGGTGTCCGTGTGATTGCTCTGGATCTCAAACATAGTCTGTGATGGTAGTGGCATACTCATTTAGGTTGACATTGTTTCAAAGTGTTCGATTGTAGTACCCAGAAAGGTAGGTTCAGATACAACACCTGAGTTGCATAGTCTTCCTCTCCTTTTACCCTTTCCTGTCCTGACCGGGCCAGCTCAGTATTCTTTGGACACTGGCAGTTCTGCATGCCTGGCCCAATGACCTGTTGACATGTGAACCTAGAATAGGGCACGTAAACATCCCTTCAAGACTTAAAGAATAGTTTTCTGGGTTGTCAAACGTAGGAAAATAATTAACAGGAAAAATAACCAAAATGTCGGCCATTAACGCAAGGTCTGAAATAAAAAGGGCAGGAGTCAATGCTTTAATTGCTTGGGCAGACATCGTCTGGGAAACTGTGTTCAATTTTGGATATCATTTATGAGGAAAGATATATTCAAATTGGACAGATTACAAGACAGATTCAGCAAAATGTTTTCTTTTCTTTAATTGTTTTCATGGGATGTGGGCATCACTGGCAAGGCCAGCATTTCTGGGTCCATGTTTAAATCCCTCAGGGGGATCAATTCATCCGTGATGCAGCAAGTTTACTTTCTAGCAGTTTACTCACTGCTCCAAGGGATCTGGTCACAAACTGTTGTTTCTTCGGTCATTGAAGTGCCTCCTGCTGATTCCAGCTGCCGGTCATGCCTAACGTTGCAACTTCCTTCAGTCGCAGATTCTGTTGCTGCTAAGATGTTCCTGCACCTTGTTTTCAGCACTGAGTCCAACCCTATAATGATGCTGCAACTTCAGATTAAAGCTGAACTCAAATGCAGCCCAAACAAGAACATCAAAAGGAGACAATGACTCTACGCACTAGTGGTGGGGAAGATTAATAAATGAGACATAGAGAAGTGTTGTAGGGGTAGAGTTAATTGGGGATGTGGGAAAATGAGTTTAACTTCCAGGTCCTGAAGTTTCCTGGGAGAGATTGGTTTGGGGCAGGGAGAGGAGTGGTGATTGCTTTCAATCCTTGGGAAACTTGGCAGGGCAGCTTTACTGGAAAAAGCTGGCAGGACTATTTTCAAACACAACTTTTGCTTTTCTCATGAGCCAGCAGAATGAAGGCTGGCTGGTTTTTGGGTGAAGACTCCTACTGCACAAGGCCAGAGCAGGAGAACAGAGAGGACGGAGAAGAGGGTGGGGACAGGCTATGGGAGTCGAGTTAGCAGAAGATGCGCAATGCGCAAAAGAAACAAGGGTGATGTAAAGAAAATCAAAGAATTCCTACAGTGTTGAAGCAGGTCATTTGGCCCATCAAGTCCACTCCAAACCTCTGAAGAATTAGGGTGTGGTGTGCACTGCCTGGAAATATGGTAGAGGCACATTCAATGAGGCATTCAAGGGGGCACTAGATCATTATTTGGGGAGAAACAGTGCACAGGGTAATGGGGAAAAAGAAACAGGAGATTGGCACGAGGTTATGATGCTCGTTTGAAAATCTGGTGGAGGAACAATGGCCTGAAAATCCTTATTTTGTGTTCTAACAGTTCACTAATAAACTCTGTAACTTGGATAATTTGAGAGCAATCTAGCTTAGTTGGCCAGACCTGCGGAACGATGCCAACACAGCAGGTTTGATCCCCGTTCTGACTGTAACAGCTCATGGATGCCCTCAGATTGGCCCATGCTTGAATTGGTGAGGTGCCCTCAAGCCATGATTGTCTCTGCAATAGAAAATGATGCCAATGGCTCTTTACAGTCTATGTTTAATTGCTTCTACTAAGATTTAAAATCTACCCATCAAAAAGGTATTTAAAATTAACTTGCAGAATAGCTTTAATCTCAAGATATGAAATATTCCCACATACCATGACTGTGGACGTCACCCACATCACCCACCTCTCACCTTCACCTCCTGAGGGCCTTGATGATTACCAGGATGAAAGTGGCACTTGGAAGGATGGCATCTGATTTGAAAACTGTTCACTGTGCCTTGCCGTTTGGTGTTCACAATTCAATCTTGTGTTTTCTTAAAGGCCACAAACCCTGATATAACCATGGAGATAAATCAATTGTGAAACATGGCAGATTATTCATACAGCTGGTGGAAATGTTGTTTTTAAGGTAGAGGTTGCAAATAAATGTTGGATGGCAGTTTTCCACAAGGGATTCAGTCGGGCCAGAACCCATGCACCCCCAGATCCATAGCTGGCTCTGTCCCTAGCGCTGAGGTCAGAGAGGCTTCAGCCGGAGCCAGGAACCTGGAGACCTATGGCTGGCAGCAGCGTCTGGAGGAAAGTCAGAAGGGGGAGCAGTAGCTATGAGACCAGGCCCATGGCTCCAGCTGGGACTTGGCAGATGTGGGAGTGGCACAACGATGGAAGGTAGGCCCATAACTGAGACCCTGAAGCCCATAACGAAGGACCCAGAGCCCATTACACAAACCCTGGAGCCCAACACCGAGACCCCAGGGCCCATAACTGAGAGCCCAGAGCTAGAAACCAAGGACCCGGAACTCATTACACAAACCTTGGAGCCTGTTACAGAGACCCTGGGGCCTGTAACCGAGAGCCCAGCTGATGTCAAGCTGCAAACGAGGAGTAGCAGAGAGTAACAAGAAGATGGAAAGATCAACTCAATTGCAGTAAAATCTTGCATTACATTCAATGTTTCAAGTTGGCGCTGGAGCATGGCAACACTTTGTGTTTTGCACATGAGAAACGCCTTTTCTCTGTATTTTTATATACGTGTAACAATAACTTTAAATCTAAAACTCTGTATGTTTGGAATTTTCGGGTGCCTCTGATTCAAGGCAGGAGGTTGATTAGCTTAGCCGTATGAAATAAATTTTGTCTTGGTAAATGTTTAGGATTCCGCCGTTTTACAGCCTTGGTATCTGCATGTTAGGGTGACCTCAGGTCAGCAAAGTTAGCACAAGTGATTTGCTAAAGGTTTCAGGGAAAGCTATTAAATCCTAATAATGCCTTGCCTCCTTTGTAGTTTAAAGCTCAGCTCCACAGGGGAACAGCAATATGCTGTCAATTTTAGCAGCAAAAGCTGTATGCAGACTCAAAACAATGGCAAGAGAAATGCAGAAGGTTGAAATATAATTCAGACTATTTTATGTTCATAACGAGTACAGTATTTTGGAGTAACTCATAGGGCATTGGCTGCATTTTGTTTTGCGAATGATATTTTTGCAGAATTTAATTTTTTCTAAGACATTGATGCACAAAGATCAAAGTAATTATACAGTGATTTTCACAATCTAGGACCTCTGTTAAGTGCTTTCCAGTCATTGAAGTTCACTGGAAGTGTGGCCCCAGTTATAGTGTGGAGAAAGTTTGCAATGCAGTACTGCATCACCATAGAGATAAGGTCCTAGAAATTTGATTGAAATCATTGCTGTGCTGTATTTCTTTCTGTGATCACTTTTTTGTCGTCATTTTTGCTTCCCCATCCTCATTTCTGAAGTTCAGTCTGCGACATTGCAGATGAGATGAGTTTGACTTGCTGTCTCCATGGCTACAATCTATACCGTCCTTGGAAGAATTAATCACTGCCAAAACATTACCCCGAAGCTGTCCTTCCTCCCTTTCCCTCTCCCCTTTTGGATAAGCTAACCCTTTGAAAATCCTTCCATGAAATGCAACAACATCCTGATACAGACATTCTGTGTAATCAAGTAGATCCCGAGCTATTCTGAACATTGATCAGACACCCATGTGAACATTGTAACAGGAGAACAATGGAACCAGTATTAATTCAGCCAGATAGATTTGGTTCAGAGATAAAAGGTACTGCAGATGCTGGAGAATCCGAGATAACAAGCATGGGACTGGATGAACACAGCAGGTCAAGCAGCATCATAGGAGCAGGAAAACTTGACGTTTCGGGCCTAAACCCTTCATCAGAAAAGGGTTTAGGCC
>JAHRHZ010000078.1:9315212-9434787 GCA_024137785.1 Ginglymostoma cirratum
CCTAAACCCTTCATCAGAAAAGGGTTTAGGCCCGAAACGTCAAGTTTTCCTGCTCCTATGATGCTGCTTGACCTGCTGTGTTCATCCAGCCCCATGCTTGTTATCTTAGATAGATTTGGTTGCCTTGGAACCACAGGACCTGTGATGCATTCATTCAAAGGGTTAAGCAAGTTCTGGTTTTATTTCCAAAATTAGTGTAACAGATGACTGTATTTAATCTGTAGTTTATTATGGGGTGGAGTGTATATAGATACAAATTAGGCCACTCAAGCCTGCTCACCATTTATTAAAATTAAGTGTGACTTTCATTATTATTCGCTCATAAGAGGAGAGCATCACTGGCTGAACCAGCATTTATTGTCCATTCTTGATCACCCAACTAGAGTCAACTTGGGTGAGATTAGGTTTCTTGCTCTAAAAGACTTTAGTTTACCTCTTTTTGGGAATAAGGCTGGATTTTGATTCCAACTTGTTTTTCTCAATTCAGATTTCACCATCTACTACAGTGGGATCGAATCCACCACCACGGCACCTTGTGTCCCTATCTCAAACAGCCTTTGACATCCTTGTTAGTCAAGAATCTTTCTATCTATCTGTCTATCAATCTAAACCACTTTGTATACAGAACCTGCACCCATCTAGGCAAGTGGGGAGTATTCCGTCACACTCCTGATTTGTGCCTTGTAGATGGTGGACAGGCTTTGAGGGGTCAGGAGGTGAATTACTCCCCACAGTATTCCTAGCTTCTGACCTGGTCTGGTAGTCACTGTGTTAAAGTAGCGAGTTAGTTGGGTTTCTGGTGAATGGTAGCCCCTAGGATGTTAAGAGTGGGGGATTCAGTGAAGGTAACACCTTTGTATGTCATGGGGCAGTGGTTAGATTGTTTTGTATTGGAGATGGTCATTGCCTGGTATTTGTGTGGTATGAATGTTACTTGTCACTTGTCAGTCCAAGCCTGGATACTGTTTAGAGCTTGCTGCATTTGAAAATGGACTGCTTCAGTATCTGAGGAGTCATGAATGGTGCTGAACATTGCACAATCATTGGAAAACATCCCTGCTTCTGACCTAATGATGGATTGAAGGTCACTGATGTAGCAGCTGAATATTTTGGGCCGAGGACACTATCCTGAGGAGCTCCTTCAGAGATATCCTGGGCTGAGATGACTGACCTCCGACCAAGACCATCTTCCTATGTGTCAGGTATGACTCAAACCATTGGTGAGTTTGCCCGCTGGTACCTATTGATTCCAGTTTTGCTAGGGTTCCTTGATGCCTTAATCTGTTGAACGCAGCCTTAATGTCAAGGGCTGTCACTCTCACCTCACCTCTAGAATTCAATACTTTTGTCTGTGTTTGAACCCAGGCTGTAATGAAGTCCGGAGCTGAGTGAACCTGGCGGAACTCAAACTGGGCGTCACTGAGCAGGTTATTGCTGAGCAGGTGCTGCTTGATAGCACTGCAGATGACACTACCCATCACTTTACTGATGACTGAAAGTAGACTGACGGGGCGGTAATTGGCCGGGTTGAATTTGTCCTACGTTTTGTGTACAGGACATTACTGAGCAATTTTCCGCATTGTTAGTCAATGCCAGTGTTGTAACTGTACTGGAACAGCTCGGCTAGGGGAGCGGCTGGTTCTGGACCACAGGTCTTCAGTACTATTGCTGAATGTTGTCAGGGCCCACAGCCTTTGCAGAATCCAGTGCCTCAGTCGTTTCTTGCTATAACCTTGAATGAATCGAATTGGCTGAAGACTGGTATCTGTGATGTTAGAGACTGCTGGAGGAGGCTGAAATAGATCATCCACTTGGTACTTCTGGCTGAAGATCATTGCGAACGTTTCAGCCTTGGTTTTTTCACTGATGTGTTGGGCTCATCCATCATTTGAAGATGGACATATTTGTGGAGCCTCCTCCTCCAGTGAGCTATTTAATTTTCCACCATCATTCATGACTAGATGTAGCAAGATTGCGGAGCTTAATTCTGATCCATTGATTGTGGGAACATTTAGCCTTGTCTATCACTTGCTGATTATGCTGTTTGGAGTGCAAGTACTCCTGTTTGGTAGCTTCACCAGGTTGACACCTCATTCTTAGGTATGTCTAGTACAGCTCCTGGTATGTCCTCCTTGCATACTCCATTAAACCAGGGTTGATCCCCTGGCTTGATGGTAATGGTTGAGTGAGGGATATGCTGGGCCACGACGTTACACATTGTGCTGGAGTACAATTCTGATGCTGTTGGTGGCTTGAGTTGCCAGATCTGTTTGAAGTCTGCAGCTGTATAAAACTTTAGTTCAGCCACGTTTGGAATATTGTGTACAGTTCTGGTCACCACACTACCAGAAGGATGTGACGGCTTTGGAGAGGGCAGAGAAATGGTTTACCAGAATGCTGTTTCCTTTGGAGGATATTGGCTATGAGGAGGGATTGGAAAAACTCAGTTTGTTTTCATTTGAATACTTGAGGCTGAGAGGCGACTTGATAGAAGTTTACAACATTATAAGAGACGAGAATAGAATGGATAGTCGGAATCTTTTTCTCAGGTAAAAATGTCAATTACCAGGAGAAATATGTTTAAAGCAAAAGGGGGAAAGATTAAGGGAGATGTGAGAGGCAAGTTTTTTACACAAAGTGCCTGGTAAGTGCCTGGAATGTGCTGCCAGCGGAGGTGGTGGAGGCAGATACATTAGCATCTTGACAGATACATGAATAGGCAGGGATAGAAGGTTACAGACGGCATGGAGGAAAATGGTTTTTATTTTAGAAAAGCATCATGTGTGAACAGAGGCTTGGTGGGGAATGGCCTGTTTCTGTGCTTTTCTTTGTTCATTTAGCATGGTAACAGTGCCATGCAACATGATGGGTGGCATGATGGCTCAGTGGTTAGCATTGCTGCCTCACAGCCCCAGGGACCCAAGTTCGATTCCACCTTTGGTTAACTGTTTATGTGGAGTTTGCACATTCTCCCTGCCTCTGGGTGTTCTGGTTTCCTCCCACAGTCCAAAGATGTGCAGGTTCAGTGGATTGGCCATGCTAAATTGCCCACAGTGTTCAGGGATGTGTCAATTAGGTGGATTATGCAGGATGGGTCTGGGTGAGATGCTCTGAGGGCCAGTGTGGACTTGTTGGGCCGAAGGGCCTGTTCCCACACTGTAGGGATTCTGTGATGATGGAGCTTATTCTCAATGTGAAGGCAGGACATTGTCTCCACAAGGGCTGTGTGGTGGTCAATCTTACTGACTCTGTCATGGACAGATGCATCTGCAGCTGGCAGATTGGTAAGACTGAGGTCAAGTGTGTTTTTCCCTCTTGTTGGTTCCCTCATCCCATGCTGCAAACCCACTCTAGAAGCTATGTCTTTTGGCACATGGCCAACTTGATCTGTAGAACTGTTGGCCAGCTAACCATGGTGGTGGACATTGGGGGGTGGAGGAGTTCAGAGTGCATTTTGCACCCTTGCAGCCCTCAGTGCTTCCTCCAAGTGGTGTTCAATATCAGCCAAGGAAGCTGCTGGTTACCAGCAGGAGGTTTCTTTGCCCATGTCTAACCTGAAGCCATGAGATGGAGTCCGAAATAATTGTTAAGGACTCCCAGGGCAACTTTCTCCCGATTGTATCCCACTGCGCTACCATTTTGCTGGGGCTGTATTGCCGGTGAGACAGAACATATTCAGGGATGGTGATGGTGGCCATTGTCCATAAGGTATGATTCAGTGAGTATGACTATGTCAGGCTGTTGCTTGAGTAGCCTGTGGGACGGTTCTCCCAATTTTGGCATTAGCCTCAGATGTTAGTAAAGAGGACTTTACAGGATTGATAGAGCTGTTTCTGCTTTTATTGTTTCCAGTGTCTAGGTCGATGCAGGTGTCCGTCTGGTTTTACTACTTTATTGAGACTTTGTAGTGATTGATACAAAGGAATGGCTTGCTAAGCCATTTCAGAGATGAGTTGAGAGTCAAGAATATTGCCATGGGTCTGGAATTACATGTAGTCCAGACCAGGTAAGGATGATAGATTCCCTTCCCTGAAGACGTTGATGAGCCACATGGGCTTTTCTGACAATCAACAATGGTTTCATGGCCATCAGTAGATTCTTACTTATGGAATTTTTTTTCTTGAATTCACATACAACCATCTGCCAGGTCAGGATTTGAACCCATATGCTCTGAAGATTAGTGATTCTCTGGATTAATAGTCTAGCAATTATACCGCAAGGCCATCGCTAAACTGCTTTTAATGTATTTACATCTTTACTTTGTCAAATGCTTGTATATCCACCAGTTTCCCTTTATCCAACCTATTTGTCACTTCCTCAAAGAGCTCAAATAAATTAGTCAAACATGATTTCCCTTTCACAAACCATACCGACTGCTTTAGGGTCACCTTAAAATCATTATCGACTGTTTGGAAAGACCCATGTGGTTCACTCGTATCCTTCAGGGAAGGAAACGGCCATGCTTACCTGGCCTGGATTACATGTGACTCCAGACCCACTATAATGTCTCAACTGCCCTCTGGGTAATTAGGGATGGGCAATAAATGCTGGCCTAGTCATTCCATAAATGAATAAAAAGTGCTCCATTATCACCCATTTCCGAATAGGTTCTAGCATTTTCCGTATGACAGATTTTTGGCTGACTGACTTTTTCTAATTCCCTGCATATTATGTGCATTGGAGTACTGAAGAACCATATAAATACTTTATGGACTTCTTTACAAGTTTAAACTTATTTCTTATTTCTCTCATAGAGAGGTACCATTTTGAGTCTCCGCATTCAATGGGGAATTATCTCGTTACAAACATCATCAGTCACAAGAACTATTAATAAGTAGCCTCCAGAGGGAGCACTATGGATTGAATTTTGCTCCATTCCTGGGTGCTTACTTCAGATTTGGCAAACTTTAATGACAGCTGGTATCCTAAATGATATCCATTCTGCTTCTGAGTCCTAATTGATTGGTCTTCTCGTGTCCCATCAGCAGAGAGTGAGTGGTCTTTTCCTTATGGAAAGCAAACAAACTCCCAGGCAGAATTTGACCCTGGGTGATAACACAAGACTGGCATTACTGAATCCTCCACTTCCTGATATTCAGTCCCATTGATCTTGATTAAATTGACCGAGGCCAGTAGAGTTAATTTACACCATTTTTCTACTGCACAAACTGACAAGGGATTATACGGAGCATTTTACATTGTCTACTCCTCCCACAACACTGAAAGAAACTTAAGTCATTCTCACCGCATGCCTGGTACACACAGACATGGGTGCAAGACAATCAGACTCTAGCCAATGGTATACACTTTACTTCCTTATGATTATGTCCTTGCCAATGTTAAGTGGCACATACAGGGAAGCAAGTTGTCTGCTTCCAAAGCAAGGCATTTCCTAAAACAAATTGTCAGCCTTATCTCCAGAGGCTGGAACTTGAAATGCACCATTCAACCATGGAGCAGGGCTGACCAGATGACTCTTCCGATAGGCATGAAGAGGAGGAAGGATTTACAGGATGACAATCATCCTGTTTGACCATGTTATGACTGTGTCTTCTTTGGCCAAAAAATCTGGGAGTAGGACTTGAACACAGAGCTTCTGGCTCTGCACCACAAGGACTGCAAAATGGCAAGTACAAAGAGTGGATAGCCTCCGTCTCATGAACCTAGGGGGAGATTTTCCAACCAAATTGAAGCTTTTCTATCTCAGCTAATCAGATTTGAGATGCAACAGTTATCATCTGGTTCTCTCACCAACACTGTGGTTACAGCCCTCTTGTATATTAAGTGTCACAATATTAGAATGGAAGAAGTTGCAGGTAGTTCAGAAAGTTCCTGGGAAATTGCAAAGGATTCACAACTAATAACAAAGTCCTCATGGTCTAATTGATGCTCTAATTGCTGCATATGAGGGTTTCAGACAATAACAGGGTTCCTTAGGCAATTAGCTTTGGGGTGTTTTACAACTGATCCCTGTGCAGCCTTTTTGATTACAGCTTGCTCTCAGATCTTTTGGCACATCTCCTGTTAGCCACAGCTTCCCTCTACTGGAGAGGGTCACAGCACTTTGAAACAGGAAAAGACCTTGCCCAAAGCTCTGAATACTTCATTTTTCTCCTGTCCTTAATAACCCACCATATTCATTCAGAGCCGTCATGGCTCTGGTCAAAGCTCTTCTGGCAGAAGCTTCAGATCTGCAGTCTCTCATTCCTTTTTCAGCAGTGGTTCATTCCCTCTCTGGGTTTTCCATTCTACAGTTACAATGGATTGAAACTTTCTCCTGTGGAGGGCACAGGAATGGTGGTGGGAAGATGTTCTAAGTCAACCCAATCCCATTCAGTGGAAACAGCTGGAAGATGTCATAATGAAAATCTGCCATGGAGCACAATTGTTCTTGGCTAGTGGGTAAAGGACTTAAATGTTGCTAGTAATCAGTGCTGCAGAATAGATTCACTTTTGCCCCAATTCGAGAATTGTCATCAAAATTACCTTTCAGTCCAGTTGTGGCACCGTTCCACTGCTCCAAAAATTAATCTGTACAACTAGAAATAAAGCTGTAATTGAGACAAATTGAGGGTGGAGCTTTTGTTGAATGATCCCAATTCTACATTTCGTATGTGGCTTTTTGTGCTACATTTTCCAATCCAGTTTCTCTCTTCGACATGGCTTTATGAATGCAGGGAGGACATTGTCTTTTTCCTTGAACTGACCAAGATTCTGTTCATACAATGCTTGGGCTCACCTATGGAAGTTGCCTTTTACAGTGTGCCCATTCGAAAGGATTAGAAAGTATTTAGAAGTACCGTGCTTTGATAGGTTTAAATGTCAAACGTTCAGTCACAGGTTTTCAAACCAGCTTCAACAATGCCCAGAAACTCCAAACATCCATGGGATTTATATCTGTCTGGGACTAGGCATGTTCCACAGTGAGCACCAAGCCTTCAGAGAATTCGACATATTTTCTGCATGTAACCGCGTAACCGCATGTTATTGGTTTTGCTATATATTAATTTATAAACAAAATATTTCCAGTAATAGCAGCATAATTTCTCTTTTGATTAGCTGGCTGTCTTTCAGAAGTTTAGAAAGAAAGGCATAAGTCAATATTTGTAGAAAGGTTTGAGACCCACAACCTCACGGGTAAGGTTGGCTATTCAGTTTCTAATGGCCACTGTCAAAGTATGGTTTGTTACCACAGGAATTCAAAAGAATCTGAGAGGGTGCCACACACAGGAGTCATGTGAAGTTAGAGAGAGAGCGGGAGAGTTAGTGGAGCCTGGATGTAGTCTATTCTTTCTCCAAGTAGCATTCTTCAGTTTTCAAGGATTGTGTTGTGATTTTTCAACGGACAAGGAGAAGGAAACAGACCCCAGTCCTACTTTAGTCAGAACAGGAACTGAACACTGTTGTTAACAACATTTTAACTCACATGCGAGCTGTCTACACAAACTAGCCTAGTCTACATAAAGAATGTGACATTGAAACATGGCTATTTGCTAATGTATCTTTTATTTTAAAAATCGCATGACTTATGAATATTTATAGCTCCTTAAACAATCAATTCACATTGACAGTTCACATTCTGGGGCTTACAATTGACCAGAAACTCCACCAGCCTACATAAATTCTGTAGATACAAGAGCAGGTCAGATGCAAGGAATCTTGCAGTGGTAACTCAGCCCCTGACTCCCTAAAACCCGTGTACCACGTATAAGGCACAAGTCCGGAGTGTGATGGAATACTCCACATTTGTCTGGGTGATTGCAGTTCACATAGTGCTCCAGGTCTGACTCCCTCCAGGACAAAGTAGCCCACTTAATTTGCATCACAACCACAGACATTCACTCCCTCCACCACCAACTCACAGTAGCAACAGGAGATAGCAAGAACTGCAGATGCTGGAGTCAGAGTCAATACAGTGTGGAGCTGGAGGAACACAGCCAGTCAGGCAGCATCAGAGGAGCAGGAAAATCGATGTTTTGGGTTGGGACCCTTCATCAGTCTTGGACAGTAGTAATACTACAAGGTATGAATATATCTGGATATTAAATAACATCACTACTCATCCAAAGTCATTTTAATCACTGCAACATTTGGATGTAATTTGTTTCTCTATTAAACTCACAGCTTATGGCCATATTTTTAAAACATCTGCCTATACACGTATTGAAACTCTTCCACACTTCAATGAGTCACACATGAAAATAAGCCATAAGTTTGGTCACATTTGCCCTTTATTCAGAAAACCACAACATATTGCCAACAGGAGAATTATCAGAAGAATACAGCACAACACGACAAGAATTATAAAACCAAATACAAACTGAAAGAGAACACAGTGCAGGGTTATAGGCAATGTCTAATTGGAGAGCTCAAAAAAAATCATCGCAGTAATGATGGGATGGATAGCCTTGTCTGTTGTACTATTCTGCAATTTTCTGTTCTGTGTAGCATTAGTAGGCCTCTTAGCACCCGAGGATGTGGCTAGTTCTCAGCGGAAGGTATTGAATTGTTACTGACTCCTCAAAGTAGTAATTTAGTGATGATTGGGAAGGCGTTATCACAGGGCAACTTTGTATACCTTTTGAAGGGCCTTGTCTCACAGTGGTAGTGATCTGCCTCTGTGCTAGGAGTTCCAGCTTCATGTCCCACCTCACCGGGTCAAGACGTGTTTGAACAGTTATTAAACTATCATACTTTTTTTTATTCTGTGATATAATGCTTTGCTCCAATTGGTCAGCAATCGTAATAACTGCACGGAAGCTGTTTTCCATCACCAAGTCCCCCTTTATTTACTGGTGCACAGCACACTGGCTGTGACCAGCCATTTTGGGGAGTCAGTCCTCAACCGAAGAGATTCTCATCCTTTGGTTATATTTGTCAGCCAAGGCTTTCCTGATTGGCCCAGTCAAGAACCCCATAGTCAATGAGGTCAACCTGGTACAATCACTACATCCCTCCCCATCAAGTCCAGGGATGTAGGCCTAGTCTTTCGGTTATAGCTTTTCTTACGACGTTTCTGCCTCAGGTCGGGTTCCTCCGACTCAGACACGGGTGGCATGTACCAGACCATGGCCCGTCTCTTGTGTCAGGAATGTCTCGGGAGAATTTCCTGCTCTTTTTCCGGTGGTAGTTGTATCAAGGCTGCATCTATTTCAGACTCAACACTAGATGGGGGTCAGGTGGGAGTGTTCCAAAAGGGTTTCAATCCTGGTTGCAATGGCCTTTCTGTTTACCCCATTACCACCAGCTGTTTCAGTTTTGCTAGGACAGGATCTTTTTGTGTCCACAGTCAGATATTGACTGTGGTGACTGGAAGGGTGTCCAGAAAGTTTAAAACCAAAACAGACTCTCCCAGAGAGGCACCACCGATGGAGTAAAAACCAAAAGAACTGCGGATGCTGTAAATCAGGAACAAAAACAAAGTTGCTGGAAAAGCTCAGCAAGTCTGGCAGCATCTGTGAAGGAGAAAACCTTCCCCAATTCATCCACCCCCACCCTAGGACATACCTGTGGGTCATTTCCAGCAGGGATGGTAACCAGGCATTTGATGTTATTGACCAGGTGAACTGACCGAGCACTAGGAGTACACTGCATATGATGCTGTAGTACTGAGGATGAATTTCCCTTGATCATTGAGCCTGAGTTAGTTGGAACACATAGGGAGCACCCTGTGCCAAGTCTGATTACAGGCAGGCATTAGGTGCATGGTACTGAAACTGCTTCCAAAAACAAGACCAGACCGAAATCAACCCCATTTACGCGGTTAAAAGATGTTGCTGCCGTACATGACAGCCAATCAAATTAGTCACAAGCTCAGCCAATATCTATTGATTGAACTTTCAATTTCATCTCTCATTACACTAACATTGTATTATAAACGAATTCAAGACTGTTTAGCTGTGTGGGGGTGCTTTGTCCACCGTGCAATTACCAGATTCCTTGCCTAGCATGCAATCATAATCAGTGTCTCCCTGGAGAAGCAGGAAGTAATAAAATAAACAAGTATTTACAAGTCCAGGCTGAGGAAAGGCAGTTCTCATAAAAATCTCTGGAGCATGTATTGATCAAGACTTGGATTGAAGCCCAGAAGATTTTGCTGCAGATTACAGAATTATGAAATTTAATTTATGATATTTACAATTAAATACTTTAGGCTGGAAAAAATCCTATCAAACCCACCGATGTTCTATTTACAGTGCTGAGAATTTATAGCCCTTGTGTTTTCAGCGTTTATTTATTTTACTCTGTAGCCAATGTGAACACAACAGGGCACTGTCACTTTAATCTACAAGAGCATAATTTGTGGATGGCTTTTGATGTGGTTTGTCAGCCTATATTTTCAGTTCAGCAATTCAGCTATATGCTTGTGGTTTAAACTTTTTAAATCTTGCCTGACAATTTTTCTGAATTTATGTTACTGGCAGGAGTCAGTTGGCATTCCTGGCAATAAATGGGTGATCTCTATACTATGCTCTAATGTTTTAAGTTACACTAGTACTTTGCTTCAGGTTATGAATGTGCATTCTCCTTCAATTACATTAAAGACATGATACGTCTGCAACCAGCATTAACAGTTTACCTAAAATAAAACAAAGGATTCCAGAGGCTGGAAATCTGAAAAGAATACAGCAAGTGCAGGAGAAATTCAGTGGGTCTGGCAGCATGTGTGAAGAGAAAACAGAGTTAACGTTTCAAGTCCAATGACCCTTCTTCAGAATAGAAACCGAAAGAACTGCGGGTGCTATTCAGAAGAAGGGTCATCGGACCCGAAATGATAACTCTGCTTTTTTTCTTCACAGGTGCTGCCAGGACTGCTGAGTTTCTCCAACAATTTCTGTTTTTGTCAACAGTTTACCGTCACGTTGCTGTTTGAGAAATCGTTCTGTGCACAAAATGATTGCTGTGTCTTCTACGATGCAAACTGTTGTACAAGATAATGGTTCTGAAGGATGTATATTCCATTAAGTTCCACCTGATCTGATTAAATAAAACAAGTCTATGGGTGGAGGCGGGTGATATCTGTACAGATGTGGAAAGTTCTCGAGAGTCCTAAGTAACTGTGCCTAGCAGGCTATTGTCAACTGTACATTTTTCTATTCTACATAAAACTGCATTGTTATGCAAATCAGGTGACTTTTTTTGACTCACCAATGGCTAATCCTCTACCACTGATAAATTAGATAGGCCTAGTCTCAGCATAGAGAAATGAGGATTGGTGACAACAAATCATGCAAATATTAATATAACATAAACCACACACTAAAGTACCTAATCAGCTATAAAGTACTGAGGTTATGAAATGTGTTATAAATTAATGGACATCTTTCCTATTTTAATGTGTAATTTGCTTTAAAAGTTGATTTGGAAATGGGCATGCCTTTCTTTTAGAAATTAAGCAACAAAATCCTCCAGTGATTAGGTGAATTCACTGTGTGTCATAAACGTATCTATTTACATTGGGTTGTGTGAGTTCGTTACCATTAGTTTTATTTTCAAAAATATGCATTAGTCATAAAACATACAAATAAGCACACTACAAAACATTTCTATTTGAAATGTTGGATAGAATTCAACTTTTTTCCATACAGATGCTGCACTTGAGGTGCCTCTTAATTTCAATGTTTACTGTTAATTATCTTTGTTTTATTTTTGCTGGCTGCAATTTGAATTAGGAGCATAGGGTCCATTTTGCATCTTCACTGAACTTCACAGAAACTCTTCAAACTGATTGTGACTAATTGCATCCAATCCCTACAGAACAATGGGCCAGATTTTCCAGAGGCAGGCCATTTCACATAGATTGCCAGCAATATGTAGCATCTATGAACACTTAGGATGCAGTGATAATGTCCCTACATCTGGGCCAAAAGGTTCAGTTCAAGTCCCACCTGCATCTGAGGTGTGTCAAAACAGGTTGATTCAAATAACTTTAAGTGTGATGTTTGGGTACTGGGTGGTTAGGATGCCACATCGGTGGAGGGGTAAGATGCCAAGTGGGAAAAGTGCCAGGTAAGCTGGGTGCCATCTGGTAGGGTGGCCGGTGGGTCAGATACCATGGCAAGGGGTTAGAATGCTAAGAGGATACAGTGCCAGAGTGCAAGATGGAAATGGGGCAGGGTGGTGTTTAGGATAGGTCCAGTGTGTGGATGAAATCAGATCCGATGAGGGTTGCGGAGGATGGATGTCAGGTCTGCGGTTTTCGAGTAGAGCAGAAGGGCTGGTCAGCCCTAGCAGGAGTACGGGTGTTGGGATTTGGCAGCAGGGAAGTCAATCCTGGTATGGAAATGGTGTTGGGATTTGGCTGCAGGAAAGTCAGTCCTGGTACGGGAATGGTGTTGGGATTTGGAAATACAAAAGTCAGATCCAGTATGGAATGGATGCTGGGGTTTGGCAATAGGGACGTCAATCCTTGTACGGGAATGATATTGAGATTTTGCAGTGTGGAAGTCAGATCTGGTATGGGAATGAGTGTTCAGGTCCAGTGGCAGGGGGGATTAGGGCCATTGGTAGTGTTGGAGGGAAGTTGGGTTAGGTCTGGCATGTGGATGGGGGGCTTGAGTCAGGTCTGTGGAGGTGTAAGGGGTTTGGGTGAGTAGTATCTGGGATACATGAGATAAGTCTATTTAATAGTTATTCAGGAGTTAGCTTATGTATTTAACAGTCTGACTTTTCACAAGTAACTATTTTACTTAATTTCATTGAAACCATTTGAGGTCTTACATTTAAATGTAGACTCACAGAGGGTTTCAGGCATACAGGAATTGCCCAGCAGAATATTAAATTTCCCTGGCAATTCCTTGAGAGTGTGCTAGGCTGTCCTACCGACAATTGACTGGCCAATGGAAAGTCTGCCCCAATAATTTAGTCATTGCTAGATTATAAACAATGACAGAAAGGAGAAAAGGTTCCTCCTTATGACTCTACTAATATCTGTAATACATTGTACAGTTATCAATGAGAGTTACTTCCGGTTAGGGTTAGGGTCAAGGTCAGGGGGGCAGAGTATAGAAAGTGTCATGGCTTGTACCTTGTTCAAGGGTCATTTAGCTGTCCTCAAATCAGGGAGCATCAAAAGATTTTAGAACACATAGATAAAGGAATGGATAAGTCATCTGTAATGATTGTGGGAGCAGTACCCTTGTTGAAATGTAGATGTACTGCGAAAGGTATAATAGGACTTGGCTGTGAGGCATCCTTATGGTTAACCAACCATCCCACACTATGCAGATCCTCCCATGAAAATGCAAAACATCTTTCATATATATGTATATCAGGATACTGATAGATTTGGAGAAAAGGCAAAGCTGTGACAGATGGATTTTAATACAAGAAAGTGTGAGGTTATCCATTTCATACTGAAAAAGGATAGATCATTGGTAGTTTTCAGAAGATGCACCATTAAATACAGTGGAAGTCTCATGAGATTTGAGAGTTCAGTTGCATAGCTCTTTAAAATATCATTAACCGGTACATAATATAGTCAAGAAGGTTAATGGAATGCTGGCCTTCATATCTAAAGGGCTGGATTATAAAGATGCAGACGTTGTGCTGCAGTTATACAAAACCCTAGTTAAAACTTAGAGTGCTGTGAGTAGATCTGGGCACCATGCCTCAGGAAGGATGTTTTGACTCTAGAGGGGGATCAACACAGGTTTACAAGGATGATGCCTGGAGTTCAGGGATTGTTATGAGGAGCAATTGGACAAACGAGGCCTTTATTCTCTAGAATTTAGAAGATTAAGGGGTGATCTAATTGTGGTTTTCAGGATATTAATAGGGAAAGACAGATGGATAAATTATTTCCACCGGTAGAACCTGGGAGCGTAGCCTAAGAATTGGGGCCAAGCCATTCAGGAGAGATGTTAGAAAGCACTTCCACATGCAAAGCTAATGGAGGTTTAGAGCTCTCTTCCTCAGTGGTCACAAATCAGCCATGATATTATTGCATGGATAAGCAGGCTCGAGGAGCAGAATGGTCTACTCCTGCTCCAATGTTCCTAAGCAGCATCAGACAGAAGTCTCATAAGGAAGTATTAATTAAGTTATCAAGAGGTGCCTTACAGGTGGAGAATGAGCTGGAGAGGTGGACATGGTTCGTAAAGGAATTCCAGAGTTTGGAGTTTAGGCAGCCAATGATGAGTTGAAGGAAGTAGTGCAGAAGGAGATGCACAACAGGCCAGAACTGGAGGGCCGCATGGATCTAAGAGTGCATTAGAGCTGGAAGAGTTTATTTAAAAAAAAGGGGATGGAGCTATGGTAAGAATTTAAAAGCAAGGGTTTACTATATTGGGATTCAATAAGAGTGCTCCTCAGAATGATGTGGAATCGCTCTGTAAGAAACCATGTTTTAATATGACTCACCACTTTTGGGGATGCGGTGAGGGAGCTATAATGGAGAAGAAAGCTCATGGAAAGCTGCTGTGATAAAACCTGTACACAGTATGGCATTTCTTCGGAAAATCTGATTGCTTAAATGTTTAATACTAGGGGGCATGTATTTAAGGTGAGAGGGGGAAAGTTCAAAGGAGATATGAGGGGCATGTTTTTGACACAGAGTGGTAAGAGTCTGGAACGCATTTCCCCGTGGTGGTGGAGGCAGATATGATAGGAGCGTTTAAGGGACTTTTAGATAAGCACACGGATATGCAAGGAATGAAGGGATATAGACAAAAGGCAGGCAGAAGGGATTAGCTTAATTTGGCATCATGTTCAGCACAACATCACAGGCTGAAGGTCCATTCCTGTGCTGCACTGTTGTATGTTCTAACAGTTAAATACATTAGTTATTTGACTGATTGCTGAGATAGGAGGGTTATCTTACTAAAAACAGTCGTACAGACTGGGCCATTGAGTTTCGAAGGATAAAAGGTGACTTAATCGAGATGCACAAGACTCTGAGGGAACGTGACAGGGTGGACGCTGAAAGGATGATTCTCCTTGTATGAGAAACTAGAAACAGGGAGCACTATTTAAAAATAAATGGTCTGCTGTTTAAGACAGAGATGAGTAGAACGACTTTTTTCTTCGAGAATCCTATGTCTGTCGAAATCTCTTCCCCAAAGGGTGGTGGAGGTAAAGTCATTGATTATTTTTAATGCAAAGGTGAAGAGATTTCTGCCTAACAAGGGAGGCCACATAATTGGGGATAGACGGGAATGTGGAGTTGAAACCACATAGGGCTATGGGGAGTGTTGCCAAACCAAGAGACCTAGGAGTGCAGGGGCATAGTTCCTTGAAAGTGGAGTCATAGATAGACAGGGTGCTGAAGCAAGTGTTTGGCATGCTTGCTTTCATTGGTTGGTATAGGAGTCGGGATGTCATATTGCAGCTCTACTGGACATTGCTGAGGCCACTTTTGGAATACTGCATTCAATTCTGGTCTCGTTGCTATAGGAAGGATGTTGTTAAACATGAAGATTTACAAGAATGTTGCTAGGACAGGAGGATGAGAGGTATGTGGAGAGGCTGAATAAGCTGGGGCTATTTTCCCTGGAGCATTGGAGGCTGAGAGACGACTTTACAGAGGTTTATAAAATCATGAGGGGCATGGATGGGGTGAATTGTCAAGGTCTTTTTTCTAGAGATGGGATGAGCCTAAAACTAGAGGGTATAGATTTAGGGTGAGAGGGCAAAGATTTAAAAGGGACCTAAGGGGCAACTCTTTAATGCAGAGGGATGTATGGAACAAGCTGCCAAAGGAAGTGGTGGAGGCAGGTACAACTATAACATTTAAAAGGCATCTGGATGGGCACATGAATAGAAAAGGTTTAAAGGGATATGGGCCAAATGCTGGAAAATGGGACGAGGTCACATTGAGACGTCTGGTCGGCAGGAATGAGTTGAACCGAATGGTCAATGATGTCTGACTCTATGACTCCACGATCTTATTGAATGCTGGCATTGGCTCAACAGGTTTATTTGAAGTCATGAACTTTTGGAGCGCAGCGCCTTCATCAGGTAAAGTGGAAGTGAGCACATAGGCACAGAATTTATAGGCAGAGAATTATTGCAAGATAATTCTAGGTAATTAAGAGTGTCAAAACATCGTACAAATGGTGTGAGTAGAGTTTTGACAGGCTGAATAACAAGTCTTTGCAGGTGATCAAAAGTGTCAATAGCAAGTGAAAGGATGACCTATAATCTGATTAATTAAGGCAGAGAGACCATTACAAAAAAATAAAAAATAAGATGGTGCTAGAAACAAACTAAATGGCTGGAATAACATGTTAGGTATGAGAGTCACATGATGAGGGTCTAACCAATGTAACAAGTAATCCAAAACTATACAAACTTAATTAAGGTAGAGACATCATAACAAGTTATCAAGGTTATGATGTCAAAGCAGGATAGTAAGGAAGGTTCTGCAAACACAGAACAGTATGGTGGGGTTACATGTAGTGCAATATGAACCTAAGGTCATGGTTGAGGCCATCTTTGTGGGTACAGAACTTAGCTATCAGTTTCTGTTCAGTGATTCTGCATTGTTGTGTGTCCCAAAGGCCGCTTTGGAGGACGCTTAGCTGAGAATAGGGGACTGAATGTCCTTGACCGCTGAAGTGTTCCCCGACTTGGAGGGAACATTCCTGTCATGCAGTTGTGCAGTGTCCGTTGTTGTAGTGTCTGCATGGTCTCACCAATATACCATGCCTCAGGGCATCCTTTTCTGCGGTGTATGAGGTAGACAACATTGGCCGAGTCACATAAGTACCTACTGTGTACGTGGCGGGTGGTGTTCGCACGTGTGATGGTAGTATCCATGTCAATGATCTGGCATGTCTTGCAGAAGGTGCCATGGCAGGGTTGTGTGGTGTTGTGTTCATGTTGTGCTACATGTAACCCCACCATACAGTTCTGAGTTTGTTAAATCTTCTTACTGTTCTGTTTCAACACCACCACCTTAATAACGTATTATGATCTCTCACCTTAATTTGTTTGTGCAGTTTTGGATTACTTGTTACTTTGGTTAGACCCTCAGCATGCAACTCTTATACCCATCATATTATTTGAACCATTTGGTTTGTCTCTAGCACAATTTTTATTTTAAATTTTGTAATTACCTCTCTGCTTTAATTAATTGGATCATAGGTCATTCCTTCACTTGCTGTTCAACTTTTGACACCTTTCTCACACCGTTTGACACTTTTGATTACCCACAAAAGCTTGTTATTCAGCCTGTCGATAATCCACTCATGCCATTTGTACTATCTTTTGACACCTTAATTACCTAGAATGATCTTGCAATGATTTCTCTGCCTATAAATTCCATGCCTGTGTGCTTACCTCCACTTCACCTGATGAAGGGGCAGCTTGTGATTTCAAATAAACATGTTGGATTATAACCTGGTGTTGTGATACTTCTGACCTCATCAGTGGGAAGTAACAGATTTTCTTCACTTTTTCTCTCCATCTCTCCCAGCTATGGTAATCCCCTCCAGCCCCTCATCAAAGTGGGAGTTCTGTGTATGTCTGTCCAATCAAGTTAATCATCATATTTTACAGCTCTTTCCCAACCTGCAAACTTTGATACTATCTCCCAAATCCTATGGCCTTCAACAAAACCTACCAAACCCGCAACCTCTGCTACTTAATGTCCTTCTGTAATGTACAGGACACACCACTTTCAAGTTACCCTCCAAGTGACACCCCATCCTGCGTTGGATCTATATTGCTTTTCCTTCACTGTCACTGAATCAAATTGGACCTCCATTCCGAACAGCTGTTGGTCTACCTATCCTCACCACCAACACTCCCACCATCATGAAATGCAACAGTTTGTTACAATCACAAACCATACCATGAAAAATATGCTATGATTTGGCTAAGGAGACGTAGCTTTAATTTTTAAGGTAGACAAAGTCTAAGATCCCGCCAGCTCACTAAGAGAATAAGGGTGAAAAATTCCACCATTATTGAACAGAAAACAATTTTTTTTCTATACAGTACTACAATTTATTTTTAACTCCCAAAATGAACTTGTGGGATGTGTGATAAATTGTGATCAAACAGCCACTCTGCCTATCAAATCGTAAATGTGGTCAACGTAGTTCCCAGAAGTTCACAGCGGTTCCCTTTCGAACAATAATAAGATGGTGGGTCATTAAAAAGGGATCACTATTCTTCATTTTTTGCTGATCCGGCCTAGAAACTCAATCTCAAAATCAACTCCACCACGGTAAGGTAAATTCACCGTAGTCCCCAGGACCCATAGAGTTATTCTGTCATCAGAGGAAGACAACTGCTGGCAATTTTAACCTAGAGGTCACCGTGCCTTATGTGACGGACAAGGTCGAGAAGTTGAGACCTTCATGATGACCTCAGCCAGAATGGGAATTGAACCTGTGCAGTTGTTGTCAGTCTACACCACAAATCAGCCATCCAGCCAATTGATCTAACAAGCCCCCAAAACCCTGGTTAGATACCAAGTAGATGGCAGTGCCTTAACCATTTAGGTGTTGTAAGGCCACTAGGAGCACTAATCTTCTCTCCTTTCATCCAACTCCATCATGGGGAGTCTCAACGACGGCTCCCATTTTGCTTGTGCACACTCGTGTCTGGGTCTATGCTCCCCTGGATTCCAAAACTGCAGTTCAGCACTCATTCACAAGCATAACTTCAGGTCTTCAACAACAGTTGGCCTCACTGTGCTAAAACCGCCTCTGTGACTTTTTTTTCTGAGTTATGAGGAAGTCATACTGGATTTGAAAGGTTTACTCTGTTTCCCTCTCCACAGATCCTGACACATCTGTTGAGTTTCTCCAGTATTCTCTATGTTTGTTACTGTGTTTTTATTTTATTTTCTCTTAGTTCTGGGTTTGTTTAGTTGGAACAACAAAAACCATTTTTGGACTTTTCAACCTCCAGACTCACCTCCCCTTCTCTACTGAACTATTAATTATGTATAGTGTTCCTACAGGACCTTCACAGCTCCTAGGACTTCCCTGCCTCCTGACTCCTAGACTTAGCTGCCTACAAATACCTGAAATTTCTACCTATTTTCTACAGCACAGAGCCAAACTGCTATTCACTTCTCAGTGAGTCTCCTACAGAGAATCCATGTTGGCTTCACAGCAGTGCAGCTGAAGAGAAATGCTCCTAAAATGGAGATAACAAGGTGTGGAGCTGGATGAACATAGCAGGCCAAGCAGCATCAGAGCAGCAGGAAGGCTGACGTTTCGGGCCTAGACCTTTCTTCAGAAAATGGCCTGCTGTGTTCATCAGCTCTACACCTTGTTATCTCAGATTCTCCAGCATCTGCAGTTCCTACAATCTCTGCTCCTAAACTGGAACCTACTCATATCCTCACTAACTTTCTGGATTGCCTGTAACCTTTGAACCTACCTTCAGTGGCCCCCAGTCTGCCCCAAGCAACCTATCAACGATCTTGCAATAAGCCCCTCCCCTATTGCTAGGCAGAATTGAATGCCTAACATCTCTTGGAACTGCCTGTTCCATGAATGTTCCGAGTCATGGATTGCTGGTTTCCTCAGTACAAAGAATTGACGCACATAGAGGATTTCATCATTGGTTCTAAGAAAGTAACTCACCACTGCCATTCCATTGGCAATTAGGAATGGGCAAAAAACGCTTTCCGAGCCAGTGATGTTCACATCAAATGAACAAATATATTTGAAAAGTTCTTTCTAGCCAACATGCCTCTATCAACTCTTTAAGAGAGCAGTCTAAATTTTTCTACTTGCCTATTCTTTCCCTAAAGTATTAAAATATTCTTACCATCTGCAGACTAATTAATTGTCAGTGACTCATAACCAGTCAAGGATATCGGGTCACTGGATAACAACCAAGATTAGATTTATTTTCCCTTCCTCGGGACAAGCAAGTTAGTATCAGCAGTAGTGCTTCAAATGTAATTGTCATTGACTTTGTAATTAACTCTAAATAACAAAAGCTTTTCATTTCTAAAGGTTTTCTAACTTGCATTCATAGAAGCATATAAAATATGCAGCACTGGTGAGGCCATTCAACCCATTATGTCTGTGCTTATCGAGAAAGATTTATGAAACCTAATCCCATTTCCCAGTTTTCAGTTCATTGTCTCACAGGCTATAACAGAATGTTGATATCCATTGGCCTGCAATTTAGAGATGTCTTCGTCATTATCAACCACATGGCCAATCATCTGTAATCCCAATCCTTAAATTTAAGTCATTGATATTATTATTTATAGAAGTATTTTTTGTTTTCGAGTTTGGATTTTGAACTAGTGATATGTGGGTTTTGGCCTATGTCTACAAGAGGCTTGTGGCAAAGTGGTAGTATCCCTTACTATGAGCTAGTAGGTCTGGATTCCAGTCCTACTTGCCCCAGATATGTGTTTAATATGTCTGAATAACTTGGCTTTTGAAAAATATTTATCTACAAAAGAGTTTAAAGATCAGCTTGTCAGTACATCTAGATCCATGTTTTCCTTTTCAAGAAACCAGTATGAGAGAGGGAATCACTCGAGTGACAATGAGAATTTCTTTGTGTTGGCAGAGCTTTATGAGTGGACAGAGTAAACAATGAAGAGCTTTATCTTGCTTCATATTTAAAAGGATCAAGACTTTGTTTTACTTAGTGGGCATGGAGTGGGGAAGGGTGGCGGGGCCAACCCATTGCTTGGAAAGCATTTTTTTCAGTTTAAAGAGAACCTGACGAGAGTTAGTTGTGTGAACCAGTTGCCCATGGAGAAAGAAGATAGCTTAGAACTGTTACAAAATAGTCACCTCAGCGTTCGCAAGTCCAAGACCAGAAGTGTTTAGTTAGAACTCTGGAGGTATTATTCGAATTTGAGAACGGCTGAGCTCAGTTGTGTGACTAATCAAGGAAAAGGCCACCAAAATCCCAAGATCTGGAATTGAAAGAAAAAAATTAAGTTAAACCTGTGATAGAAAAGCAGACTCTCTCTGGTATTTGACACTCTAAAGTGATGGTGTTGAGATGGGTGGGATTGTACTTCTACTTTCTGTTTTAAAGCCTTTCAAATCTGTATTTTATGTAAATAGCTTGGTTTATTCTGCTTCACCTTCTGTTCTTTTGCAGGTAAAAGATCCTGTTTTATTGTTAAAACCAAGTCGGCAACATTACCTGCCTATCTTTCAATGAAGGGTAACCTTGCGAAATGGGTAAAAAAAAAATCAAGATATGATCTATCATGCCACATTTCAGTCTGGAATATGACATCCAGCAATATCACCAGCTGAGATCATACCAATATACATCATGAAAATACAAGATAGGAGCAAATGAACAAATATATTTGAAAAGTTGACTGCATATGCTGGAATCTGCACTGAAAACAAGAAAAGTTGGAGATCACAGTGTGTCAGGCAGCATCCATGAAGACAAAGCAAGCTACTAACTTGCTCTCTGTCCATGGATACTGCCTGACTCACTGTGATCACCAGCTTTTGTTGCTTTCAGTCATGAAAATACAAGAGACCTGTTTCTGATCCTTGCAGCATCACCGTGGAAGCAGAGTTCTGGACATAAAAAACATTCATTGATCATTGTATTTTGATTTTATAGTGACGCATTTACTGTCACAAAATAACAGTTTCAATCAAAAAATTAGCATATGGAGCTGGAAGTAGGAAAATGTCAACTTGTCACTTAGGCCAAAAGAATAAAAAAAAGTAGCATTTTATTACAATTGAGAGAGATTGCACAACTCTGGTATGGGTATGAAGGATATGAGTATCCTGGTAGATATAAAGTTTAGATGCAGACACACAAGTGATTAGGAAGACAAATGGAATGTTAGAGATAACAAGCGTGGAGCTGGATGAACACAGCAAGTCAAGCAGCATCATAGGAGCAGGGAAACTTGATGTTTCAGGCCTAGGCCTTTCATCAGAAATGGGGGAGGGGAAGAGGGTTCTGAAATAAATAGGGAGGGAGGGGGAAGCGGATAGAGGAGAGGATAGGTGGAGAGGAGGCAGACAAGTCGAAGAGGCGGGGATGGAGCCAGTAAAGATGAGTGTAGGTAGGGGGGTAGGGAGGAGATAGGTCAGTCCAGGGAGGACGGACAGGTCAAGGGGGCGGGATGATGTTAGTAGATAGGAGATGGGGGTGTGGCTTGAGGTGGGAGGAGGGGATAGGTGAGAGGAAAAACAGGTTAGGGAGGTGGAGATGAGCTGGGCTCGTTTTGGGATGCGGTAGGGGGAGGGGAGATTTTGGAGTTTGTGAAATCCACATTGATGCCATTGGGCTGCAGGGTTCCCAGACTGAATATGATTTGCTGTTCCTGCAGCCTTTGGGTGGCATCACTGTGGCATTGCAGGAGGCCCAGGATGGACATGTCGTCTGAGGAATGGGAGGGGGAGTTGAAATGGTTCGCGACTGGGAGGTGCAGTTGTTTGTTGCAAACTGAGTGCAGGTGTTCTGCAAAGTGGTCCCCAAGCCTCCGCTTGGTTTCCCCGATGTAGAGGAAGCCACAACGGGTACAGCGGATGCAGTATACCACATTGGCAGATGTGCAGGTGAACATCTGCCTGATGTGGAAAGTCTTCTTGGGGCCTGGGATTGGGGTGAGGGAGGAGGTGTGGGGGCAGGTGTAGCACTTCCTGCGGTTGCAGGGAAAAGTGCCGGGTGTGGTGGGGCTGTGTGGAGCGGACAAGGGAGTCGCGGAGGGAGTGGTCCCTCTGGAAGGCAGATAAGGGTGGGGAGGGAAAAATGTCTTTGGTGGTGGGGTCGGATTGCAGATGGCGGAAGTGTCGGAGGATGATGCGTTGGATCCAGAGGTTGGTGGAGTGGTATGTGAGGACGAGGGAGATTCTTTTTTGGTTGTTATTGCGGGGACGGGGTGTGAGGGATGTGTTACGGGAAATGCAGGAGACACGATCGAGGGCGTTCTCGACCACTGTTGTTGTTTATTGCAAAGGAATTGAAATTGAAAAAGTTGGGATGTTTTGCCACCGTTACTATGGGTGCTGCTGAAATCACATATGGAGTACTCTGTACAGTTTTGGACTCCTTACTATAAAAAGTATATATAAAAGCCTTAGATGCAGTCCAGAAAAAGTCCACTCAATACTGATACATAGAAGAAGAAATTTTTGGATATGCTGGGCCTGTAACTGTTGGAGTTGATAAGAATGAGAGACGAAAATATTGACGTATATAAGACTCTGAGGATAATTGACAGGATGGAAACTAAAAGGATGGTTCCCCTATGGAAGAGACTAGAACTAGAGTGCACAGTTCAAAGTAAGGGGTCTCTCATTTAATACAGAGTTAAGGAGAATTTTCTTTCTTTCTCAGTGGGTCATGATGTTTTGAAGTCCTTTTCCCAGAGAGCAGCGAAGGCAGGTTCAATGAATACCATAAAGCTGAGGCAGATAGATTCTTGGTTGACCATGAGCAAGTCGAGATTTATCACAGATAGGTGGGAATGTGAAGGCCACAATCAGATCAGCAGTGATTTCATTGAGTGGTAGGATGGAACTGAGGGGTCGAATGGCCTAGTCCTAATTCATAACTTTGTATGGGACTAAAATTAAGAAGGCTGAAGCAGGCTGGAAGAACATTAGAATGATGATTCTGTACTGTTCTGAAACACATGCGAATATAGCTTTAAAAAGTCAGCTGTTGAAAATATAAAGCAGCTTCATATGTTGCCAGGTATTCACTTCCAGAGAATAGTATATGTGGAATAGATGGTTGTTTTTCTGGTATGATATAAATTCTGATTTTATATGAAGAAATACATCAGGAATTTACCAGGACTGTTGGTACAGGCAAAGGATATTCTGTTCTCGATGAGGCTTGCTGTAAGTTACCACTATTGATTCATCAGGCCTCTAAACATTCAGTTATTGTATTCTTTAAAACACAGCCTAAAGGCATCTGAAGTGGGAAACATGGTTTCTGGATAGAATATATCTGCACCAAACGGTTGGTTTGATATAATGCAACACACACAAAAGAAATTGCATTGAGTGTGGGGTCTGAAGGGTACTGGATCTCCCATTGATTACAGTTATTTCCCTGATAGCCGGTGTCATTTCGTAAGGTGCTGAGTCAGCTAGCCGACCGCACCGTCTCTAGCAAGTGAAAGTGTCAAATAGCAAAAAGTGATTGTTCGACTCTGATGGCACATTTTCGAGGCAGTGAGCAGAGAGAGAGATAGGGAGAGAGTGCAAAGGTATCCACAGGAGGAAAAGATCAACAAAGACCAAACCAAGTGTCGGAGGGTCCAGCTGGCCAGGTACAGCTCTGCAGGGAGAAGCTGGTCACCTTTCTGACCTGGGAGGCTTCTACCGCCGCAGTGCTCCCGTCTCAGTAAATCAAGCTGAGCCTTGCCTTGCTCCTGCTGCACTCGTCAGCCAGACAGGCAGGTGTGCATTTTGTAGTCAGGGACTCAAAGCTAGGCAGCCGAGAAATGTCAGGAATTCGGAGCTTGCGGAGATCACGGTCTCTGTCCGATGAGTCAGAAGCAGCCGACGGTGTGGAGCTGGAGCCTGAACCAGAAGATCTAGACTGGGATAACTACAGCGTGACATTGGAGGAGAGGATAGCTGCAGTACGTATTCCCTTTCACTTGCAAGTTTACCCTCGTTCGTCTCTTTCACCTAGCCCGTGTGGAAGAATGAGTGCACTGTTCAAACCCGCTGTAATGTTGGCCAATGATAAAGCTTTGGGAGGAAAAAAGAAAACTTGAAGCAGACTGCACTGAGTTTGCTAGCGAGGTACACTGTAATTGAACACAGTTGGCTTGTTAGTTGTTCTGTGTACAAGTTCAGCCTCCCCTGAGCATTCAGAACTTAACTCTTTGCGGTTTTACCTGGCGAAATAGTTTCTTAGTAACTGCTTATCTCTTGCGTTTGAATGAAAGTCATTAGAAGTCACAATGGTTTCGTTATGTGGTTTAAAATCGAACATCACAATCTCTTTTAAGCAGGAGGCTAGAGTTGTGAATATGAAGGCAAGGCTGAAGCATTTTTTTTGACGTTTTGGGAAGGTTGATTCTGATGGTCCTTTCTGAGAGTCGGTGCAGCAGATTAAAGTTATCAATATTGATGAGGTTTGTCAGAAACAGCGATCGTTTAACCCTTTACTTGCAGTGTGAAGTGTTGTTGGCATACTTCAAAAAGGACAAAAATGGGAAGATGTAACGTTTTTTCCAATGATTGAAGTTCTGGAGTGCACTGATTCCTCTGATGTGAACATTGCTGAGTTGGTGCTTGACAGATTTTGCCAGAATACAGCACACACAGCTGAGTGTATAGCCGTAGTTTAAACATGTGAGCTGAATGTTTGATTTCCTTGAACCTGTTTGCCTATGCTGCTTGGCTATCTGTGTCACCTGGTTACTCCGCAATCTACCGTTGCTGCACAACTCAATCCTCGTTGATCTCACGCATTGTGTTTAGAGATGCAAAGTTTTCCGATTCTTGTGCATCTGAGAATTAATAACTAGTTCCCCGTTGGTCTGTCTATTCACAGTGTCGAATTTCTATGATATCATCCATTTAAGCAATGATTTGCAGGCTTCTCACAGCCCAGTGCATCGCAATGTCTCGTTGTCTTGACAGTCGAATGTATTTAAGCGTGCTTGGTGTTGAGTTTCCCAGGCAATTCTTATATTTCTATTTCCACGGAAATCCCTGGACTTGTAGCTACATTGCTCTTAGCTTTTTGTGCAACCTGTAAAGAGAGCTAACTTTACTAGGGATTACATTCAAAATTCAGAATTGGTAGTGTGAAATTCTGATTTTGTTTCATTATCATTCTGTGCACATGGCAACATGTGTAAAACATGTTTTTACAAACTTCCATAATAATTTAACATTGTACATTTAAACCTGATTTGATCATTTGCTTTTAATGAAATTATTATTTTCATTAAGGTACACGACTATTCTAGGTTCTTAGGGTACAGTGTAGTGTTCCTACCACAGGACAAGAGGTCCAGATTCAAACTCTACCTGTATAGAGATGGGCCTTAGCTTGTCTGACTAGGTTGATAACTAACATTGCTTTTTTGTGGAATGTTCCTGTATTTCAATTTGCAAAAGTTGGAAAATTGTTTTCCATTTTGAAATTAATTGGGGCATTCAAAAGGGTATGAAATGATTATTTGGATAGAAATAACATGTAATAGTATGTGGAAAAGACTGATTGGCAAGAGGTAATAATGTCATTTGAAAAGCTAAACAGCCTACACCCTAACAATTCTGTGATTCTGTGATCTTGAACACACTGCCAGAGAAGTTGATGGATGTAAAATTAAATAAATAACTCAAAAGGCAAATTTTCCATGCCGATGGATAAAAGGACCAATTCAACAGTCCTTTCAAAAAGGCAGCACCTGTGTGAAAGGACAAAAGGACTCTGACTGTACTGTCAGATTCAAAGAAAAGCAGCTCTAAGAGTTTTGCCTTTCTCTTTTGAATTGTATTAATGGCATGATCCATATGGAAACTCTAATTTAATTCCCTTTCAAAATCTCCAGCTCAGACAGCAGAAATGGCTGGAAGAGATAGAAAAGGCTAGACAATCAGATAGAATTCCAACTCCTAATCGCTGAATCCTAATCAAGAGACCTAGTCACTGGAAAACCCTTGTGTATGGACATCGAGTGAGACCAGGATTCAACTCAGCTGCAGCGATTACCATGATTAAATATCCTGGTATACACACTGTCTCCACTGTATCAAGTATGTCCACTTCCATAAGGCACTGCTGGACCAGCAGTAGCTGTGGAATTCTCAGGAATACATTCAGGAAAGGGGGTGGGATATCCTGTCAGGAATTATTAAAGTAAGCAATATTCTGATTCATTTCCAACGTTGTGATGTTTCTTAAAAGTAATGGCATTTGGAGGAGACATATCCAGGAAAAGCAGCAGAGCCTGACAGTGTAAAGAAACTGAACTTGCATCAATAGGGTTAAGAGTCCTCAAGCATGGATACAGAATCTGACAGTGTCAGCTATATAGTACAAGTTAATTAAGCTCACCTGCACTCTGCCCTCAGCCAGCCAAATGGCCCTACCAGAATATCACAGCATTTCTTTTCTTGTTTTTTTCAGAAAAAGTTGTTAACTTTTGTTTAATTTTTTGATCAGATGTGGGCAAAACCAATATTTGTCACCCATCTCCATTTTCCCTGAACAGAGTGTTTTCCTTGGTCATTTTAGAGGCAGTTAAGAGTCAACTACATTGTTGATGGTCTGAAGTCAAATTTTGGCTAGGCCAGTGTTAGGGACCAGACCAACCTCCACAAAATGTATTAAGAAGATAGTCTGGGATCCTAATTTTTTCTTATTTTAAAGGTGTTGTGTTCTAGATGCAATGTGATTGGTCAAACTGCCAGGCTTGAAATAAAACATACACTATCAATAGAATACAGAGAAAATAAAAATAAAGGAAAATAATTGGCTTAACTGTAACAATCAAAATGTTTAACAGAATAATACATATATTAACTAGTACTAATTAACTGTTCCAATACAGAAACAGCCCATAAACACACCCTTGCAAAGGCAAATCCAGTAAAACAGATTGACTTCACATATAATTCTAGCAGCAGGAAGAGAACCCCAGCTTTTAGCTGTAATGGAGAGAGGAGAAACAGCTCCTACATCCAGGTTCAAGACCTCAACAAATGCTACTGAAGGCTAAAATTTTTAAAAAGTGGTCATGGTTCTCTGGGAGCTTGACCCCGCCCACTCAAGCTGCTTCTATTGTTCCAACTTAAAAGAAAAACAAAGGTACAAGCTGTTTACTTTATTGGCTTAGGAGCAGACTGCTCTGAACCTCCGTCTCAACATTTTTTCATTAAAAAAAACCAGGACAAAATCCTCGTCTTAAAGCTATCGTATCTTCTTACCTCCCCTCTTAAAAAATAACCATCAATATATAAAGATGACTTAACTTAAAAAAAATACATTACACTGACTCCAACCATGTAAACATTCACTACTACAGTCCATTTTAGTCTGTTTTTTTTTTTGCCGCCACCAAATGCCTCAATCTTCTTTCATCAAAGATGTAACAACGCGTCAGCAATTACATTCTTTCGTCCGGCCACATGTTATAATTTTCAAATTGAATAGCTGCAACAATAAGCTCCATCAGGAATTTTTACCCTTAAATTTTCCAAAAACTTTCAGAGGTTATGATCAGTATATCCACTTGTCTCAGACACATTACTGGCAATATAAGTGTTGAAATGTTGCAATGACAGCACTAAACTCAAGGACTCCTTCTCAGTTGTGCAATATTTCTGTTGAAGATTATTCAACTTTCTGGAAAAATACCAATAGGTCTTTGTATCTTCTCACTGTCTTCTTGCAGATGTGCAGCACTGACACACACATCACTCACATCAATGGCCACCCCTAATGGCTTTGCGTACTTAGGTGTAGGTAACATTAGGACAGTGGTTAACACAGCTTTCAGGCTGCCGAATACCTCTGACATTCCTCAGTCCACTGAAATATTCCGCACTTCTTCAACAATTTAGTCAGTGGAGCAGCCACACTGCTAAAATTCGGTACAAACATCCAGTAAAAACCACTCAGTCTCAGGAATCGTTATTCATCAATGGTATGGGAAATGTCCTAATAATCTTTGTTTTCACATCCTGTGGGGCCATTTGTCAATGTCCGATAATATGGCCCAGGATTGTGACTTGGGCTTTTGTGAACTAGGTCCTGGGCAGGCTGATCACCAAGCCCGTCTCCCGAAGTAGATCAAACAATTCTGATTGATACTCCAAATGTTCCTTCCATGTGTGCCTAAAAAACACCAGATTGTCCATGTTCACCGCACAATTGGGTAATCCTGAAATGACTCTATTGGTTAGTCTTTGAAATGTGGCTGGCACATTTTATACCAAATGGCATGATTTTAAACTTGTACAGTTCATTTGACATTGTGAAATTTCCTTTGTTCTTTCAGATGAAGGTACCTGCCAGTATCCTCTGAAAGTCCAACTTAGAAATATAAGTTCCTTGTCCCACCTTCTCAATAGAGTTTTCCAAACGCGGAATAGGACATGAATCAGATTTTGTCGCTTCATTGATTTTACCATTGTCTACACACAATCATTGGGTACCATTTGGTTTTGGCACCATAATTACGGGTGAGTTCCATTTGCTGCAACTCACTGACTAGATTGTTTTTGAGCATGTGTTAAAACTCTTTTTGAGCCTGTGCTGAATTGGAATAACATTTTCTGTATCCGCATCATGCATAATCAGATTAATACTTCCCCGTTTATCCCCACACATCTCTCCAAATGATTGTAATGACTCTTTCGGGAAATTTGATTTTCCTCTGGAAGGTAATTCAATATTTTACCCCAAATTTTCAGAACTTCCTTATTGTCCAATCCAATTTGAGGAATGTCCAATTCAGTATACTCTGAACTTGGATTTTCACTCTGTGTTGTAACTAGTAACACATTTCTTCTGCTTTCCTTCCCTATCAAAACACCTTTTGAGCATATTCATGTGAGACACTGTGAGATTTCTTTCCATCTGGTGTTTCTATTAAATAATTCACCTCACTCAATTTCCTTTTGATTTGATAAGGCCCACTAAACCTTGCCTTTAAAGGTTCACCTACCACTGGGAGTAACACGAACAATAAATCTCCACTAACAAAATTGTAATTTTTTTGATTTTGTGTCTGCTTCCTGCTTCATCGCATGCTGTGCTACTTTTAAATGCTATCTAGCCAACTCACCTGCACTATTTAATCATTCCCTTAAATTTGGCACATGGTCCAAATGTGTGATCTCTGAACTCTGAATTGCCAATTTCTCCTTAATTAATTTCAGTGGCCCTCTCATCTCATACCCAAAAACTAATTCAAGTGGACTGAAATTAGTTGAATCATTAGATGCATCCCTAATTGTAAAACGTACAAACAGAATTCCTTTATCCCAATCCTCTGGTCAATCTTGACTTTAAGCCCTCAACATGGTCTCTAAAGTTTAATGTCACCGTTCTAATGCTCCCAGTGATTCTGGATGGTTTGCAGTGTATTTGGATTGATTCCTAAGCTGACCATAACTTCCATGAATAATTTTGAAGTAAAATTTAACCCTCAATCTGATTGTACTTCTGTGTGTAGTCTGTATCTAGTAAAAAATTTGAGTAGCTTGTATACAATCCTATTAGCTGCGATATTATCTAATGCAATTGCCTCTGGAAAGCTAGTAGACAAATCCATTATGGTCAACATGTACTGATTCCCACTTTTTGTTTTAGGTAGAGGTTGTACACAATCAATTAAGACCCTTGTAAAATGTTCCTCAAATGCAGGAATGGTTATTAAGGGTGCTGGTTTTATTACTGCCTGAGGTTTTCGAATTACCTGACACATATGCCATGTCCAGCAAAATTCAACTGTATTCTTATGCAATCCAGGCCAATAAAAATATTTTTGTATTTTGGCTTGAGTTTTCCTTACTCCCAAATGACCTCCTACTAGTAATTCATGTACTACCCACAAACCCCTCTTTCTATAACCCACCGGTAATACAACTTGATGAACTTCTGCCCATTTCTCATTCGCCTGAATATGTGGTGATCTCCAATTCCTCATCAAAACATCCTTTTTAAGACAGTAACATTCTGGGATATATTCAAATTCTTTTTGTGTGTATGCTTTTTGATACAACTGCTTTAATTTTTCCTCTTTAATGTAATGCAGCTAATTTCTCTGAACTAAAAATATCCACTTTGTCTTCCAAATGATTTTTTTTTCTCAACTATTTGATCAAACATAGTTTCTGATGATTAAACTTCAACTTCCTTATCTTTATTCTTTGATTTCTCCTCCAATTTCCACCTGTAGCTTTGCGACCTTGTCACCACACAATCAGGAAAAATCCCAGGCGAAACCTTCTGTAACACCTCAGTTGCCTGATTTTTCACAGGCTTTTCCACCACAGTAGGCATCACTGCCACCTGAGATCCAGCTTTATCATTACCAAGGATAAGTTGTATTCCTGGAGCTGAGAACTTCTCTATTACACACACCACCACTTCACTTTTCATCGGTCTCTCTAACCACACTTTATATAATTGAACATCGCTCTTTTCACCATGAATTCCACATATTCCAACCTTGTCTGGCAATACTCTTCCGAATTACATATCTCCTCATCTCTCAACAAAGATTGATGGCTCTGTAAATCTTAAAATCTTAATTTCTCTATCTATTCCTCCTGGCATACATGAGTAAACCTTACCCACGCGAGGAAATTCTTGAAAGAGATCTAGCACTTTTCTTCTCAACCGACTCCTGAAATTCTTTTGCAGCTTTTTAGCTTCAACAACTTTCTTTTACTACTTCAATAAAACCTTATTGTTTTATTATAGCCTAGTAGCCTAATAGCCTAATAGCCTTATCCTATTTTCCCCACATCCGTCTTCCCCGCACTTTTTCTACACAACCAACACTGCGACTTCATGTGGCCTAATTTATTACAGTGAAAAAAACTGAGCTTTTTTACTTCTTTTTCCCCCTCTCGGATTTCCTTTCTACACTGTGGTAAACTATCTTCAATGAGATCCCTGTATCCCTTATTACCTGAGGATTTCTCTTTTCCCCAATTTCTATTCCTCACTGATTGAAATTGATGTCAGAAGCCAAACTTTGATTTATAAACCTACTCGTGACCATCTGCCATTTCTGCTGCTAATCTTGCTGTTTTAACTCTCTTCCACATGAATTCACACAACTTCAGGAAGTGAATTTTTGAACTCCTCCAAAGTAATCACCTCTCTAAGAGCTATGTTTGATCTGTTTTCAATGCCCTTATCCACCTATCAAAATTACTTTGTTTGAAATTTTCCAACTCCATGTACATTTGTCCAGGTTCTCTCCTTAGATTCTGAAGGCATGCTCGGTAGGCTTCTGGTATTAGCTCATTTGCACTTAAGGTAGCTTTTTTCATCTCCTCATGCTCCCCAGGTACCTCCTGATAGTAATGCAAATAGCTCATTAGCTCTAACTACCAACTTTGTTTGGATCAATAATACCCACATGGTCACCAGCCATTTCATTTGTTTAACCATTTTCTCAAATGAAATGAAAAAGTCTTTGACATCCTTCTCATCGAACCTTGGCAATGCTTGGATAATACTTAAACAGATCCCCACCAGACATTTGTATCAGAGATAAAAGGTACTGCAGATGCTGGAGAATCCGAGATAACAAGGCGTGGGGCTGGATGAACACAGCAGGCCAAGCAGCATCATAGGAGCAGGAAAACTTGACGTTTCAGCCCTAGACCCTTTATCAGAAAATGACCCTTCTGATGAAGAGTCTAGGCCCGAAACGTCAAGTTTTCCTGCTCCTATGATGCTGCTTGGCCTGCGGTGTTCATCCAGCCCCACGCCTTGTTACCCCACCAGACATTTGGCAACAATGGGATTGCTCTCCATCACTATTTCTGTTTCACCTCTACATCCGCCATTTTAAGTTGACTTTGAGTTTTTGATTCCAACTTCTGAAGTTCAAAAGCTCTTTCTTTCTCCCTTTTCTCTCTCTCTCTTTCTCCTGTGAGAGCATTCCTTTCCTTTCTTTTTCCTGTGCTTTTAATCGTAATTCAAACCATTTCATTTCCTTTTCTTATTCAAGCTGCTTCATTTGCAATTGAATTTTAGCCATTTCCAATGATTATAATGGCATTTCTGGCAATCCTAAACATCGAGCTATCACTGTAATTACCTCCCCTTTTCACACGGACCAAAGCAACACCAACTCCAGCTAGTCTGCCAATTCCAAAAGCTTTGCCTTGCTCACGTTCTCAAAAACTCCCAAAGTGACTTCTTCCAGCCCCAGGAAACTCTTACTGACTGAGAGAGCTATTATTAGACAAGGCACACCCTATGTAAACTGACCACATTCAATATCGAAGAAGAAAACACCAACACTCACCACTCATTGCCTTTGAATCCAATAATCCTAAACCTAACCTGGAATTAGGGATTTTGATCCCAACAAGAGCCCCCAGTTTGCTACGGACAAGACCAAACCCCCTCAAAATATATTAAGAAGATAGTTTAGACCAACCTTTTCTTATTTTAAAGATAGATGTAAGCTATTATATTCCAGGTGTGATTCAATTGGACAAACTACCAGGCTTGAAAAAAAAACATTATATACACTATAATTAAATTACAGACAAAATAAAAAGAATTCACTTCACCGTAATTCTATCCAAACGCTTAACAAAATAATATATAACTATTACTAATTAACTGTTCCAATAGAGTAACATTCCACAAACATTCCTTTGGCAAAAGCAAATAAAATAGATTGTCTCACATGCAATTTTAGCAGCAAGAAGAGAGCCCCAGCTTTTAGCTGTAACAGAGAAAGGAGTAAGAGCTTTCACATCCAGCTTCAAGACCCCAGCAACTGCTACTGAAGGATAAAACTAAAAATAATCCTCATTCTGTGGGAGTTTGACCCCACCCACTCAGGTTGCTTCTATTGTTCCAACTTAAAATAGAACCTAAGACCTCACAAGTAGTTTACTTTATTGACTTTAGAGCAGACTACCCTGCATCTATGTGTCAACATTTATCCATTAAAAAAGTACAAAATACATGTCTTGAAGCCATAGTATTGTCACACATGGTAAGGATGGCAGAGTTCCTTCCCTAAAGGATACAACTACTACCGCTCCGTGAGTTTTTATGACAATCAAGGGGGACTTTTATAGTAATCATTACAGTTTAGCTTTCAATTCCAGCTTTATTGACTGAATTTAAATTCCACCATCTGTTGTGGGATTTGAATTTGCATCCCCAGACAATTTCTCTGACTTACTGGTCCAGTGATATCACCATTTCCCCTTGATTAAGGAATGTATGGTTGAATGGCAGTAAGTGATTTTTTTTAGAAAGAGGACCAGGTGGCAGGAGGAGCACATTAGAAGTCAAGTGCCATTTTAAATTTCTTTTTGTATAAATATTAAGATGTTTACTGAATGTAAAAGAAAATGGATTTCCATTTGTCTCATTGGCTATACCTTCTATATTTGACAGGTGATATTCTACATAAACCCCCGTTTGGCAATTTGCCAGTTTTACAGTGAAAGAGTCAGAGAGAGAAGATAAATGGTACATAAGCAGTGTTAGCAGCACAGGCAAATTTATAAAAAGCTATGCACTTGGATTTCACTCTACGTTTGCCTAGGTATTTAATGTCCTTTTAAAAAGCAGCGTGCAGTTCTTTCCAATGTTTGTGCGCGCAAAGAGCTTTTTTGCAGAATAGACACCATGTTTTGCTGCCTTGTTAAACAATAGGTGGAAAAGGCAGATAGATAATGTACAAGAAGATGGGAGCTCGCCTTTTCCTTCGGAAAAAGAGCTGTTCGGTGTGTTGATGTTGTAACTAGATCTGTCAGTGCAAAATAAGAGGCTTGGCAGCCTGGCTTTCTTTGCACAGTCAACTCTCCTGTTCTGAATTGGAACCTGGTCTTCATTTAGTAAGGAATGCTGACAGAGCTCTCTCTCTCTCACACACGCACACATAGCCCCCTGATTCTGTGCACACACAGAGACAATGCAGCCTGTAAATCATCAAGAGTCCTGCCCTGAACAGCTGCCAATCATCTTCACAGGGGAACCTCTCTGACATTGAGCAGCGCTGCACGCAGTTGCTGAAGGTGAAACTGCAGCTGGAGACGCAGGTCGCGGAGCTCAACAGGCGGCTGTTGGACCAGGAGATCTGCGCCGCTCAACTGGGCACCCAGAAATACAAGCTGGAGACCGAGTGCTGTAACCTCAAGACGGACATTGAGGAGTTGGTGTCCACCTTCACCAAAGTGGAAACGGATAAGCAGGTGGGTGGAAACCTGTGAAACGCACCAGACTAATTGGGCCAAAAAGGGAAGCGCCGTGCTGGGATTAAGCCTCTTGGTTAAAACGTACAGACGAGTGGATAGCGCAGCGCGTATTAATCATTCAATCAGCAGCCCAGGCAAATGCGTAACTAGTCCATTGCAGGCGTGAGCCTCCGCAAAATGCGGGATTCTGGGGTGAGATGTGACAGTGCATTTTTGCACTTGAACGGAGTTATTCTGGGGCTTGTGGAGTGGTTTCAATTCGGATTGCATCCGTGAAGTCTGTTGCAATGGAAGTTGGTAGGATTTGCTTTTATTTTTAAAGGACATGAGAGAGAGAGTGTGAAGAGATTAGGGAATGCCTGAAGAGATAAGTAGTTAGCAGCAATCAGGACTGCAATCTTGTGCATCTGTGAAAAAAAGAGAAATTTAATCAGCCTTCTGATACGGCCAGGAAACCAACCCGGATATTTCTGTTGAAAAAGTTTAAGAATTGAATTTGCACTTCTGTCTGCAAAGTGATTTGTTTGAATTGATGCCTAACGGTTTATTAAGTTTACCACCCTGACGGTACCTAACAGAAGTACATCATTAACTGGTCGACAAATCATTATCTCCTTAGATCATTACAGGCACTTTTGTTTTAAAAAAAAACAAATTGTCTTAACGTGTGAGTATTGTTTGGAATGGACATGGTGTAGATTTTGAGGAGATCTCATTCAAGTTGTTCAGTGATGTAGATACGGCAGGTCTTGCGCAATGATCTCCAAACAATAAAATGTTCACTTGTTTTGAATGCCCCTTTAATCTGTTTTTCCTGTTCTAACATTCTTCTCTATTATTCCATCCTTCCTCATGTTTCTTGCCCCATCTCTATGCTTTGCCCACATCACCCGTATCCCAGACTCTCCAGCCTTGCCCACATCGCCTATATTGCTCGCAAAACATGTGTCGGAGGTGGTACAGAACAATCTTAGCTGATCCTTAGCCTTTCTCTGCACATAGCACACAGCACCTGACCATGCCTGTAGCTGAGAATGAAGGAGTCCGTGTCGGGAAGTTGCAATTCCTTAAGTTCATCATCACATCCTTCACAAGCAGGCAATTGCCCTACTGCATTCCATGTAGGGTTTCAGGAGGGAAAACTGGTAGTTGGAAGCAAAGGATCTTTCTCTGATTGTTTCTCCTCTCCCATTAGTCCAGGCTGTTGGGATGAAGTGCAGCAATTGTACGACCACTGCGACTGACCTTAAAATGTCGGGTGCAACAGATCGTGATAATTACGGATGCGATATTAGCGCACTGATGCGGTATTTCTAACGGTACTAATAGAAGTCATGCACTGAGCAACAGCCATAACGTGGCTTTTAACAGCATCTTGGAGGCAAGAGATGCTGCAACATACAGCAGGATTTTCGACTTGATGTTACTGTTTTGACTCTTTATCAGATGTTGCAATCACTTAGAGAACAGACTGTGTTCGTTGTTTGCACGACTGACTGGTGCATTATCAATCGGACTGCCGAGTTATACGCGCCAGCACGACGCTAAACTAATTCAACATCGGTAGCAATGTTGCAGGATTTCCCCCTTCTGAAGCCCAGGAGGTGAGGCTGTTTGTACCATTCTAGCTGCCATCATGTCTGCATTGAACCTGGGGCTGCTTTGATTTCTGTGACTCAGCACTTCATTATCTTAATCAGTTGGGATTGGGAGTTCCCTCTGGTCTTTTGAAGTCCATTGAGTGAGACCTTCTGAAGTGTGTTTAAAGCAGCCAAAGTAATTTCAATTACGACCCTCACAGTCAGCAGAGAGGGGAGCCTTGCTTATCAGCATGGGGTGAATTTAAATTGAATTTCCAACATTGGAAGTATAATGCAGTGATTCAGCAGCCTGCTCACAGTGTTGACCCATAACCCAGGTCTTGTTAGCAGGATCAATCCGGTCCTATTGACAGCTGACAGTTTCCTAAATTAGACAAAATAATATTGAGAGACTGCATGGCACAATGTCATTTTCTGTAGTTTGAAATTGAATCCACCCCCAACAATATTTTCAAACAAAACTCCCATTTCCACCATTCCTGAAGAATCTGCTTGTTGCTAAATTCTGCGTTCTGTGCATGAGATGGGCTGCTGCCTGGGAATTAGCCAGCAAACAAGTCACAGGAGAAGCGGGACATCTACGAGACAGAGACCTCTAAGTGAGCAATTCAAGTTCACGGAGCGAGTGGAGGCTTCATTGTCCATCAGCTCCTGATTCCGTCCTACTCTGCCACATCCCCAACGTCCCTGAGACTTGGGACAGGGGTTTACGCTTTAGGTCAGGACCTCTAGTCGAGGTCAAAGGGGATCTGTGGCACTCTGTTGGGAGCTGACACAACACGTTGGCCAAGTAGTGGATAGAGGGCATCCCATCCAACGGACAGTGGGCAAACAGACTCCCAAAGCTGGAGCAGCCATTCGGAAGTCCCTGTGACTTGGATGTTGCTTCAACCTGAGCTTTAGGTAATGGGAAAAGAGGGTGTCTCCAGCCAAGGTGCCGTCTCAACACTTCAGTGACTTTTGAAATAAGAACAGCTACCTTGTTGCCACAGTGAGAATAGACCAGGTGGCCCCTGATTAGCATCCAAAAAAGCCTTTACATGGCTCGAGCTAGCTACTTGCCACTTGAGAGCCGTGACCCATTCAGCACTCAACGTGGTGTTCCTGAAACTGACATCTCGGGGATGGTGCAGGCTGGCATGTCAGCGGGTGGTGCAACATTACCTGCCTCCTCATCTGCGTTCTCACACCCATAATAGGGCAAAGCTTCTAGTCACTGACCCAGCAAAGAAATAGTCTCCTCAGAGCCTAGCACCCAGCCTGTCGCATTGAGTAATTTAGAAATGCATGCCTTGCTGACAGATCATAACCAGATAGATAGTCACTCTGAACCCTAATTCCAACGTGTTATTTAAAAAACTGGCAGATGCAGTCAAGAGGAATGCCAGTATCTGCTCGCTGGTTGCCTGGAGACAGATTCTGGAATGTCACACCTATACAAATTCAGGGAAAGTTCAAATGGAGAGACTCAAAGGAAAAAAAGAGACCAGTCCCCCCTCAGCAGGGAGCTACCTCCTACAGATAATCCTACAGATTTTCTGAAGAAGGGTCCTGACCCGAAACGTCAGTTTTCCTGCTCTTCTGATGCAGCTTGGCCTGCTGTGTTCATCCAGCTCTACATCTTGTTATCTCTATGCAAATGTATGTTTTGTTTTAACCAAATGACATTGATAGGATACTGGATGGAATCACTTACAGGGAACGGTTGTTACCCTGGCAGTGAATTCACAGTGAGTCAAACTTGGATAACTTGAAACTCCAACTGTGGTGAAACTGTAAACCATTGCAGAGTTGAGGTTGAAACCAGATGACCTTGATCTCGGACTCAAAGGGCCAAGTGGCCTGCTGTTGTTGGCCATGATAGTCAGAGGTTGCAGGCTGGTAACCCTAGGTTGGCTGAATTTGTTGCACTCTTGTCATGTGACACAGCTGAACAGTCAGTGTGGATTTAGGCCATGCTAGAGCATTGAGTTACAGGCAAGCCAGCAGTGACAGGGTGGGGTCTCAGCCCAGATAATTATGCACCAAGAGAGTATTTTAATGTGGGTGAAACCAGATTGTTTCACCATATTGCTGTTTAATGTTATAATCATAGAATCACAACAGTGTGGAAGCAGGCCATTCAGCCCATCGAGTCCACACCAACCTCTGAAGAGCATCTGACCAAGACTTATGTCCTCATAGCCTATCTTATCCTTGTAACCCTCTATTTCATGCGGCCAGTTCACCTAGCCTGCACGTCTTCGGACTGTGAGAGGAAACCAGAGCGCCCGGAGGAAACTCTCACAGACACAGGGAGAATGTCTGTGTGGAGTTTGCACAGTTGCCTGAGGGTGGAATCGAACCCAGTTCCTAGTTGTGAGGCAGCAGTGCTAACCACTGCGCCACTGTGCTGCCTCTAAGATTGAAGATGAAATGTGCATTGGTAGAAAGCAAAGCAAGGAACCTTGCACTCCAGTGGGGTATGTCAAAATAGATGGCATCAAAAAGATACCACTGCTTGCGAAAGACATATCCAAGAAACCATGTTGCTTTGCAAATATCAAGCTTCCACCCACACGTAACAAATTGTTGGATGACCTCTGGTATTTTTGAAACATAGAACAGGGAAGTGAATGAGGGAGGATCATTAGCCTGATCTGGTGAATGCTCATGTGCTGATTTCCCCAGCTGATACTATGGCTTCAAAGGCACACTGTGGGATTTCACACTCATAAAGCACAGAATTATACTTGACTGCATGGCCAACTCAGTCAGTGATGGCACGCTAGGCAGGAAAAGAACACTAAGCTTTTCCAGAGCTAACTTCCAGTGTTTTGTCTGTCTTTTACTGTACAAGGTCAGGCAATTGTAAGGTGTGGTCAGATTGAAAAATAAAGACATTTCACATTGATTCTATTATTGAGTTTTATTTTTGACACAGTGCTTCTCTGGGCAAATCGGTTTACGTAGGGGCTTCCTCGGTTATCTTGATTCTGTGCTTAACAGGAAATTGTTGGTGGGTCCCCTGCAATTCAACTTAGAAATACATGGAAGAATCTGCCAAATTGTACAATGCTGACCTGTCCAAATTTCCCTCAGCCACACTCCTTGGAAAAGAAGCAGAGCGTTGTATTGGTTACTATTCGTTGATTTTTCTTTTTGTGCTTTTTCTATGAAATCGGATGAACCTCCTTAATGTCTGTTGCGGGCATCTAAATTAAATAAATGTGGACCAGATTCCCTTTCGTTCTTAACTGTCACAAAGCCACAAGACCAAATAACATTTTTGAGTCGTGCATAATCTTTGAATTCAGACCTTAACAACCTTTATAATAGTCAACGTTTGGCGAGGCAAACCTCCGTCAGCAAGCCACCCTTTGTCAAATGTACCTTCATGGTATTGTAGTTTATGTTGGTGGGAAGCAGTAGTGTAACGGCAGTGTCATTGATCCCCACAATCTAAAACCCAAGGCCAGTCTTCCTGGAACGTTTGTTCAGTTCCCAATATGGAAGTGAGTGGAATTTGAATATATATAATTTGGAATTTAAAAAAATGTTGTAAACAAATGTCACTAATATCCTTTTCGTAGAAAGAAGTCTGCCTTCCCCACTTTAATGGGGAGGCGATGGCCTAGTGGTATTATTGCTGGACTGTTCATCTTGTGATCCAGGAAATGTTCTGGGGACCTTGGTTTGAATCACGCCATGGCAGAAGGTGGAATTTGAATTGAATTAAAAAAAAACCTGAATTAAGAGTCTAATGATGACCGTAAATCCAATGTTGATTGTCAGAAAAAACCCGTATGGTTCACCAGTGGCATTTGATGGGAGGAAACTGCCATCCTTACCTAGTCTGGCCGACATGTAACTCCAGGCAAACAGCAATATGGTTGACTCTTAATTGCCCTCTGGGCAATTAGGGATGGGCAATAAATGCTGGCCTTGGTAGTGATGTCCTAGTCCCATGGATGAATCTGTGAAATCAGCAAAACCAATTGTGCTTTGTCGAATTTTTTTTTGCCACTTTAGAACAGGTGTTAAGGAATTTTGGATATTGTTGTATTCTGAGAAGTGTTTGGACTTATTCAGTCATGCTAGGTAAAGCTAAATATCCATTAGGATACCTATGGCTATTCTCACATTATGTTATGTCTGAAGAACATTCAATTCCCAGTGCAGTGAAGATGAGATAGTGACAGACAACAATTACATGAGAAATAAATACATAAATTGCTGGAGAAAGTCAGCTGGTCTGGCAACCTGTGTCGGCGGTGGGGGGAAGGGAGCTCGAGATTATGTTTTGAGTCTGATATAATTCAGTGAAACTATAAGATTGGGTTTCCTTGACTAGTTCATTTCGATATTACTCGTGATTCAGTATAAAGTTGCTTTTTGCTTGACTTACCTCATATATTTTATCTGTGGAGTATCCCACAGAAGCAATGGCCCAAGAAATCTGGTGGTGGGGTTTCTATCTTTGTGGCCTGGATGGTCTGAGTGGTCCTGAGAGCTCTCAGACGAAAGCAATTACAAGACACTTAAAGCGAAAAGCTGTTCCGTGGAGTCTGGAGCCGAATGTTGTCCAGCGTTTTTTTTTGTTGTTGGCCAAATGTATAGATCGCTGATGCCTATTGTTTTACTCCTGTCATTGATTCCTTATCTCACTGTGATACAAAATTTAACAGATTTCTTATCAAATTGAGTTAGCATGCCTTCACAACAGGGAAATCATGTCTGACAAATGTTCTAGAATTTCTTAAGGGGGTAATAAGCACAGTAAATAACAGGTAAACAGTGGATGTAATATATTTGGATTTTCAGCAGGCACTTGGTAAGGTACCACATGTTAGGCTACTTAATAAGTTACAAGCCCATGGTTTTAGAGGTTGTATGTTAGCATGGATAGAGGATTGGTTCGCTAATAGAAAACAGAGTTGGGATAATGGAGACATTTTATAGAATTGCAACTTGCAACAAGTCAAGTGTCGCAGGGTTCAGTGTTGGGCTACAATTATTCACAATATCTATTTAAAAACTTGGATGATGAAAGTGAGTGTACCATAGTCACGTTTGCAGATGACACAAAAATAAGTGGGAAGGTAAGAGGAGAGGATAATAATCTCCCGAGAGATTTGGATAGGTTAAGCGAGCGGGCACAAACTTGGCAAATGGAATATAATATCGGAAAATGTGTAGTTAAGCTCATAGGCAGGAAGAATAAAGTAGTAGAATATTATCCATATGGAGAAAGACTGCCAAAAGCTACAGATGGAGATTCGAGATTCCTTGTGCATGAATCTGAAAAAGCTAGCATGCAAGTTCAACAGGTAATGGGGAAAGCAAATAGCACTTTGGCTTTTATTTCAAAGAGAATAGATAATAAAAGTTGGGAGATTTAACAAAATTTATACAAAGCACTAGTCAGATCACGGTTGGAAAATGGTGAATGGTTTTGGTCCCTTTCATCTAAGGAAGATATCCTGACATTAGCAGACCTTCAGAGAAGGCTCACTAAGCTGATACCAGATATTGAGAGATAGTCTTGTAAGGAGGTGTCGCATAGGTTGGACCTGTACTCATTGAAATCTCAGAATGAGAGGTGACCTTATTTGAAACAAGCAAGATTCTTAGAGGACTTAACAGATGTCGAGAGGTTGCTTTTCCCTTACAGGAGAGCCTAGGACCAGAGGGCATAATCTTAATAAGGAGTCGCACATTTAACACCGAAACAAGGGGGAATTTTTCTCTGAAGGTAGTAAATCTGTCAAACGCTTTACTTCTGAAGGCTGTTTTGTTGAGTACATTCAAAGCTAAGATAGATGTAGGCTTTTAATCAGCAAAGGAACCAATATATATAAAATAGCCGGTCAGCCATGATCCAGTTGAATGGTGAGCAGACACAGTGGGCTGAATGGCCTACTTCTGATCCTGCTTCTTATAACCTTATGATGTCTGGTACAAATTTATTTCCTCATCTCTGCTCGAAGAATTGATGTCAGATAAAGGATGGAGGAGAGGATGGGATCAGCCAAGATTCTGGGTCCTGTTTGCAATTCTGTGGCATTGGCTAAAAATGTAGCCATGTACCTGTTGGGAGAGGAGGGGACTGGCCAGTCGGCAGTTGCTTGAAGATTTAATGTGGGGCCAATGAGGAGTAGGGCTGGTCAGCCGTGGTCTATTCCTGAAGGATAGATCCGAAGCCGATCTTTACACACACTTTAGTTACATGACTACACGTTATAATTAAACACCACATCCATCGACCACCGTTTCAATCTGTTTCAGCTTGTGGAGCGTCACAGTCTACATACTATTAAACATAGTTTAATATACAATTAGGAAGGACTAGAACTTTATTTTACTGGCAGTCTCCAGTGAGCCTACTAAGGATTGCTGGATTTTCTGTTGTAGGGGAGGCAGTGGCCTAGTGGTCTAATTGCTGGACTGTTAATCCAGAGACCTGGGTTTGAATCCCGCCACGGTAGGTGGTGGAATTTGAATTCAATTTTTAAAAAAATGGAATTAAGAATCTGATGATAACCGTGGATCCATTGCCGATTGTCAGGAAAAACCCATCTGGTTCACTAATGTCCTTGAGGGAAGGAAACTGCCATCCTTACCTGGTCTGGCCTGCATGTGACTCCAGACCCACAGCAATGTGGTTGACTCTGAACTCCGAATTAGGGATGGGCAATAAATGCTGCCTAGCCAGTGACATCCTCATCCTGTTAACGAATAAAGGAAAACAAAATACAGAGGTATTAGGGTGGCACTCATACAGAGGAATTCTGACCAGTGCGTGCTCTCACCGGTATTGCAGCGTGAAAATGGGCACTAGCTAAATGAATTTCTTAGCCCCTTGCTCTTTCTTCAACTATACTTTTCCCTACATTATAGAATGGTTTATTCTCTATTGAGAACCTTTCAGACTCTGGGGTTTGGAGGGGGCTCTATGATAACCTATTTACTTTCTCTTCCCTGTTGTTTCTTGACATTTGTCCTGCCTTCTGCTGTTCTCAGGGAAGAAATGAGCATTCAGCTTAAAGTCCGATTATAAGATAATGTGAAGCCAGAGCTTCTAGAGACTTTGAGCTGTTATCAGAGTGTAAATGGGTACAAGCTTGCTCCTATCTAGGTGTAAATGGATGGTACATCTTACAGATTACATTGATGTGTGAAAGTGGAAAGAAAGACCTTGTACTTATGGAACATCTACAACGATCACAGAATGTCCCAAAACTGAAACTGAAGCCGAGTCACTGCAGCCGGAAGTGTGGTAGCTACGTACCTGAGAACTTGCGCAAACGGCCACGTGGTAATAACTGGATAATCTAAATATTGACGAGGGCATCGTAAGAATTCCCTGGCTCTGCTTCCCAGTGCCATGGGATTCATTACATCCACATGAAAGTGCAGATGTGGCCTTAATCACTTTCATGACCTCCTTTTAAAGATTGACATCTCTGACATTGCCAAACTCAGTTGTCAGCATGCATTTTAAGTTCACTGCTTGCTGGAAGCAGACAACGCTTTAAAAAAGATGCATCACATTTGGATGCAAAGTCATTTTGTTTGACGCTTCATGTGGTTCGGTCCTTATTGCTGACAGCATTGCAGTTAACACATGTCACGACGGAGCTCTCTGCAATCAATCTCTCACCTCATCGTGTGTCAGAGAAACAGCAGTCAAATCATTTGCAGCACTTGCTGTAAACTTCATTTGGGCTTTGGGAGACCAGAACAAAACCATGCTTTTATGAAGGTATGAGCTATGAAAGAAATTCTGTCCATATACTCTTGGTACTTCGGAGTATTACTTTGTGAGTTTTCTTCATGTGCAGTTTATCCAAATGTGAAATGATTTTTTAAAATGTAAACTTCAAGGGTAGCTCAGAAATCTTTCAAATGTTGCGAGCCATCTTTGGGTTTTGTGGTGCATCCAGTTACTGTACCTCTAGGGTATGTGGATGTTTAATTCATACACAAATCCTTTTGGATGCTATAGACATTGTTTCACTCCTGGTTCAGAAGGAATGTGAGTTTTCAGGTCATATGACAACATTAGTTCAATGGAAAGCAGACCACATCTGAATCTTTACAGGGAAAAAAAAAACAAATTTTGAAGAGCAATGAGTAACATCTGTGCATCTTGCTTTTAGCTGAATTCTTTTGGTGCCTCACTTGAGGTAAACCACATATTGCAATCCAAATATTGATGCTGCTTCAGTGGCATGGTAAATGTAGACTGGGTAGTTGTATTATGGCTCCTTATGTAGTGTTGCCATCTTATTTGTGGACCTCTGTAACCCTTATCTAATTTAATGCGCTTTTTGTCTGCATCAAGCTCATAAATAATCGGATTTAACTTCAGAATGTCTGGGTCGAATAAAGGTTACGTCATGTTTAATAAACTAAAGGAAAATTATTTTCTCTTTGGAATAAATGCTTGTGATTTTCTCTCTTTTGGTGACTGTTTGTTTAGTTACTGAGACTGAAGATGACAGCTCCATTCCCTTGGAAGGGAAAGCAATGTAGTGGAGTTATTCACGATATGTATATTATGTGTATAACTTTTGCGAAATGCAACAAGTACCCAGCAAGTCAAAGTATCTGAGGATGGAGAAAAAGTGTTAACCCTTCAGATCTGTGACGTTTCATTACAACTGAGAAAATCTATTCCATCTTTAGCTTTCGAGAGTTGAAACAGTAGCCTGGTGGAGTGGAGGTAGGGAATGTAATAAAGGTTAAGTCTCTCTTAAGGCTGGAGATTGGATGGATGTTAATTTCTTGTGTATAAGAAATAACTGAAGGCAGAGCTTGTGGCACAGCAGTAGCATCCCTAACCCTAGGCCAGGAGGACCAAGCTCAATTCCTCCCTGCTCCAGTGTAACAATGTCACTGAAATGGGTGACTAGAATAATTCGACTTTTGCCTACTGTCAAGCTGGGGTCCCGGCTTCATCGCAGCAGGCAACCCAATTACTTGATCTGTGGCACTGTTGGGTTTGATACCTGCAGCTTGTCTACTGTGCTTTAAAACACACCACCTTGACCACTTTCTAAGCACCACCTCCACTTGGTTCCCTGGCCTTAAGCCTGTTCTGCCCTCTGTTGTCTTCACTTTTTATGTGTGCTTGCTCTCTCTCTCGTGTGCGCTGTCTTCCTCCTCGGCAATTTATCATCTTGACTGTTTGTGTTCACTTATGTAATTCGCATGACTATTATTTGCTAAAGAAAGGAAAGAACTTGCAACATGCAGTAGATTTTTGACTTGAAGACCTTCCTGAACTCCACAGTCAAAGAAGTGCTTTTGAAGCGCGGTCACTGTATGATGTCCAATTGATGCACAGCAAGGTCCCTCAAATAACAATGTGATAATGACCAAATATTCTGTTTCACTATTGGTTGAGAGAGAGTTATTAGCCAGGGTACCTTGCTCTTCTTAAAGTGCTGGGGGATCTTTTAAATCCAGGGGCCGAGGTTTAACAGCTCATACGTAAGATGGGATCTGTGACGGTGCAGTATTGTAGTGAAGAGCCTGGAATGGATTTTGTGCTCAAGCCTTGGGACTTTGACCCACAGCCTTCTGGCTCTCTGGCGAGAGTGCTACCAATTGCGACATAGCTGAGCCATTTTGTGATGTTGGTGCCTTTTTTGCTGTTTATTGATGCAGTTGTTTATATTATTTATTAGGATCGTGGCAACATTTCAACCCAAAGAATGATTTAGCGGATAATGAGCTAACAGACAATGTGACAAAGTTGACCTGTGGTCCTTGAAAACGTGGGTACGTTTGTAATGGGATCAGAAACAGTCTGGCTTGTCATTTCTCTTAATGACAAATTGGGTGCAACCTGTCTGCTATTTGGTTTCTCATGTTCTGATATGTTGGGTAGACAAACACGAGTATGTCATTTAGCTCCTCGGGCCTATTTCATTTGTTGGTAAGAACATGGCTGATCTGATGTGGCCTTAACTCCACTTTCCTGCCTAGTGAATGCCCTCTGCCTCCACCCCCCCCCCCCCCCCCCCACAAAAAAATATAACCTTTGACTTCCTTCTCAATGAAAAATCTGTCTAACTCAACCTCGAACATATTCGATGACCTTCTACTCCTCACTGTGGAAATTCCAAGTGCCCGACAACTTTGAGAAATTAAAGTTCCTCCTCAATTCTGCATTAAATGTGAAATCCCTCTGAAGCTCCCTTAGAATCGTTGTTTCACTTAATAAAATCATTCTTCTAAACCTCAATGAGTATAAGCCCAGCCTACTCCACCTTTTCCCCATAAGATGACCCCTTTCACCTCCGAAACAATCTGGTGAGCCTTCTTTTGAACTGCTTCCAATGTGAGTATATCCCTCCTCAGGTAAGGTGACTGTAACCATGCACAGTACTCTAGTTCTGTTCTCAACAATGGCTTTACAGCTGCAGTAGGTTATCTCTACCTTTTTATACTCCATTGCCTTCGTAATAAAGGTCTGCACTTGCATTCCAACTGATTCATGTATGAGGGCAGTTATGTCCCTCTAAAACAGTATTCAGGAGCCACTCTGCTTGAGTAGATCGAAAACCTCCTAACTGCCTGCGTCGGTTATACTTCTTCCCACCTCTGCAAGTGTTTATTTCTTATTGGATTGTGGTATAGTACAACCAAGCAGTCTTTTTATGTCTGAATATTGCATGCTATTTGATTTTAAGAAGTGTAAAGCCAGGCCTGATTTTGTCCTTTCTCCACATCCCTTCCATTTCCAGCAGAGTTATTCCGACTTCTTTTCCCTTCCTGAACACGGGAGTACGGAGGGCAACTGGGGAGGCCTGACTGACTGAGGTCAGCCAGGGACATTACCCTAAGCAGTCATAGCCTGTCTGCTACTTGTCAAACTCGCCGAGCCATTGAGGGACCTCGTTCGAATAATTTATGCCCTGAATGTTCTGGAATGCAGTAAGTCATTTGACTCTGGTTGCGTTTTACACAGCAGCTTCCCTGCCCCAGTTCAGTAACACATTTGAATTGAGGCAGCAAGCCTGTAGTTTAATGCACCACAGGGAGACCGAACTCCGTTTTGTCTCGTGTTAATGTCAGTAATGTTTTTCTTCAGTTGGACAAATTTTGTCTGTATTAGTGTGAAGAATGTTAGTTCTGGGAAAATGGAGCAGTTTTTATTTTGGACACCCAGAATGAAATGTTCCCAATTCAGAAATAGAACAGATGGATGCCAAGTAAAGCTTCCTGTACTGCAGTCCAACCATTTACATTGGCGTGAAAAGATTGTGGCTTTTTTTTCCTCCTCGTTCTACGAGGCAGCCTTGTACTAAATGCTTGTCCCCCGAAGTTCCTGAAGCTCATGCCACCACAGTGAAAGAAGACTAGCATTTATGATCCCAGTCAATGGTAATACTGCACAAATCAAATTCTGGGGTGAAACCTGATTTTGCTGGACTGTAATTTGGGGTGGCACGATGGCTCAGTGGTTAGTGCTGCTGCCTCATGGTGCCAGGGATCCGGGTTCCTTTCCACTTTTGGCGACTGTCTGTCTGTGTGGAGTTTGCACGTTCTCCCCGTGTCTGCATCAGTTTCTTCCAGGTGCTCCACTTTCCTCCCACAGCCCAAAGATGTGCGGGTTAGATGGATTATCTAGAGTGTCCAGGGATGTGCAGGCTAAGTGGATTAGCCGTGGGAATTGCAGGGTTATAGGAATAGGAGTCTGGGTCTGGGTGGCATGCTGTTTGGAGGGCTGGTGTGGACTTCATGAGCTTAATGGCCTCTTATCGCACTGTAGGGATTCTGTGGTTCTAAGTTTTTAATTTTGCTGTTTGGCTATCACGGTGGCCAGCTGCTGAATATATTCTCGAGACATTGCCAATTTATCTTTTTAAAAAGAGCATCAAAGTTTATTATGGTGAAGAAGAATAAAGTGCTATAATTTAGAAACGTTTAGCTCTTTTCCCAGCAATATCCTTTACAGATTCTCAACCCAGTGAAGTATCGCTTCTATTTTCACTTTAAAATTTCTTACTCGGCTGATGAAGTCGCATGTGTTTCTCTCTGTTATGGTCTCTCCCTGAGACTCATGAACTGAGGTTACCTCGCTGACTCTTATTAAACCCTGTGGGGAAATAAATCAAGGCACTTTCCAGCAATTTTGACAGTTTCTGGATGGGTAAACATAATGTCTGCTGATCTGGACCATCTGGACCTTCTGAACTGAAACTCCTTCTGACCGCTATCTTCTGTTTATTGTTCTAAAATTTCAACTTTGTGATATTAAAATTCACTTCAAATGACAACCAAGTACTGCAGGTACTGGAGATTTGAAATAAAACCAGAAAGTGCAGAAGAAATGCAACAGGTCTGACAGCATCCATGGAGAGAGAAGCAGGGCTAATGCTCCGAGTCTAATATCATCCTTCCTTGGAACCGAAGGAGGTGGAAAATGTGGGTTTTAGGCTATTGACAAAATAGTGGGAGGGTGGGTGGAGAGAACCAAGTGGAACAGGTGGTGAGGGTGCAAAGAGCAAAAGGCAAAGATGGTGCTCATTGTTGCAGAGGAGTGATGGAGATGAAAAATGGGTGTTAATAGCAGAAAATTGGTCCACTCTGACAGCAAACCGTATTGCTTCTATAGTGATTGAACGTAGGTCACATAATTTGTTGGAAATGTTGCTTTGAGAACTACTGGAAAAAAATGCATTTTTGATCACCTTTTTTAAAAATCATTTTCTAAAGAAGGGTCCCAACCCAAAACGTCAGCGTTCTTGTTCCCCTGATGCTGCCTGGCCTGCTGTGTTCCTCCAGCTCCACACTTTATCACATTTTTGACCACTTTTTGTTTTGAGGGGAAAAACAGCAAAATCAAGTTCACTGAACTGAAAACCAAAAACTTGCTTATCTCTACTTTCAAAACCAAGTTTCCAAATAAAAATAACATATGACAAACGTTCATCGCACCAGGCTCTGCTTTAAAAAGGGTTGTCAGAAGTGTGCCCCAGTGCTGACTGAAAATTGTTTCATAAGCAAAGCCTCCAAAATCATGTTTGATTCCTCAGGCGTTAAATCAAAGCAGCGGATGAGGCTTGGGATTTGTTTGCCACTAGTTTGAGGCTTCTTCGGTCTAATTCAGTGACAGATTGGGTTTAGGCTGAGTAGCAGCAAAGACAGATATAACTGAAGAGAAAAGTTTAACAACTTAAATTTGAACTTAGCCTGAGTTTCTTCATGGCACTTGTGTAGAATACAGAATTACCACCTGTTTCTTTGCGCGCTGAATTGTGTAAACAGCTTTCAAATTTCACACGACTGCCAAAATGTCTTCTGGTTTCTTGTGTGTGTGTGTGTGCGCCTGTGTGTGAGTTTATGTTTTCTGTATAACAAACCTTGAAATAAACTGTGCAAAACCACAGGATGTTTACTTGATTACAACCAGTGTTTAAGATGTTATATCTTTGTTGGTTTGGACAGCTAACTCGATTCTCAGACAGTCCATGGAAAATCCAAAAGGGGTTTGCATACATTCATAATATGGATTAGCAGGCGTAGACTCCAGTCTTTCTTTTCTGGGATTGAAGATTGAATCCTCACAGGAAGCAGATTGAAAACTAATGAAATTTGAGTTTCCATTTGGCTGCCTCGTTGCCTCTGTTATGATGTGGATGAATTACTGTTTGGAAACTTTGTCTGAGCTGAACATGGAAAAAGAGAAGGTTTTTTTTCCACAGATAAATCGTTCTTCTTTTTTTTTCTTGCTGGTGATTTGAATTAGCCATGCTTATTGAACATAACCTCTATGGTGTTTTTGTGGTCACTGCATAGTTTGAAGCTGTATGGGTAAGCAATCTATTATAGGCTCTTTCGAAATGTGGAGCTTCCTTTATTTCTACTCGGTTAAAATAGCAGTTTTTGTTGCTTGAAGATCTCTTGAGTTCTACCCGACTAAAACAAGTGGAATTTTGTTTTACGAGGTGGGTGGGCGGGCGCGGTGGTGGTGGTGGAAGGGTGGATGTGGAGGTGAAATCGGGGCAGGACTGTAATGTATTAGTTTGGCTCTCACCAAGCGGCATTCCACAAATGTGATAGTTAAGGAGGTTTTGCACCAGCACAGTTGGACAATCAATATTTATGTAGATGAACTTGTCCAGTTGGTGGAGAATGCCCAGGGTTGTGGGTAAAGCGATCTGTAACTAGGTGGATGTGACTATTTATTGGTGACGCTGTGCAGTTGACAATTGATAAGGATGCCCATTTGGGTTGGCAATATTCAATTACCCTCGCCTCCATCCAATCTTCCCTGCTTTCCTCCAACCGAGCAACTCTTTTGCTCCCCCATTTCTTTTGTTGCTTTGTTATTTAAAAAAGAATACAAATGTTGAAAGGAAGTGAGTAAAACCACAGTTATTTTTAATGACCCTGTTTCCCCCTCCACCTCTACCAGGATTATTCCCAGGGGTGTCCAGGTGATGCCTCTTGAATTCCTGAGGCCTTCAGTCTCTTTCCACAGGGTTGGGAACTCTTAAGTACGGAGTTTCAATCTGCAGGGGTGTGGGTGGAGGGGGATATTCCAGAAGGTCACAGGCAACTTGTAATACTGGAGGAGGGTAGTTCTGCGATATGTGCAAATACAGCACTAATGTTAACAATGCCTTTTATTGAAGTGAATAGGTTCTTTAGGCACTGGGTCAGCTTGTAAACAGTTCTCGGAGCCCTCCAGGCTCCATTCAATTCCAGTGCAGATTGATGGCCGGAAAGGTTAGGGCCGTACAGCTTTAAAGATCCTTTGCATTCTTAACCCATTTCCCGGTGACCACAGCCCAGATTGTTATCAAGTAGACCTTCGCGGTCAGAGTGTAGGGAGGGGATGATTGAGGCACAGTGTGCTCTTTTTATTAAAAACGGTTGGAAATTCGAAGGTACCATGAGGGATGTGTTGTGGGAGGTTTCACACAGACCCCATTCAGTCCTGGTCTAATCTGGTGGTTGTGGATGCTGCCAGAATTTCTTTATTTTTAAAAATATTCTTAAAATTACATTCTTCAAAACTGCCCTTTGTTACACCCCAGCAGCAACATGAAACCTCCTCCATGCACCCAGCACACCCTCCCCCACCCCCTTCGAAAACATATCAGTGAAACACACTGGCAGTATCTCTCCAGGAAAGTGAGAGTGAGGAAGGACTTGCATTTTGCACAGTGCCTTTCATAACCTCAGGACACCCAAAGTGTTTTGAAGTTAGGGTGTTACTTCTGAAACATTGTCACTGTTCTATTGCTACAGAGGTTTTTTTGTCGACATGATTGATTCACTGTTAACATCAGTGGCCCATGTCGGGTAAGTGGGGGTCAGGGGAGAGGAAGGGAGTTGCTGGCACAGTAGGAGGCCACATCAGGGAAGCATCGGTCTTGGTCCCAGGCATCCGGGAAAGACGACCGAGGGAAAAACAATCAGGAGTGAGTTCTACCAAGCCCAGTCTGCAGCTTTAGTGCAGATTAACCACTCACGGCTGAAGATTACCTGGGAGTCTGAAGTCGAACGTTCACCTGTCGCGTAAGCAGTATTGTCTCGCCTTCAAGTTTCTCAAGAAAGTGGCCCACAGTTAAATTTAACTCAGACCCCTGATTGTAGTGTGGGAGTTTGTTGTATCAGCAAAGGTGCCATTAGAGACATACAGAACCAGAAACGCAGTGCTTTGAATGACTTTGGACCTGTATATCCAGGCCTGAGGTGGAGGGAGACGGAACACTGGGGATCTAGATCTAGAATTGATCTAGATCTAGAATCCCTACAGTGTGGAAACAGGCCCTTCGGCCCAACAAGTCCACACCGAACCTCGGAGCATCCCACCCACACCTGTCCCCTTGTAACCCACCTAATCTACACATCCCTGAACACTACGGGCAATTTAGCATAGCCAATCCACTTAACCTGCACATCTTTGGATTGTGGGAGGAAACCGGAGCACCTGGAGGAAACCCACGCAGACACTGGGAGAATGTGCAAACTCCACACAGACAGTCACCTGAGGCTGGAATCGAACCTGGGTCCCTGGCATTGTGAGGCAGCAGTGCTTACCACTGAGCCACCGTGCTGCAGGAATATCCATGGATTTCTCCACAAACTCTAAGGTTAACCGAGTGCAGCTGCTAATTTCGTCCACTAATTTTGTATCACTTGCCCCCCCCAGGTTGTTGCATCACCTTCCCCAGCCCAGCAGCCACCAGCACTGATCAATGGACTCTCAAATAATGTTATGATATGGAGGTGCTGACGATAGACAGGAGTGGAAGAAGTTAACACGACACCAGATTATAGTCCAGCAGGTTTACTTGAAGTCCCAAATGTTTGGAGATCTGCTCCAGCGTCAGGTGAAATCACCCCGCCTCCACCCAGCCAACTGTGTTCTCTCTCTCGCTCGTGCCCGCGCCCTCGCTCTCTGTTGCTGTCGCTCTGGCTCGCTGTCTCACTTTCTCGCTGTCTCACTGTAATTGCTGTTGCTCTCGCGCTCTCTTGCTGTATTGCTGTTGCTCTCGTGTTCGCTCTCGCTCTATTGCTGTCGCTCTCGCGCTCGTGCTCTCTCTTGCTCTCTGTGACTCTGATTCTCGCTGTCTCTGTCTCTCTCTCGCTGACTCTCTGATTTTGGGAGACAGTGGATCGCTGCGTAGGAGCCTGAATTTCACCTGGCCTTGTCCAGAGATCTCTCAATGCCCAACGGGCTGTCTGTTCATGGGCCTTTGGGCAGGTGAACTCTCTGGCCTGTCTATTTGGAGGCTGGGATCATTAGTCCACTGTCCATCTCGGCCTGTGTGAAGCTATTTGTGCTTCAAGCATACTGTTAGCTAGAAGGAGACTATAACTTCTGTACGAGGGAAGTCAACTTAAACCGCTGTAGAGACAGTTTGGGGAGTCGGACTGAGTGGATTGCTCTACAAAATGCTGTTATTGACTTGCTGAGCTTTCTTGCCTCCCTCTGTGCCCTCCTGGCTCAAACCTGCGTCTCTAAGGAACTGTTGCGTTCGTTTGGCCTCTGTGAAACTGAACTTTCTTTCATCACCTTGTGTGATAGGTACTTGTGTGAGATATTTGGCACAATGTTGCAGGGTGGGGGAGGTCTGGTGGTGGTGCAGGGACAGTTCCAGAAAATTCACGTATACATGTGCAAATTTATGAATTGCTCGAGGAGACCATTGTTAAACTATTTACAGTTTAGTCTGTGTTTCCTGCAATGGGTACAAGTTTCAGAAATGCAGCACGCAATTTTCTGTTCATTCAACTAAATCTGTGGAAGATGTTCCTAATGTGTACCATATTCTCACATTTCACAGGACTCTGTGCAGAGTGAGTTTATGTTTAAAATTCACTTAGTCCAACAGTGAAGTTAAACAGAGCTTTGGTAAGATCTGTCAGCTCTTTAAATGGAGAGCTCAGAGGCATGGAAGATATGAATCTCCTGGTACATGAGTCACAAAAAAGTCTGTTTTCAGATACAGCAAGAAATTAGGAAAGCAAATCATATAGAATCCCTACAGTGTGGAAAGAGGCCATTCATCCCATCGAGTCTGTACCATTCCCCCCCAAAAAAAAGAGTATCTCACCCAGATCTCGCCCCCTGCCCTATCCCTGTAATTCCACATTTACCGTGGCTAATCCACCTGCCTGTATATCCCTGGACAATTAGGCACGGCCAGCCCATGTAACCTACACATCTTTAGACTGGAATGGAAGGTTGGTGTTTATTACAATGCAAATAAAATATACGAATAAGGAAATTTTACTGCTGCTGAACAGGATAATGGGAGATGCTCAAGTAGTATGTCCGATTTTTGGTCTCCTTCGTTGAAAAATAATATAATTGTACTGGAAGCAATTCAGTTCAGAGTTGATTTGAGTCATTCTGGGGACGAAGGCTGTATGTCATCAAGAAAAGTTGCAGTTTGCGCCTTTTCCCCATTGGAGTTTAGAAGAATGAAAGGTGATCTTATAGAAATATACAAGATCCTGAGGAGACCTCGAGAGGAAGTAGATTCTGAGAGGATATTTCCCCTGGTAGGATATACTAGGACTACGGGACATGATGTAAGAACAAGAGCTCTGAGTCAAGATGGAGGTAAGGATTTGTTTTCTGAGTGTCATTCATCTTTGGGTTACTCTTCCCCAGAGAGTAATAGAGCCTGGGTCATTAAGTTTGTTGAAGTCTAAATTAGAAAGATTTTTGCTAAGCCGGGGAGTCAGTGGTATTGGAGGGAAAACAGGCAAGTGGTGTTGAGACCAAAAATCAGCAACGATGAGTGTGAGATTAAGAACAGGTAATTCCTCACCTGATTCCTGAAAGCGTATTCACCACCTTCAGAGCCCAAGTCAGGAGTGTGATGGAATACTCCCCACTTTCCTGGATGAGTGCAGCCCCAACAACACTCAAGAAACTTGACACCATCCCAGGACAAAGTAGCCTGCTTGACTGATACCACATCTACAAACAACCTTTCACTGCTCAGTAGTCACAGTGTTTACCATCTCGAGACGACTGCAGAAATTAACTAAGGCTTCTTAGACAGCATCTTCTAAACCCGTGACCACTATCCACAGAAGGAGATTCACAGAAATACCACCTGCAGGATTCCCTCACAAAATACTTAGTGAAGTGACAGTCATTGTCCAGTGAAACTTCTCACTGAAGGAGAATTTCTGATTAAAAGTCTTAAAATAATGAGGCAGAACATTTGCTTCCCAGCCATTTAGCCCAAAGTAAATCTGCTGAATCAACACAGACTTGAACAACATGACTCAAATTCTGTCAATTTCATTTGTGGCAACTCCCTCCTAATAAACAGTAATCACCTCTTTTTAGTTCATCTCAGTTGTGGTGATTATACAGTGAGTGGCACAAATTCTCAAAAAGGGCAGTTTCTGCTTCTCTTGACAGGAATACTAAAATCTAGTGGACCAGATTGTGCTGGTCTTGTGGCTCAACTGTGCCAGGATCTATTTTGTTTGCTGCGGTAAACATAAATTAATTTTCCTCGTAGTTTGAGGAAGCTCAGGACGAGCCATTTCACATCTTTCCCAAGTCACTTCTATCGATCTTTTAAATGCAGGGAATGCAGTCTTTATTTAAACTAATGTAGCTTAATCACAGGTATAATCGAGTGTTCCTTTTTTTTGGAAGAGGGTGGCATTTTCATGATACCAACGCATCATTCTTTTAGCCAGTTGGAATGCCAGTGTTAATTTAGTGCAAACTGGGGTGCTGGCAGTCATAATGGGATTGATTGTAACTGCGATACAGAAAATAGTATCACAGTTAATTTGGATATGATCCCTGAGATCGTTCTTGCATTATTCCTATTCCTGAAAGACGCAATACTTCTAAAAGATCCATGATGCCCCAACTTACTAAGTTTACTCATTATTTAATGTACAAGTTTGCACAAATTAATGTTTCTGTGCAGTATTTGTGCAGTAAATTTGACTGCAGCGTGGGAAGTAGAATTTATATTTTAAAGGAAACTTCCAGTTGCCCTTGTGATTTTTGCATCTGTATGTAAAGGATTGCAAACTGCACTAGTGTCAACAGATAATTATCCTTCCACATAAACAGACACTTTGAAATGAATTTTAGAGTAATAAATCACTACTGCAGATGGGAATAACATCGAACAGATCGTTTATCTTTTCTGGCAGCAATTCTTCAACCACCTCGCACCGTCAACTAACTTTGAACTTCTCCTGGGTGCAAACAGCAGAAAGAAAACATACATTGTGGTGAGCTGAGACCGTTTCAGAACAGATCGACAGATGAAGAAGGTGTTGGAGCAGCAATATATATAAAGTCTGGTAAAAGTATGGAATTTCAACTGAAGAAAGCGTAATAGTCAAAGTAGAGACGAGAGTCAGGTGGCAATCAGAATTTTTTTGTAAGTGCTGGGATTCAGGCATGTAACAGGAACATCACTTTGCACTTATCATGTCTTTAATGAAGCTGTCTAGTGTCTTCACAGTGCAATATTAAATTAGAAAGACGCTGTGCCAAGCCATTTACTGATGGCTTGGACATTTAGTTTTGAGGAGAAGGAATTACAGAAGCTGGGCCCCAGGCATGTCGAAGGCTGTGCTCCCAATGGAAAACAAAAAGAAGAGGAGCAATTCGCAAAAATTGAGTGTAGAACAGGATAAATATGACACGCAGCAATGTTGTATGCTCAGGGCCGAATGTAAGGTTGGAGAAGATTTTATAAAATGAGGATGGTGGATGAAAACACAGGAAATGAGAGCAGGAGTAGGCCGTTTGGCCCTGTTGAATCTGCTCTGCCATTCAATATGATCATGACTGACTGATCGTCTACCCTGTTATAGCATTCGCCCCATACCCATCGACTCCTTTAGTCCCCAGAACTATATCTAACTGCTTCTTGATAATATCCAATATTTTGGCCTCAACTGCTTTCTGTGACAGAATTCCACAAGCTCACCTTCTCTGGGTGAAGAAGTTTCTCATCATTTCAATCCTAAATGCCCTGCACCGTATCTTTCAACTGTTTAGCACTTAGTCCCCAGTCATCAGGAACATCCTTCCAGTGTTTACTTAATCCTGTTCGTATTCAATTGGTTAATGTGAGATCATCCCTCAATCTTCTAAACTCCAGTCAGTATAGTCATGACCAGTCCAGTGTCTTTTCATATATAAGTCCTGCCATCCCAGGATTCAGTCTGGTGAACCTTTTTATTGCATTCCGTCCGTAGGAAGAACATCCTTCCTCGGATAAGGAGACAAAAATTGCATGCAATATTTTAGGTTTCATTGCACCTTTCCCCTTTCCCAGAGTACAGATGGTTAAAAACCACCGAAAATTTGAAGGATGAGGACAAGAATGGGGATTGAGATGCTGAGGAACACTGAGCCAGGGTAAGTCTTCAAAGATGAGAACAATGATGAGTGTGACTTAATTGGGAACAGAATATTTTAGACAAATGAAGTTCATACAGCCTGGGGAATGGGTATCCTGCAAGCAGAGAATTTGGAGTACTCAAATCTAGGAGTGACAAAGGTGCATATTGGGATTTTAGTGTAGTGGAGCTGGGATGGATAATAAAGCCCGATGGCAAGTAAACAGTTATGGAGATGTTGCTGGGAGCCCACATCTTCGGTCAGGCTTAACAAGTGAACGGTCTAACTCCGTCTGAGACCATGATTGGGAAAGGGGTTGGAGTTGATGGCAAAGGAGAGGAGATTATGGGCAGGCCCAAGCTGATAGATGAGGTCTTTGCTACGTTGAGCTGGAGGAAGTAATGACTGATCAAGGACTGGTTGTTTAAGAAACACTGACAGCATGGCTGCAGTTGGAGTGCTGTGATGGAAAAATAGAGCTTGATGGCAGTGAAATACCTGTTGTAGTTGATTCTGTGTCTGTGGATTGTGCTGCTATGGGGCAATAGATGCGTAAGGATCAAGAGTGTGACTGGGATGGGTTTTGTGTGGGACTCTAGAGAAGACGAAAATACAGGGGGTGTGGAATTGCTGGCTCTCTGTTTCCCAAAAAGGAGTCATGATATTAAATATAGAACCTGAATGTAGTATGCCGTTTCAACCTTTTTAATAAATGCAACCCTCTCTGAAATATACACATGGTGCACTCTCTCCAAGTAAGGGACATGGTCTCTGCTGTCTCCATAACAGATATAAGATTGACATTCTCTGTGTGTTTCTCAAGATACGCTTATACTTAATCCTGTTATAGCTTACCCACTTGCAATTTTGAGTGAAAAATCATTTCCACCTTGGCACCTGTGCTAAACGTGGTATGTAAATCTATAGTCAGGATTAAACTGGCTTCTGGGAGGACGACATGAGACTTACGGAGGTGATGATTGTATGTTACACTGAATGTAAATACAGTGCAGTGAAAAATTAGTTATACAAATTGCTGATGTCTATTTTGTCTCTTGCACAGTTTTTTTTTGTATGTACCTTATCTCAATTTTAAATGATTAGAGCTTTTCCAATTACCATTGTCTGAGCATGTATATTTCCAACAACTGGGGGAAAGAGCCACCAAGAATTGTATGTGTCTCAGTGTGTCCTTAACATGAAAATGCAGGTTTTAGCCCAGCAATGTCCAAATAATGGGAAAAGAAAGGGTGCTATTATCTGGGGGCATGTCCATGAGCAAAACCTTGGCAATTGGTCAATTGCCACATATTGTCATCCACAGTTCAGTGCAGCATGCTCGTCTCTGAAGCAGAGGGTGGTAGGTCTAAATATTACTGTGGACATGTGCTGTAAATCAATGGTTTGTTCGGTAGGACAGTGCTAAGAGAATTCTCGCATTCATTCAAGAATTATGTCTTTGAAATACTGACCTAAGATTCACTATGTAAATGAATACACGTCCTTATTTTGAAGGAGAGCAGTTCTTGCTGCTGTCTTGTGTTTATACCCCAACCAGTGCACAATCTGGTCATTGTCAGGTTGCTGTCTATCACACCTCTGGTCACATATCGGCTGCTGACTCTCTACAGCACCGTCCCCGCTTCACTCGTACAACAGAGGCCGTAAAGTGCTTTGAGAGATCCCAGGGATGTACAAAAAGCACAATATAAATTGAAGTCTTTCTGTCGTTGAAGTATCTAAGGGAAAGGATGAAAAATGTAATGCAGTTTGTCACACAAACATTACACTTTTAACAGTGTTCATAGCTATCCCAGTTCTTGTTGATTTTGTTTATTTCTGTGTGCTTGTGATTTCTCCAATATGCATAATCATTCTCATCCTTTCACCTGAGGAACAACTGCAGAACTAGAACCTTGCACAAAACGACTGAACCCAGTCATTCACTCCATTACAGTAATTTTAAGTGATCACTCCCATGTTTTGGCAATCTCTCAGACTACTGTGCCAACTTTTGGAAGGTTCTTAGAAGAAAGTAATCTCTTTTTAATAAGTCATGTGGGTTAAAATAGAATTCTTAATTGGCAATTTCTGAAAGTAATTTCTTACCAGGTGAAAATTTTATAAGCTTTTGTCATATCATGCTACCCATTTTAGGTAAGAATTTGAACAAATATTTAATTCCACACGACATTAACCACTTGACTGTCAGAATCCCCAATGCAGTCTGACACACAGCAATGTTTTTCCATTGACTTCACAAGTGTGACCAGACATGCACAGAATTACAGGCACTGATGCAATTTACAGATGACCTGGAAGGCATTCGCTTGGTTTATCTTGTTATGGTCTGCCTTAATACAGAAGGAACTAAAGATATGCTTGGATGTAACCAACTGTTAAAGAAATTGTACTTCTCAAAGGAAAGTTAAGAAACTTCAGTGCAATTCAGATCAAAAAGGAGCATCCATGAACAGTGCCAAATGACAAACGACGGCTCCCCAGACCCTATGTTTGATGAGTGAATGATCCAAGCTTCTGTCATAGGCAGAAGCAGATGATAAATTACCCATTCAGAACTGACAGAAGCATAAACAGTGAGTAGTTATACCTACAGGCAAAGTCTTGGAATGATTCAAGAGTTCAGGATAGCAGGGTATTTCATTGGGGTAGAAATTAAGCGTTATGTGGAAAATTGAAGCATTAAGTGCATGTTGAATTATAAAGTAAAGATTTGAAAGGTAAAGTGCAAAAAATAATCTGACCCTATCCATTGTAGGAGAGAATGGGCCTGAAGCATACTTGGAACTGGTATGCACACGGAATAGTTAATACTTCAACTCGGCAGTAAAGAAACCGGTTCTATGCATTGCGTTTAACTTTTATGCTGATAATAGTCAGTGCATTTTGGATGCCTTCTATATTAACTTCTCTAAGGTAATTAGAGACATCTGATTTTTTTTCTGTGTTTATTGACTTTTGTTTCTTTAAGGTTTTTTAAAATGCCTTAACACTGATTTGAATTAACTTTTTGAAGTATTGTCATTTTTGCAGTTGTAGGGGAATGGGCTAACCAAGTTGTGCACAGCAAGACCCAATAAATGATGATTAACTGGATGACCAGATACTGTGTAATTGGTTATCATGATGGGTGTTGCCCAAGATTTTGGGAGAAAATTCCTTCACCGCTTCAAAACAATGCAATGGAATCTTTCTCCTTGTTGAATTTAACTTGCCGTAACCTGATGGAAATCTGAATGGAATGCTTGGGAAGTATTCACTGGAGGTGATGGGGATCTTGCATGTTGCCGAGAGAGGCGTTCAGAGCCTTATTTCGTGTCTTTTCTTTAGTTAATGCGATATTCACCAAGGTTATCCGTAAGTTCTGTAGCTGACTATTTTCCCTCAACATTTCCAGTATCTAGCAGAATTTGGCTGAGCGCATATACTCAAGTTTAAATAAAAATTTTTACGTACAGCAACTGAGTATTTCTTGATCTTGTACTTAGCAATGTGGATCTTGGGTATTTTTGCAAAATAAAACACATTTTGTTGAAACTTCTTGTCGTGCTGTCGTCAGGACAATTAGAAAGAATAACAATTCAAGGGGGAAAGTGATGTTTGTGCAGCCTGAGGGGAGTGTTGATTGATTAGCAAGTAGAACCTGATTGGGAAGGCAGTGCCACGGAGAATATGCCAATTGATGATCGACAGTTAACTGCCAAGCTTTATTGAAAAGCAGCATGTCCTGAAGCCTGGCTGATCATATCAAACAGCACACCCCACCAAGGTACTGACTGGACTCAACTAGCCAATGCTTGCGAAACCTGGCATGGCGCACTCAGCCCAATGACTGCATGGAGGGGTGGTCTTGGATTGGTGTACTGACGTTGGGGTCAACTTTGGCGGATTCTGGGTATTCCAGCAGACAGGCGTGGCAATCTCAGCGCAGTGCGGAGGTCTCGTTCTGGTTATTCCAGCAGCAGGCAGTCTCATCTCAGTGTGGCAGTCACCTTGTGGCAGAGGGGCGATCTCGGCTTGGCATGTCAGTCTCTAGGTTTGGGAGCCTTGTCCCAGCGTGGACATCATCTTTGGCAGTGGCTTCCAGGCATTCTAGCGTTTCTCATTCTAACCGGCTTTCCCCGAACTAAAACTGATTCGAGATGAACTCTGTTTTAAATTTTATTTTTTTTTTCTTTTTCTTCTTATCCATGATTTGTGTCTTTAATATAGGCACCATGGTATGGCAACGTATAATGCTTTTCATTGTCACGTGCACTTTTACAAAAAAAATACAGTGAATTTCTACATTCTATTCTATTTAAGGAAATCTGAATGAATTAGGCCCTTCTCGGCACTTAACTGGACAGTGGAGCCCCTTCCTGGAACAATATTCTGTAAGGGTGTGGGTGGCAGGAACAAAACTAGTTCACAGCTACCCATTGCAGCCTGCAGCACTGGGAAGGTGATGGTTGCTGCTGGGATGACATCCATCCAAGGCATAGGAAGGCTTCTGTATCCCAGGCAACAGGTCATTGATAACTGGTGAAGGTGGTGTGGGGATGCACGTGGGGTCAAAGCATCAGCAATAAGACTAGGGGGATAGCAGTCACCGTGCCCTCCTATCCCTGTCTACCGATACCAGATGCCCTGGCCAATGAGGGACCATCCGTGGGAGCTCACAAGCATCAGTTTACTTATCCTGCTCCTGATGTGGTGAGACGCCACCCACCACTTGCTTAATACTATGGGATAAGGCCATTGGGTGGACATTAGTTGCCTATTTGAGGGTCTCGATTGCTTGCAGGATGGGAAAACTGTCCATGAGTCATCCCGCCCATGGTCTTAATTGAGGTGGAGCTGGGACAGTAGTGAGTTCCCTACATATCTCCCTCATGTCGAATCAAATGCTGCATTGCAACCAAACCTGACCTTGGGGAGAGTATAAAATTTGCCTCCTGTTTCAAAGTTAGAAGCAGGACAGGCTCTCTGTTACCATTTGTAAACAGGGGTGGCCTTTTCTCTTCAGTTTTCAGCCTGTTGGGACACGATGAGCACGTTCCATGTTGCATATGGCAATGTTATGTACGTGGACGAATTAACAAAAGTATGCAACGCTGTCTCAATTAGGTGAAGACAATGTACCTGTGCACCCAGCAGGAGCATGTCCCTGAAGGGTACACAAGTTAACAAAAAAGATAGTGCAAGTGCGGTGCTGATTTTTAACCTGAAATGATGTTACGGTTATTTTCCTGCAATTGAACCTATATGTGTGAAGAATTAAATGGCAGAACAAAGATTGGTTTGATTATGAAAACAGATCATTCTTTTTCCTCTGCTCCCCACAGTTGTCATGGTCACAGTTAACCATTTGCCCTCCTACTTGTTTTGTTACAAGTTAATGAGACGAGGCCTGACAATTCAGATTATTGTTTTGGGAAAATATTTACGATATAGTGTGATTGAGGACATGATGAGACTTGGAAATATATTTCCAACACAAAATCCGCCCTGATGTTACAAAGTACACTCTGGATGTGCTAATATTCAGTGTAAATTGTGATGCAATGTGAGTTGTGAGGTTGAATTTATAGAGATTTGTATTTCACGTGCACAAATCATCCATATGATGAAGGTCAGTCAGCCCATCTTGATTCCTCTGTTCAGAAAAGTCCTATCCTTGAATGTTATTGAGAAAAACATCATGTTGCCAAAGCTTTTCGTCTTTCATTGATCAGGATAAATGCAAGAGTGCCAGTTTTCAACCAAACACAACAATTTATACTAAAGGTAAAAAACATAATTTTCTGCAATATGTAAGATCCCTTTGTAGTATTATATTGTTCATTAAATGCATTCTTGCCTCTCAGTCTAAAGGTTGTGTTTGCACATCAAAAACCTATGTGTTTAAATGCAGTATTGAGGAAATACTACACTGTTCAAAGAGTTGTCTTTCAGATGAAATATCCACTTCATGCCCTTCCCATGCCTCTCCTCTTAATGTAAAAAAAAAATCCCCTGACATTCTAGGAAAAGCAGGGGTATTATCCCCAGAGTCCTGGCTAATATAGATCATTCAGTCAGCATCACTAAAACAGATTATCTGATCATTAACTCATTGTTGTGGCTTATTATGTACCATTTGGCTGCAGTTTTTCCTACAGTAGCGACTTATCATCAAAAGTATTTAATTAGCTGTACGTCATTTTGAGACATCTTGAGAATGTGCGAGACACTATATAAATGCAAGTTTTTTTTTTTTAGAAAAGTTGCTGTAAATGTTTGCCCCCCCAATCTATTTTCTTAATCCATTTCAAATATTCAGAAGTTACCTTTTATCTGTTTTTTTTTCATTTAAGGGACCACGTATTTTACTTCTCGGTCAGTAGCTGAACATGGAGGTCAGATGTTCCTGTATAGTCAAAATACCTGTGGAGTTTTGCTATTTTGAAAAACAAATGGGATTGTTTGGTGTACTTTTCTTACCTGAACAAAACTGTTGTTTTTGGAGCAGTATGGTTGTTACATTGAGACAGTGGCATCTTGGGCCTTGAAGTTAAGGAAAAATGGCTGAGCACAGGGCTTGGATTGGTCCAGTTGTAGACTCATGCCTGCAGAGCAGCCCCAAAGTGCTAATAAAAGAAAAGACCTAGGCCTAGCTGATCAGAAATCAAATTGAAGACTGACTCTTGCTCTGCAGGTGACATCATGTCATCATGATATAAAATCAAAAGAACTGTGAGAAACGGCTTTGCATCTTGTGGTCTGGACTTTTCATCAACAGAGTATTGTTTTTGTGGTTGTCCATCCATAATATTTGTGTCAAGCTGTCTTTTTGTCCTGTTTGTGAATAAATGTATATGCTTGTGATTTGACAAGAGTATTGTTTAAAAAGCAGAGTGGTAAATTTAAGATAACAAGGTGTAGAGCTGGATGAATACGGTAGGCCAAGTAGCATCAGAGGGGCAGGAAAGCTGACATTTTGGGCCTAGACCCTTCTTCAGAAATGGGGAAAGGGAAGAGGATTCTGAAATAAATAGGGAGACTGGGGGTGGCGGATAGAAGATGGATGGTGGAGAGGAGACAGACAGGTCAAAGAGGTGGGAATGGAGCCAGTAAAGGTGAGTGTAGGTTGGGAGTTAGGGAGGGGATAGGTCAGTCCAGGGAGGACTGACAGGTCAAGGGGGCGGGACAAGGCTAGTAGGTAGGAAATGGGGGTAGGGCTTGAGATGGGAGGAGGGGATAGGTGGGAGGAAGGGCAGGTTAGGGAGGCGGGGACAAGCTGGGCTGGTGTTGGGATGCGGTTGGGGGAGGGGAGATTTTGAAGTTTGTGAAGACCACAATGATACTATTGGGCTGCAGGGTTCCCAAGCAAAATATGAGATGCTGTTCTTACAACCATCGGGTGGATTCATTGTGACAATGCAGGAGGCCCAGGATGGAGATGTCGTCTGTGGAATGGGAGGGGAAGTTGAAATGGTTCGCGACTGGGAGGTACAGTTATTCAGTGTGAACCGAGCGTAGGTGTTCTGCAAAGTGGTCCCCAAGCCTCCGCTTGGTTTCCCCGATGTAGAGGAGGCCACAAAGGGAACAGCGGATACAGTATACCACATTAGCAGATGTGCAGGTGAACATCTGTTTGATGTGGAAAGTCTCCTTGGGGCCTGGGATGGGGGTGAGGGGGGAGGGGTAGGGGCAGGTGTAGCACTTCCTGCGGATGCAGGGAAAAGTGCCAGGGGTGGTGTGGCTGGGGGGGAGTGTGGAGCAGACAAGTGAGTCATGGAGAGAGTGGTCCCTCCGGAAAGCAGATAAGGGTGGGGAGGGAAAAATGGCTATGGTGGTGGGGTCGGATTGCAGGCGGCGGAAGGCGTTGGTGAAGTGGATGAACTGTTCAAGCTCCTCGTGGGAGCACGAGGTGGTGACGATACAGACATCGATGCAATACAGGAAGAGGTGGGGTTTAGGGCCAGCGTCGGTATGGAAGAGGGATTGTTCCACGTAACCTCCAAAGAGGCAGGCATAGCTTGGGCCCATGCGGGTACCCATGGCCACCCCCTTTGTCTGTAGAAAGTGGGAGGAATTGAATGAGAAGTTGTTGAGGGTGACGACGAGTTTGGCTAAGCGGATGAGGGTGTCAGTGGAGGGGGACTGTTCGGGCCTGCGGGACAGGAAGAAGCAGAGGCCATCTGCATGGGGAATGCAGGTGTATAGGGACTGGACATTCATGGTAAAGATGAGGTGTTGGGGACCAGGGAATTGGACGTTTTGGAGGAGGTGGAGGGCGTGGGTGGTCTCATGGACGTAGGTAGGGAGTTCCTGGACTAAGGGGGAGAAAATGGAGTCAAGATAGGTGGAGATAAGTTTGGTGGGGCAGAAGCAGGCGGAAGCAATGGGTCGACCAGGGCAGTCAGGTGTGTGGCTTTTGGGAAGGAGATAGAAACGGGCGGTGCGGGGTTGGGGAACGATGAGGTTGGAGGCTGTGAGCCCACAGACTCCCACAACTACCTAGAATACACTTCTTCCCACCCACCTTCCTGCAAAAATGCCATTCCCAATTCCTCTGCCTCCGCCACATCTGCTCCCAGGATGAGGCATTCCAGTCCCAAACATCTCGGATATCGTTGTTTTTCAAGAACCGCAACTTCCACCCCCCCCCGCCCCCCAGTGGCCGAGAACGCCCTCGACCGTGTCTCCCGCATTTCCTGCAACTCATCCCTCTCACCCCCTCCCTGCAATAACAACCAAAACAGAATCCCCCTCGTCCTCACGTACCACCCCACCAACCTCCGGATCCAACGCATCATCCTCTGACACTTCGCCATCTGCAATCCGACCCCACCACGAAAGACATTTTTCCCTCCCCACCCTTGTCTGCTTTCTGGAGGGACCACTCTCTCCGTGACTCCCTTGTCCGCTCCACACTCCCTTCCAGCGCCACCACACCCGGCACTTTTCCCTGCCACCGCAGGAAGTGCTACACCTGCCCCTACCCCTCCCCCCTCACCCCCATCCCAGGCCCCAAGAAGACCTTCCACACCAAGCAGATGTTCACGTGCACATCTGCTAGTGTGGTATGCTGCATCTGCTGTACCTGTTGTGGCCTCCTGTCCATTGGGGAAACCAAGCGGAAGCTTGGGGACCGCTTTGCAGAACACCTACGCTCGGTTTGCACTAAACAACTGCACCTCCCAGTCGCAAACCATTTCAACTCCCCCTCCCATTCTGCAGAAGACATGTCCATACTGGGCCTCCTGCATTGCCACAACGATGCCACCCGAAGGTTGCAGGAACAGCAACTCATTCCGCTTGGGAACGCTGCAGCCCAATGGTATCAATGTGGTCTTCACAAGCTTCAAAATCTCCCCTACCCAACCGCATCCCAGCTTGTCCCTGCCTCCCTAACCTGTCCTTTTCTCCCACCTATCCCCTTTTCCCAGTTCAACCCCACCCCCATCTCTTACCTACTCGCCTCATCCCACCCCTTGACCCGTCTGTCTTCCCTGGACTGACCTATCCCCTCCCTAACTCCCCACCTACACTCACCTTTACTGGCTCCATCCCCACCTCTTTGACCTGTATGTCTCCTCCACCTACCTTCTCCTATTATCCATCTTCTATCCGCCCCCCGCCCCGTCCCGTCCCCTCCCCCGTTTCTGAAGAAGGGTCTAGGCCCGAAACGTCAACTTTCCTGCCCCTCTGATGCTGTTTGGCCTGCTGTGTTCATCCAGCTCTACACCTTGTTATCACAGATTCTCCAGCATCTGCAGCTCCTACTACCTCTGAGTGGTAAATTTAGTTTTGTTTCTCTCCCTGTGTTGAAGAACCATTTTCAAATAATAAATAGTTAGGTCCTTGTTAATAACAAAACCTGAATAGTAGTCCGTCAGGCAAATTGATTATCTAAGTTGTTTACTTAAATATTTAAATATTTGTGATGATGTGCAAAGTATTGGGACTTAGTTTAAAGATGCACTCTTTCCAAGTAAGCCGTGACATTTGATATACCCCACTATTTAATAGTAAGTAGCAATCCAGTTTAAGCTTCTCTGGATGTTGAATAATCTTAAATCACTGTATGTCACCTTCCTGAAACCACCTTCCCAAACTGAGATGAAATTTGAATTCAGTTATTCTACCTTGGAATAAAGAAAAGGTTAGCCTCATAATGATTTGCGTTAGCTCTATTGGTTTGTCATAAAAACTCATCTCGTTCAATAACGTCCTTTGTAGTGAAGGAAAAATGACGTCTTTACCAGGTCTGGCTTACATGTGACTCCAGACCCACAGCAGTGTATGGTTGACTCTTAGATGCTCTCTGGACAATAGGGTTGGGCAGAAAACGCTGGCCTAGTGAGCAACACCCATATCCTGTGAAGCTAGAAGCGAAAAGTCTTTAATGCCCTTTCTCAGCCTTCAGACCTTGCAGTATGCATCATGTTCATAAATAGAAGATAAAGGAAGTTCAGATTTACTGGCATATTGAAAAGTCCCAAAAAAAATTGGGATACCATTTTGAATCTGATGTCTATGTTTATTGTCACAGCTCAAACCAGAAACTGCAGACCCTTGTGGAGAAACTGAACCAGAGAGATGATGCATTAGCTTTGAGTGCAGAGCAGCTAAAAAAAATTGAATGATGAGCAACATCACTCAGATGGATGAGCAACAATTGGAGAAACTCATCAGTGAGCTCTCTTTTTTTTTAAGCAAACGAAGACAGAAAATGGTGCAAATGCCCAGCAGTTGTCAGCATCTGTGGAGCAAGTTCCTTGTCATTGACCTTTTTCTTGGATGCAGTTCAAGTCCGAGTTCTCACCAAACCGATGCCTTTACGCTGCTTCTGTTTCTGTACAAGCTTGCAGACTGTTTTTCTGCATTTTCACTTTCCCCAGTCGTACTCCCTTACGTTGAAGCTCCATGACCACTTGCATGCACGCTCTCCTAAGTAGCAAACAAGTACCATTTTAAGCTTATGGAAAACTTCAGCAATCGAAGATATGTCCCTTTTTTAATAAAGAAAGAAAAGTTATTCAATATTCATTTGGCGCTGAATAAGTGCTTTTCACTGTGTCAGAAAGCATTTTAATTTTAAGATGATATCAGTTTTCAGTCCAAGCAGTTACAAATTAAACCACCGCTCCTTCAACGTAGGACCTTTCAGCACATGAAATTAAAGGGAATCTGTAATATCTCCCAGTTTCCTATGGTGACCATGGTGTGATTGTTTAAAGGCAGCCAACTGTAAAGACCTGGATATCATTAATTTTAGGCACAGCCCCTTAAGCTCACAATGCTGCTTTCAGCCATATTTAGATTGCACTTCATCATATCACTGCAGTCAGGAAGTCTGGTACCACAGTGCAAGATAATGTGGCTTGGAATAGAGGTCTGCCTTGACTCTGATTTACAGCAACTTCATTCCCAATTCCTGATGAGTTACTAATAAAAGTGTGTGCCATGTTAACCAGTGTGAACTCATCAAAGCCACCAAGCTTTCTGTTGGTACCCAGGCAGCCGACACCAGTTGTGGCAATGGAGCCTTTCTTGATGTGACTTTGTTGTGGTTCTGAACTGATCCATATTTCACAGAGCAGAGTGGGGTACATGTGTGTCTCTGACTTATCCCTGAGGAGGAGATGAAAAGATGTAGGATGCGAACAGAGACTGATTGATTGATTTGGAATAAAAAAAATCACCAAATTGCTACGGATCAAGAGGAGACCACTTAGAATAGCATACGCTTTGAAAACATATGAACAGGGAACGAGAGTAGGCCTTCTGGCCCTTTCAGCCTGCTCCACCATTCAATAAGATCTTGGTGAATCTGATTGTACCTCAACGCTACATTCTATATACCCTCGATTAATCTTTTAGCCCCTTAGCAATCAAAAATTGATCTACCTCTGCCTTAAAATTGTTTTAACGATCTACATTCTCTGCCCAAAAGAATCATACAGTTAACTCCACTCCCTCTTCCCCCAAATCGTAGCAATGTTTCCCTTTCAAGTGGTTATCTGACTTCAATTTGAATGTTCATGTTGAATCTGGTTCCATCGCCCTCTCACAGGCTGCCTATTCCGAAACAAGACAATTTATATTTCCCTCAGTATTGCCTTTAGGTTCTTTTTTTGCCCATCATTCTGAATCTATGCACTCTGATTACCGACCCTTCAGTCGCTGCAAATAGTTTCTCCTTGGCTACTCCATCAAAATCACTGATTTTTGACCACCTCCTCTTGACTGTCCCTGTACTAAACAGGATATCTCCAGCTTCCTTGATCTCTCCATACGATCTGAGCCCCTTCTCCTTGGTACCGTGCTCCTAAATTTTGGCTGAGCGCTCTCTCGCAACTTTGACATCCTTCTTGCTATGTGCTTCCCAGAGGGTGAACGTCATCCTCCAAGTGAGGCTTAACCAATGCTTTAATCTACTTCTTTAAAAAAAAATTCACGAGAAATAACATTGGGATGGAGGGATTGTTGGAAGGCCAAGTCACTGTAGCTTCTACTGGATGGTGCAGGAAATTTGGAGGAACTGTCAAATGTCTTGCCAAAGTTAGCTGTGATGTGGAGGTGCTGGTGTTGGACTAGGGTAGAAAAGGTCAGAAATCACAACACCAGATTATTGTCCAATAAACCTGTTGGACTATAACCTGATGATGTGTGATTTCTGATCAAATTTAGCTGGATTGAGCTAACTGGAACTCCAGATTCCTAAATACTTAGGGAATGGAAAAGTTGGATATGTTGGGTGTGGGTGCAGTGAGAAATGAGGGAGAATTGTTTGACTTGGATCTCCTGAGTTATAACCTAGCCTTCCCTTTTCTCTTGGGGTCTGAGTTGGCGAGAGCTTTTGATGGTACGGAGGACAGGGTGATGAGGGTATTGCTACCATATGAATTTCAGTATTGCTGATTAAAAAGGCACATTTTTGCCAAACCTTTTAGTCTTTCACTTATCAGGGTGTTTCACAAGAATATCCGTTCAAGGGGGAAAACCAATATTTATGTAAGCATGGGAGGGAGAGTGCTGATTGGCAGAGATTTTGCTGTGTAGAATGCACCCATTTGTGATGATTGACAGTTGACAACCAGGCTTTGTTGACATTTTCAACAGGGTTGTCTCTGAGCAACGAATGAGCAAATGGCTGTCACTTGCTGAGTGCAAGATGAGACACTTTGACAAAATACATCTTTGGTCAGAAATATTCGAGTTCTAGTCTACCAAATGACATTTATTTATTCATTGGATGACAGCATTGCTGGCTGGGTCAGTACTTATTGCCCGTCCTTTATTGCTCAGAGCGCTGTTAAGAATAAACCACATTACTGTGAGTCTGGAGTCACATATAGGTTAGACGTGATAAGAATGACCGTTTCCTTCCCTCCAAGGATGTTTGTGAACCAGATGGGTTTTTGCAACAATCGCCAACGGATTCATGGTAATCACTAGACTCATAATTCCAGATTTTTATTGAATTCAAAATCCACCATCTGCTGTGGTGGGATTCGAACCCAGGTCACCAGAACATTAGCCAGGTCGTTGGATTAACAGTCCAGTAGTAATATGACTAGGCCATCACCTCCCCCAATAAGATGGCACAGCATCTGAAAGCGAATCTCAGATAAAACTGGAAGTGATGCATTTGAACCCATACCTCTACAGAAGGTAGATCTTGAGTCCAGTGCCTTAGACTGCTCAGTCATGCTACCACAGCTCCACAGACGATTTATCAATTTCCTTGAATCTAGCATCTCCTTCGACCCAATGATGAGTTTCCACAGTTTGCTTCTGCTGCCCAGTGGGACCCTAACGTGCACTGACACCAGTTTGGATGCAGTGATGTGGTTGACTCTTTACTGCTCTCTACATTGGCTGAGCAAGCCATTTAGTTGAAAGGCACATGAGGATGGCCACAACTTCTGGCCTCGTGTGTATCCCATGAAAGAATAAAAGAGAAAAGCTCCCATAAAAGATTTAAAGACAGGTGATGTGTTAGGTCACGAGGGACAGGGGTTTACTCAGTAAGCAGAATGAAGACAATGGGAAGGACACATCACTCTCCAAATTGCTATGGTGAGCACAGTGCAGGAGATTGGCTTGCATTAGTGTTTTGGGAAGATTCAGGTGCAGCAGGTTAAGTGATGATCCAGGAGACCATTGTAATTTTAAACAAGGGAAAAGGTGCGAAATAATCGGTGAAAGAAATCCAAAACTAATATAAGCAAGTCTACTTTCTGCGTGGATGTGATTGATTTCGTTTTGTAATATGCTTAGCCCAGATCAATTTTAAGATGCAGTTTGCTCTGTGTTAGAGGGTTAACACAATCTTCCGAACACGATCTTGAAGAAGGTAGTTGGATTAAATCCACTGGAAGCAGCAGTCGCTTCAAGTATTTTCTTTGCTGTGCATTGTCCTTGAATCACTGCTCTCATTTTCTTGTCTCATGAAGATCTATTGAAGATATTCTTTCCTGAATTAAAGGACATCTGAAAGTACATTAGCCTCTTGGATCAAAGCCTTGTGTTAGAGAGGATTGTAGTGATCTGGTGCCAAGCAGGTGTTCTAAATCTTCTCTGTATGTAAATGATCGACCATATGGTATCTTTCCAAAACTGTAGCTGTGGATTTCTGAAACCTTGCCAGGCGAGAGTTACCAATTCTCCTGTCTAAGTGCTTGCTACATCTTTATTGCATTTTAGGTATGCTTACAGACAAGGAAGAAGTTTTTTTAAAAGAACAAGTTGAAGGAGTGAAGCTGGGACATAGACATTGACCCAGTAAAGAAGAGGCTTTGAAACACTTGGCAACAAAGAGAGAAAGGAGAGTGAAAAGCAAGGGACATTGAGGGATAAAGGAAGAGGAGAAGAGAGACCTGGGTAGCATCAAAGGCAAGTTGGATTGGTGAGGAGGAGTGACAAAAAGAGGCAGGTGGACTGAGAGTGAAACAATGTATGAGAGAAGACTGAGGAATTGGAAGAACTGTGAGGACATTGGAGTAGAAAGATAGAATTACAAGCACATGGCAAGAATAGGGAAGGAAGCAAGAGGCACAGGGACAGGGTAAGAGAGGTAGAAGCAAAAAGGGAGCTAATAAGAGAGATAGCGGGAAAGTAAGGGACAAGTAAGGAGACTGAAACAAAATACAATTTGGGTAGAAAAGGGAAAAGAAAAGAGAGGCAGGGAAATGAAGGAGACAGGTAAGCAGAAACTGTGAGAAAGTGAGCCGGGAGAGGAACTTAATGCATTGACAGCATCGTTCCATTTTCCTTTGTTTGAAATACACTGTTTAGCTTGTTTCTGTTTCTCTCTATTGTCTTTAATACCGCAATTTTATACAGCTTTGCCAGGTATGTTCCAGTGACTTAGAATGCCTCATCTGTTTCATTTCAATGATGTCTGCTTGTATGGTTGATTAAGATCCTTCTCCTGTGTGGCAGAATGGTGGCTCAGTGCTTGGCACTGCTACCTGATGGTGCCAATGACCTGGATTTGATTTTACCCTCGGGCGACCGTCTGTGTGGAATTTGCACATCCTCTCCATATTTGTGCTAGTTTCCTCCCACTGTCCAAAGTGAGCATGGCCAATCCACCAATGTCGCATAATGTCCAGGGATGTGCAGGCTAGGTGAATTGCCACGGGAAATGCAGGGTTATGGGGTAGGGGGTGGGGACTAAATGGGCTGAATGGCCTGCTTCCACACTGTAGGGAATCTGTGATAGTATTTGGGTGATGAATGGAGATCAGTGATACATATTGTGATTTCATTTGCACATCACAATGAGGCCATGTGTCCCTCAGGTGTAATGTAACCAGATGTCTCAGTTATTTTCAGGTTCTCATTGGGAATTAAATATGTTTGGAAACTTTTTTTTTTAAGAAATACTTCATGGGACAGTCAAGTGCCTATAATATAGCAATATAAGTTTCTCACAACAGAGCTGCTTGCTTTGAATAGCAGCTTTCCCATTCAAGTCAGGAACGTAAGTGCCTTCCACATTTCTTTTCAGAAATCCTGTGAAAGGCACTCTAAGCTGGAATCTGGAATAGAACATGGCCGTGTTTTAAACTAAGGAAGTCGCAGTGAGGGTGCTTTTCTCATGACTTCAGTAGAATTAAAAATCAGTGCACAATCATTACATCTTTGCATCATTACAGTACTTCTGAAAGAAATTGTGTCAACTGTGGTTCAGTGACCGCACTCTCAGCTCACTATCCTCTGTAGCTCCTTTCCTAGCCGTCTTTACCTTTACTGTCCTCCTTCTGGTTATGTTTTCTAATTCTCTCTCCTCAGCTATTTCATTAGCTTATCTGTGAACCATTTTTTAACGCAGTTGTACCATTCACGGTATTTGTCATCCTTGTTGAATGTTTCCTGACATACTAGGCACCCTGACTCCTCAACTCCTTTATCCCCACTGATGTTTCAAATGTACATATTCCATATCCAGGGCTAAATTTAATCTTAACCCTGTGAGTGAGTTGCAAATGTGCCACACAACTGTGTCACTCAGTTCTCCGATCCAAAATCACTTGACATTTATATTTTCTTCCGCTCAACAGACTGTTCTGGTATTAGCCACCCCTTTCCCAAAAGGAATGAAGGATTACCAATTTCTGAGTTTGGACTAAAGCTAGTAACTTAAACTGTTTAGCTTTTGCTTTAAACCAAAAATATTTCACTCAAAATTTGCAAAGTGTATTTCAAGTCAAAATGTTTTGTAAACTACAGGGGGTTCAATAAGATTCAACTTCTCCCCGTACCGATTATTCCAGAATTAGGGGCTTCAATACCGTTGTAATTGTCTTAATGTTTAAGACTATTTTAATTTATTCCATGTTCAGCCTGAAGGCAAAACATTTCAAACTAGAAGTTACGGAAGGTGCAGTGGAAAAGTAAACTTCTTTTCATGCACCATGTTGCATTCTGAAGTGTTGCACGACAATGTCAGTGCACTTGATGTTTTGTAGTGTATATTCCTTGTCAAGCATGTAGTCTGTGGGGGTTCTATGAGTCAGTCATTAAAGAGAATGTTGGTTAGTTCACCTCATCTAATTTATCCCCGTTGTATCGTTTTAGGGAAACGTTGCTGCCTTGTCATAGCCTCAATCCCTTCAGACAGGAGCACTGGAAGCGTTCAGTCAGTGTCTGGGCAGAAATGTAACAAATTCTAAATATGTCCTGGCGACAGATTTATAATTCAAAAACATTTTATAAATTTGAATATTGTTGAAAAGTGGAATGAGCAGATTGCCTCACGAAGAAAAGTTGGAGTGGCCAAGCCAGTATCCTCTGCAGTCTAGAAGAGTCAGAGGTGACTGAATTGGAACAGACAAGATCCTGAGGGGACTTAACCAAGTGGATGTTGAAAGCATGTTTCCTCTTATGGGAGAATCTAGAACGGGGGGTCATAGTTTTAAAACAAAAGGGCACCCATTTAAACATCAGCACTAAAGTATAATAACCTGGGCCTTGATAACAAGGTGTGGGGCTGGATGAACACAGCAGGCCAAGCAGCCTCATAGGAGCAGGAAAACTTGACATTTCGGGCCTAGATCCTTCATCAGAAATGGGCTTGGGCCCATAACCTGGGCCTTATCTGGTTTGTTTGTTGAGATTTGCTGCAGAACGATATTTACTGAGCTGTTGGTGTGAATTTGCCCAAAACCCAACCTGGTCAGGGCTCTGCATGTTTTCTGGTGGCTCTGATGAAGGTAAAGCTGTTTTTACATGTAATTGAGTTACTTGCTGTGTGGGCTGCAGCAACCACATTATTCTGAACTTTCGAGCCCTTTCACTGATATTGTGTGGGTTCCTTCTGTTGTAAATTTAGCCCTTTGTATAGGCTTGTGGACAGAAATGTGTTGCTGATTGTTTTCTGGTTGCTAATCGCTGGGCTGTCTTCCTGGTTCTTAATCACTGAGCTTCACTTCTTCAGGCTCTTGAAAAGGCTTGCAGTGGATCTGGTTACCATTCGAATTAGAGATTCTCACAAGTGAGAGAGCAGCAACTGTCTTTATTGAATATAACTATATACAAGGAATGACATCATTCCTTGTGGTAAATGCTCACTAGTTTTACTTGGGTTAAATGTATAATTCTACAAGAGTTGTTTCTTTTGTGAATTACCAGGGGATTTGATTTGTACCATATTGGTTTCTCCGTGCCAATACCTCGATAAATTGGAATCCAGTTACCAAACAAGAAGCAGTCTTTTCTCCTGTGGTATAAATTGTTTGTGATTGTTTGAATTTTTGCATTTGTCCAGATGAATGGAAGATGAAAAGCTTCTTGAACATGTCTCTATTTTCAGCAATATCTTACAAATTCTTCCATATCAATGCGAGCAACAGAGACTGTAATGGCAGTGCCCTGCCAGAGCAATACCAATAAAAGGCATTTGAAGCTTCAGTAGTGTATCTCTGTGAAAATGTGGTGTTCTTGCAAGTGTTATTTGAATAAGGAAGGTCCAAGAGGTTGATTTCAGAGTTGAGAGGGTTGGTTTATGAGGAGAGATTGAGTAGACTGGGTCTTTAGAAGAATGAGGGGGGAATCTTATAAAATTATGAATGGAATAGATAAGATGGAAGCAAGGAGGTTGTTTCCACTGGTGGGTGACACTAGAACTAGGGGACATAATCTCGAAATAAGGGGACTGGGCTGAGGAGGAACTTCTCCACCCAAAGGGTTGTAAATCTGTGGGATTTCCTGCCCTGTGAAGCAGTTACACTACCTCTTTCAACATTTTTAGGGCAAAGATCGATTTTTGAACGGTAAAAGAATTAGGGGTTATGGCGAGTGGGTGGGTAAGTGGAGCTGAGTCCACAAAAAGATCCACCATGACCTTATTGAATGGCAGAGCAAGCTCGAGGGGCCAGATGGCCTACTCCTGCTCCTATTTACGTTGTCATGTACAAATTATCTGTTAAGCTGAAACTAAGGAATCTAAGCAGAGGTGCCAATGTGCATGTGAGAAAAGGTGGTCGTTTTAGCTTTCGGTAGAATGTGAAAGAGATGAGATCAGATAATCATTCTCCCTCGATTGAAATGAAAATGGAGGGTGATGTATAACAGGCAGCTGATCCGATACTGCTCATTTACTCTTACCTTTTTCTCGTGCTGTGACACCCCACTATCTCTGTACCAGAAAGGGAGAATTTCAACACAGGATCTACCCTAATCCTCTTTGTTAAATTACCATTATGAAGGCTCTGGAAGGCACACGTTTGTGAACGTAACTTCTTCATAAATTCTGATCCTGCCAAATAACTAGCTGTTAATGAATGGAAGACCCTTGGATGAAATTTTGGAAGGCAGTTGGGGTACTAGAACCACGCCTCAACCTGAGGAGGAAAAAAGTAAAAGGAAAGATTGTTGAACCTCAAAACCAAAGCTGCCAGTGAAAAGCAGCATTATTACTTTCACTTAATAATTATATACAAATGTTAAAGGTGTCAGGTCAAATTGCATTTAACTGTAATTGATTATAATTCATGATAATGTCACTGCCATCTAGTCTTCAGGTTCCTATTGGAAGGTTTTAATTAAAATTCCGCTCATAAATATTGAGGTTAAAAAGACAAACTGCAAAGTACTAAAAAGATTGAAATAAAGGGAGCAAAAAGCTTAGAATGTATAGCAGGCTCATCTGTGTAAAAAGAACCTCGTTTTATAACTCTTTGCATTTGGATGCATCATCCAACCATTGGCCTGTCTTCTCTCATTATGTTAATGCACCTGCTGTGTATTTCCACTGTTTTCTGTCATTGGTTCAAAGCTGTTGGTTCAGACCCTGCTGGGCCTAAAAAAGTGGGGTCCATCTCAATGAGTGATTGCTGTTTCTGACTGCTTGTTAATAAGTTTTCTTCTGTGCCGTCAGAAACACTAAAAAAGCAATAAAGTTTTATGGAGTAGGAGGTCGATTGAAGTGACATTCCCACACATGTTTTATTGTAAAATTAAACAGCTCACAAGAATGAGGCCCTGAATAAGCAAGTGTTTCGTTTAGAAGTTGGAACATGTTAAAAAGACTGTGTTACTCTCAATTCATTGCACCTTCGAGACTTATTGCAAATATGGAATTTAAAAATTATGGAGCAGCCTGAAGCTTGATGCTTGGGAACTACGAACGCTGTGTTAATTCTGCAAGGTTTAGGGAATCTAAGGTAAATGTTGCTTTCTTTTTAACCGTTAAACTCAAAACTGATGAAGATTATTGTGAATGGAAGAAAAACATTCAATAGATGAGTTACCATTCCCTGAACCGACCAGACAATGTAATTGGGGAAGATATCACTAACAAACAAGGTTTAATAAGAAGGAAATGGGTTACTTGTGTGTACACTTGTAGAAATTTACTGGATAACAAAATTGGTTAGAACGCATAACTGAGATGTAATGTGGGAAATCAATCAAACAACATAAGAGTTACATGGAGTATGTACACCCGTTAGAGACTGGGGAATAATCAGGTCAAAAGGAAAACCCGAAAAAGTGGAAGAGGATCCAGCAACCTAGGAACCTGATAGAAGAAATAAACAAGTCAGTAAATGGCGCATTCCAAAAAAAAACACGATCTAGAAAGTTAGACAATTGGCTCATGTTTGATCAAGCTAGCTGGTTGGCTGCATTTTGTGTCTTTTTTTTTTAAAAAAAGGTCCTTTTTTTAAACTATGTCACATAAATATATAAATTATGCAAAAGTCTGAATTCTCCCAAAAATTGATTCTTTTGTCGTGATGGAGAACTAAAGGCCTGCTGTTCAACGCTTCAGTGTTTATCAGGCTCGCTCCTACTTCTCCAACGTCCATTGTACATGCCACTGAAAGACTTGCAGTTCCCGGTGGCTGTTAATATATCTGTTTCTGACCCGCACAGACTACGGGGCCCCTGCCTTCAAGCATTCAGCCATGCTGAAATAAAAACACAAAATGCTGGAAATTCCAGGAAGGCTTGCCAGTATCTAGGGAGCAAGAAGCGGACTTGAGGTTTCAAATCTTTTGAGCCCCTGTCAGGTCTGAGGACTGTTAGAAATAATCGGTTTTGTGCATATAAAAATGGAGAGTGGCACCTCTGTGGCTGTGGGCTACACTCCAGGAATGGTGTGTTGACCCCTTTGTGCCAGGGTCAAGCATGCCTGTGAGTGGGCACAGGATAATCTGAACGGGGAGGGTGAGAAGCCAGAGGTTGAGGTCCATATTGGTACTAATAATCTCCATAACCCCACATTATTGCCATGGCTAATCCACCCTCTGGACACAACAGACAATTTAGCGTGGCCAGTCCACCTAACCCGCACATTTTTGGGCTAATGACTTGGTACAAAGAGAGATGAGATCCTGCAAAGGAAATTCGGTAGAAAGTTGCAAAACAAAACTTCTAGGGTTGTAATCTCAGGATTACTCCCTGTGCCACATGCTTGCTAGTGAGTCCAAGGTAACACAACTGAATGCATCGCCGAAGAGCTGATGTTCGAGGGAGTGGTTCAGATATCTGCGTCATTGGGATCTTTTCTGGAGCAGAAGTTGCATCTAAACTTGACGGGACCAGTATCGTGGTAGGGAGGTTTGCTAGTGCCACTCGGGAGGGTTTGATCTAGTATGGCAAAGGAAAGGGAACCAGAGGCAATGGGTCAGCATGTGGAGTATTTGAGGAATGGCTAGAGGTTAAGTAGGTCTAACAGGAAGAACAGGCAGGGCCAGGTTAATGAACATGGCAGGACTGGCAGTCTGAAGTGTGTTTATTTGGGGATTATAACAGGTAAGGAAGATAAGTTTAGAGCCTGGATCAGTCATAGAACTATGATGTTGTGGCCATTACCGAAACGTTGTTGAGAGAAGGGCAGGACTGGCAGCTCAGTGTTTCCAGGGTTTAGATGTTTCAAGTGTGATACAGAAGGATGTAAAAAGGGTGGAGGAGTTCAATTCCTGATTAAGGCGAATGTCACCACTGTAATAAGGGAGGACATTTTGGAGAGCCCATCCAGCGATGCCATACGGGTAGAACATGGGAATAAGGAAGGTGTGGTCACTATGCTGGGCTTATACTATTAGGTATCCCAATAGCCAGCGGGAGATCGAAGAATAGAAATGTAAGCAGATCATGGAACGATGTGTTGTTATAGGTGAGTTTAACTTCTCCAGTAGTGACTGGGACTCCCTTAGTTTCCGGGTCTTGGACGGAGCAGAATTTGTTAAGTGCTTCCAGAAGGGTTTCTTGCAACAATATGTAGATAGTCCAACTGGGAAAGGGGCTGTGATAGACCTTGACTTGGGGAATGGGTTCGTCTATCAAGGGAAAACAGTTAATGTTTTGAGCCTAGTGATCCTTTTGTCTCTTCTGCTGAGGGCTGACAGAAATATCCTGTATTAACACCTAGCTCTGGCTGAGCTAACTTGGTGTAGACCAAGATAACAGCCAGCAAGGTAGACCTGATCCAGCCAATGTGTGGACCTGTGACACATAGGGTAGAGGTAAGCACTGCTATAAAGACTGAGTTGGCCTTTCCTGTTCAGCGAAAATCAAAATGACAATCGCAGTCGTTTAAGCCTGCTTAGAGATGGAGCAGGTCTTGGTAACTGGAACTGCATATTGAACCATGTTCATTCTATATGTTTTAGAGCAATAGGAAATGTCGGAATGACTCGCCTGGAGTGTGTCCTCTATGTACAATGTCACATGTCCTGATGTCACTTCCGTGTCAGGCTCACGCTGTCTCACTCATGCTCTCACCCCCACGTTACCCTCCCATCCGATGCATGGTGGAAACGCAGGAATAGCATTAACGCATACATGTGGATAAACTACTACTTCCTGTATCCCAATTGTCAGTCCCTGTGAGGTGGGACAGTACCTGGGTCAGGACAGATTAATGGCACTAGAAGTTCTCTGTATTCCGGAGTTTCCAGCTCCTTTTCACATTGAGATCATATTGGCACTGATTAAACAAAACCAAACAAAATACTTTAGACACTGGAAATCAGAAACAAAAATAGAAATTGCTCGAGAAACTGGACAGGTCAGGGCTATCAGCATCTGTGGAGAGAAAGCAAAGTTAATGTTTCAGGTGCAGTGGTTGTTTAGTTTTGAGTTGTTGATTAGCACTGCATATGGAAGCCCTGTTGTAGGGACGTGGCTGATCTGATTTTAAGGCCAACTGTACATTCCTGCATATTCCCAAATGTTTCAACTCATTGGTAATCAAGATTCTGCCTCCCTCTGCCTTAAAAGCGTTTAAATAATTGGTTTTAACCCTGGTTATGGAGACAGCTGAGGAAACCTAGAAAATAGGAGCAGGAGTAGGCCATTCAGGCCGTTTGAGCCTGCTGCACCATTCATGGTGACCACGACTGATTTATCCAACTCTGTCCCCTGTTCCTGCTTTCTCCCACATGCTCTTTGATCTCTTTAGCCAAATGAACTACAGCTAACTCTTTCTTGAAGACGTTCAATGTTTTGGCCTCAACCGCGTTCTGTGGCAGAGAATTCCACAGGCTCAGCAGTCTCTCTGGGTGAAGAGATTTCTCCCCATCTCAGACACAAATGGCCCACCACATATCCTTAAACTGTGACCTCCTGATCTGGACTTCCTGGCCATTAGGAATACCTTCCTGCATCATCCTGTGTAGTCCTGTCAGAATTTAATAGATTTCTTCATTCTTCTAAATGCCAGTGAAAAGAGTGCTAATCGATCAGGTCTGTCTTCATATGTCATTCCTGCCACCTCAGGAATGGGTCTGGTAAACTCTTCTTTGCACTCCCTCCATAGCTAGACCATCCTTCCTTAGATAAGGAGACCAAAACTACACACAGTACTCCAGGTGTGGTCTCACCAAGGCCCTGTACAATTGCAATAAGACGCCTCTACTCTCTCACTCGAATCTGCCACGATGCACGCTATATCACTTGCGGACTTCACCATCACCTACTGCACCCGCATGCTTACTTTCAGCGAATGGTGCACAAGGATACCCCGGTCTTGTTGTACCCCCCACTTTCCCAATCCATTGCCATTCAGACAAAAATCTGCCTTTTTGTTTTGGCTACCAAAGTGGATAACCTTGCATTTACTCACTTTATACTTCATCTGCTATGCATTTGTCCAACTGCTCAACTTGCCCAAATTACACTGAAGCATCCCTGCTTCCTTCTCGCAGCTCATCCTCCTTGGGTTGGCTTTGGGTCGGCTGTAACCTTGGAGATGTTGTATTTAGTTCCCTCATCTAAATCTTCAGTATATATTATAAATAGCTGGAGTCCAGGCATTGAGCCCTTTGGTACCCCGCTCATCACTCTGCCAGTGGAGTTGAACAGTTGCCTAGAAAATGTATCTCAACCAATGCAGAGAGTTTGCTGTTTCTGAAACCTGGCTGGAAGACTGTGATTACTGAAGCAGATGTGGATATTGGACAGGCCAGCGGGGAGTTCAGAGGTCAGTCTTTCAGGTTCCTGAGAGGCTGTTGCAGGCCTGAGCAAGAAACTAAGCAGAAATCATCACCCACTCATCTTCTGCATTGACAGATGTTGAACCCATTTACTTTCAAATAATGTAATAATAAGTAATTTGCTTGATAACCTGCCAGAAAAACTAGAGTAACATGACTCTTCAATCCGCAAAGTAATTTTAGGATCAATTCTCTCATCTGGCCATTTACTCGATAAGGTTCATCAAACTAACAGGGAAAACGTGTAGAAAAACAAAAATTGATAGAACTCTGAGCATGTAGTAACATTCAGCTCTTATTGGGAATGACCCATTTTTCTGAAGATAAATTTATTAGTGGTGAGTGCGAGATTGTGGTACGATTCCATTTGGTTTTCATTTAGATTTAACTTTCACTCTTGATGATCTGTTCTCTCCAATTCCCTCAGCAGATAAGAAAGGCAGGGACTGATAATGTAAACTTTTTGTCTGAATCACTGTCTTGTGCTGCTCTGACACATCCTTCCAGCTTTCATTATGTTATCTTTGGCTCAACAGGCAGGCCATTTTACTTCAGGAGACTTCAGCGGGGATCTTTTGGGATCTGGTGGGAAGGGAGAAGTGGGACTAGAAGTCTCACTTGTGTGGTCAAGGCCCCCTTGTTCTAATGATAGTGTTTTCAGTGTGATCTGTTGCCAGTTGGCTGATGAGTGTCCAGCAGACAGGATGGACGGTCCTCCATTAGCTGCGAGGAAGAGGTTCTGGTGCAATGCACAAAAGACCACAATGATTAGAACAGCCTTTGCCACGGAACCATCATGACAGATCTAAGGTCCACCCGAATCCAGAAAATAGTGATTCTCACCCCCCTCCCCCACCTGACCTCCAATCCCAGGTGTTTCCCCGCTGAGGCCCCCGTCAAGAGTCCATCCTTCTCAAAGGGGCTTCACATCCAAGTCAGTGGCTGCCCTGTTCCTTCCTAGACAATCAGGTTTTCTGTGGGCAAGCTGGGTGGGGGCGGCCATATGGGTTGTACGGTAGGGTAATGGTAACGTTACAGTATTAGTCATCCAGAAGTCAGGCAGTGCTCCGGAGATTTAAGTTAATTTGGCACGCAAACAGACCCCTCGGTCCAACCAATCCATGCCAACCATGTTCCCGAACCAGACTAGTCCCACTTGCCTGCATTTGGCTCGTATCCCTCCAAACCATCCCTATTCATGAACTTATCCAGATGTCTTTTAAATGTTGTAACTATATCTGCATCCACCACTTCGTCTGTCAGTTCATTCCACATACAAACAACTCTGTGTAAAAGAAAAAAAGAGTTGCCTCTCATGTCCTTTTCGAATCTTTCTCCACTCGCCTTAAAAATATGCCCTCTTGTTTTGAGGTCCCCCACCATAGGGAAAAGACCCTTGCTATTCACCTTATCTATGTCCCTTATGATTTTATGAACCTCCAAGATCACCCCTCAACCTTCTCGCTCCAAGGCTAAAAAGCCCTAGTCTATCTTTATAATTCAAACTCTCCATCCCTGACAACAGCCTGGTAAATCTTTCCTGTACCCTCTCCAATTTAATAATATCCTTCCAATCATAGGACAACCAGAACTGGACACCGTGCTACAGAAGAGGCTTCATCAATGTCCTGTGCAACTTCAACATGATGTCCCAAGGAGTTGCAGTTTGTGGAGTTCAACTTCATTTAAATAAAATCTGGAATGAGAACTAATCTCAGCACGGGTGCTATTGATCATGAGATTATCATTGAAATTAAAACAAAATACTGCATGTTATAGCTATCCGAAATAAAAATAAGTGCTGGAGAAACCCAGCAGGTCTGGCAGCAGTTGTGGAGAGAGAAACAATTATTAGACTTAAGGTTAACTCTTCCTTTGTTTTCATTTCATGGGTGTTGCCAAACTTGCTGAGTTTCTCCAGCATTTAGTTCCACACAAAACAAGTTCCACGACAATCATCGTTGTATTTTTTTACAAAAAAATCTGGTTCACGGATGCCCTTTTAAGCAAAGAAATCTGTTGGCCTTACCTGGTGTGGCCTATATCTGATTCTTAACTGTCCTCTTAAATCAGACCAAGAACAATATGGATTCACAGCAAACACAGGTCTTGTTAGAGGCACATAGTTCTGATGGAATGGTATGACGAAGTAAGCGCAGTGTTTAAAAAATGCTTCACTGCATGGTTGTTAAGGGCAGTGATAGCCACTGCTCTTTTGGCCTTCGTGTTTTTCCTATAAAATGCAGGGGTGCCTGTAGAGCAAAGATTGATTGACTTTAGCAGCAGTGAAAGCCTGGCCCTCCTTACTGTTGTTTGGTCAAATATACTATGTAAGATTTTCTTTTCCGCAGCCCAGCTAAGTGTGGAGAGCCGAAAGGCACCTTCCAGACTAAAAATCACTTGCTTGAGATTTAAATGTAATTTATTTAAATTATTCTAAAGATCCGACTTTATTCCTTAAGAAAAAAAAAGTTGGCTTGGATGTTCAGCGTCCACAGCCAAGCGTGTAGGTGGCTGGTAAACTGCATCAAAACCATTGACAAAGCCAGTTTAAGTCTAGCTACTGAACGTAGCATGTGAAATCGGCACAAACATAGCTTTCCCTCTGGCTCTTGTAAAGAACCACTTGCCTTTAGCTTTGTATCTCGTCACCTGAGCACAGGGAGATTAAGAATTTGGCGCACAAGAACAAAAGGAAGGTCTTGCTGAAATCCGAAATAAAGGCAAAGAGCTGGAAATACTCGGCAGGTCTGGCGGCATCTGTGAAGATTAACGAAATTAATGAATGAAGCTATGACTTCTTCAGAAAAGAAATTGCAATGAGCTCAGTGGTGCTTTGAAATAATTAGGTAAGGTGCGTTAAAAATTGATTATGATAAAGTTATTGGAGGAATGCCTTTAGCCTGTTTTGGTATGTATAGTAGTTTTGTATATTTGCAACACATTTCAGTCTTCCACTTGCTGAAACAATAGTTAGCGAGAAAATTTATTGAGATTTTAGGATGACCCTTTGCATTAATTATATATTAGCATTGTTGCAATGTTTATCCCAATTATGTTTCGCGGTTCTGAGGAAGGGTCACTGAACCCAAAATGTTAACTCTGATTTCTCTCAACAGATGCTGCCAGACCTACTGAGCTTGTCCAGCAATTTCTGTTTTTGTTTATGATTTCCAGTATCCGCAGTTCTTTCAGTTTCTATGTATAACAGATTACTTCTTCTTTTTCAGAGTGCTGCTTGCTTTCTGTGGCTGTTCCTTTCATGAAGAATTTGGATCATATTCTGAAAATATCATTTTTTTTTTTTATTTGGCTTTTTTGTGAGGAATAGTTAAGAATTGAAAATTTGGTCTCAAGTCAAGCTAGTGAGTTGTATTGAGCCCTACGTTTTTCACATTACTGAGTTATATTTAGAATGTTTCTCACTGAATTCTTGTCAGTGGGCACAGTGCCAACCAATGACATATTTGAGAGCAATGTCTGCACTATGAAGTGGTAGGGCATGGTTTTGTGCCTTTCATTCCTCACATAACTCGCTCCTCACTTTCAGTACTCGACTGTGAGTTGATGCCATGTTGAAAACAGTGAATTGTACAGAAGAAAGAAGCTATTCTAGCACCAGTATTATGGTGGTCAGTGATGAATTATGAATGTAAAAATTGGAGCACTAGGAAAGGAGTAGACAAGAAAATCGAAAGCTTTGACATAGGATCGTTAAGCCTCACAAGGGTGAGCTAGGTGAAGAAAAGAACTTATAAAGAAATGAAGGGTTTAGGCCCGAAACGTCAAGTTTTCCTGCTCCTATGATGCTGCTTGACCTGCTGTGTTCATCCAGCCCCATGCTTGTTATCTCGGATTCTCCAGCATCTGCAGTACCTTTTATCTCTAATAAAGAAATATTGAATGAACCAGAGAACTCTTTAACATCGAAAGAAGATAAATGACATCCCCTAGGTGTGTTATCTGTGCTGAAGGATTATACTGCCTCATGACCACTGGAAGGATTAAGGAAGGAAAGCTGGAGCAACAGCATAGGAAGCAAGTAAACAACTGGCTTCACCTCGAGCTGCAACATGAGGGTCATCCGCTGCTTCTATGATTGGAAAGTTTAGAAATTCATGGTCACCTACACTAGTCAGCAAGGCACAGCAATGACCGACGGATGTTGGTCTCTGCTTCTTCATAGTAGGTCCCTTGTTTTATTCTGCTGGACAATAGGAGGAGGTCGAGAAGGATCACCAAAACCCAATTTGGTCAACAGCCCACAGCAGGGCAGGCCAAGAATGGAGATACAAAAATATGGAGGCAGAAAGGCTGTTGGGGGTTACAGGCAGACAGCAAAGGACTCAAGCGCTCATTTCACGTGGAAAAAAAAATATTATTTCATATGAAAAACATACAACACCTGACAGAGCAGGTATACCAGTAGATTACATCCCTGAAACCTTGTGTAGTTTTGTGAAGCAGTCTAGTATTATAGTGAGAACATAGAGGAGTGTGGAACTTAGCAAACCCAATGCATTCTTTAATAATTCCCTGGTTATTTAATGATGAACAGATGCTATTCTTTTGGTCTGGTATATACACCTCACACTGTGATTTTTCTTATTTGTTCGGAGATGATTACTTACAGATGGAATATTTCCGGGCCTTTGAATATTAAAACCCCAGCAGTGTGCTTGTTTTCTATTATTTTCAGTCCTGTTTATCGTTTTGGTGATTCAAGAGTTCCATACTTCTGCAGACGTTGGCTTTTTTTGAACCCATAGATAACAAACTCTGCAAGTTTTGTTTGAATTGACAATCCGTTCTGAAGTCGTTAGCTGTAATTGTGTTTTCAAACAAAATGGCTGTGCCCACGTGTTGCTGGAAATTGTGTGCAGCACGCACTGAAAAATCTTGAATGACTGACAGTGCACTATCTCCCCACCCAGTCGTCCTCCTTTCTAATGCTCTAGGACTCTCACTTCTCTTGAAGGAAAAATATGACTGCTATGGAGTGTTAAATTATCAGAATACTAAGGAAAGTAAGTCAGCTGTTGCGTCTTTCAGAAAATTACTCTTTTATTCTGGCATAACGGGATGGTGCATTGACAGGCAACTGGGTGTAAACAGGTGGTGCTGTATTTCACATTTTAATGCTTGTTTGATGTGACCATTGCATCTGTAAATATTGTTTGTTTAAGAAGGAAAAAGGATTTTTAGGTTTTGACCCATTTGCTTATTTTTCTTCTCTCCCTCAACACTCAAACCTCAAGTTAACAGTACCGAAAATAACTATAGAACTTAAAGGTGCGCAGTGCTTTGCACCATTCTGTGCACAAATTGTTTATCGAAGTTCCTGCATTAAAACAGTGGCTACACTTCAGAATTCCTCAATTGATGATAAAGTGTTCAGATGTCCAGAGAACATGGAAGATACTGTACATGTGCAAGTCTGTCTGATCATCAATCCGTCCTTCCTTCCAACCTTCCCTTCTCCCTGTTTCTTTCACTTCCTGTTCCTTCCCTTCCCCATTCAAACTTTCTTCCTCACTTCCATTCTTTCTTAAGACTTGACCCTTGTACAGTTCGGGGTCTCTCCTTTCTTTGCTTCTTGGAGTGTATGCAATCTTTCTGCCATTAGCATCGGGTCATTAGCAAGAGTCAGAAACTTGACAATTTGGTGAGACACCGTATTATAGGACTGCATGGGCAATATGGTCTTCTAGTTGGTGTATCAGATGCAATCTTTTAGCATATAGTAGGGTATCATTATGTGGAGATTAGGAATTCAGACTCAATTTTTGGGAGGCTGTTTAATCATGATAATGTGTTCTTGATCTTATGCGTGACACAAGTTCTGACAAAGCTACAACAAGTTGTAATAAAGATCACTAATGTCAATCTCGACCTTTTTTGTAGTCGTATTGCAACGATAAGTTAGAGTGGCTGTGATTATATTATTCAGTGTAACATTGGATAGCAGATTCATTGAATCTGTTTTCATTCCTCTCCGTTTTATCTTTTCCACAGCACAGACTGGAAGACCTACAAGTTGAGGAGGACAAAATAAACCATTTGACCAAATCCAACGGGAAACTACAAGCTCAGAGAGAAAGGGTGAGTGCATCACTGAAAGAGTGCATCCCTCTCTTCCTTTGACTTGCAATTAGAAACAATCGGTTTCTTAAATGAAAAGCCTGCCTTGAGTTGGCTGCGTAATTTGGCAGATCTATTTTGGACTCCTCTGCGTACTATGTTATTGAACTTGTCAATCAGTGCTTTTAGAATCTGTTGCAAGTTTATGGTCAGTGGTGAATGTGGATTTTTTTTTCTGTAAATGTACCAATACATATTAGATTACAATAAGATCCAAGATAAAAATACAATGTGGCACAAGTAATTTGTATAGCAGGATATATGTTAATTACATATCCTGGGGCAAATTAATTATGCGGTGAGGTATTGGCAAATTATGTCACAAAGCTTACATTAGTAATAAATTAAGGTTAATTATGTAATGATATATTGGTTCATTCTGTAGCTAAGTAGAAATGAGTTATGTCATGGGATGCAGACTATTTATGTAATTATTCTGTGAAACGTGAATGGAGGGACCATTAGATGCAGGAACAGAAATAGGCCTTCTGGCCTATCGAGTCTGCTGTACCATCCAGTGAGATCATTTGCTAACTTGATATTCGTCAACTCCACTTTCCTGTCTATCTCCCCATCACTCCTGATTCACTTGCTGATTAAAAATCTCTCTCTATCTCAGCTATGAATGTCACTTAATGACCCAGCCTTGACAGCCCTCTGCAGTAAGAAATTGCACACATTCCCTATTATGAGAGAAACAGTTCCTCCTCCTCTCAATTTTAAATATGCAACCCCTTATTTTGAGATCATGCCCTCAGGTCTTAGACTCTCCCTTTCTGCAATAAATCAAACTTTTATGTATCCGTGAGGTTGCCTGCCATTTTTCAAAATTCCAATGAGTGAAGGCCCAGCTTACTCGACCTCTCCGTTCCCTTTTAAATAAAAGCCAGTGTTCCATTTGTCTGCTGAACTTGGATGCCAGTTTTTATTTTGCAATTTGTGCATGGGGTCTTAAATTTCTCTGTTCTGTGACATTCTGCAGTCTTTCTCTGTTTTAAATCATACTTAGCTCCTCTGTTCTTCCTGCCAAAGTGCATTCTGTCTGTCAGGTTTTTGTCAACTTGTCCATATCCCTCTGCAGACACTTTGAGTCATCCTCACTGCTTATCTTATCTATTTTTATTATTCACGAACTTGGCAACAGGACATTCACTTTCGATATATGTTGTAAATAACTGTGACCCCAGCACTGATCCCTGTGGCACTGCGCTAATAATAGCTTGCCATTCCTGAAAATGTCCTCCTTGTATAACTTCCAACACCATGGGCACTTATTAAGTAACCTAATTTGTATTACCTTATCAGACACTATCTGATAATCCAAATATATTAGACCCACGGCTCCCCCTTTATCTAGCCTCAGAATTCTAGTACGTTTGTCAGGCATTTTCCCCCCCTTCAAATAGCCATGCTGACTCTAGATGCTCTGCTATTGCATCCTTTACAATAGACTGACATTTTCCCAATAGCAGATGTTAAACTAGGATCCCAGGATGCAAGCCATCAGGGCCAGGGGACATTAAGCCCCATTAGTTTATCCTTTTCTATACTTTTTTTCAACTTCATACATTCCTTAACTTCCTTGGTTAGCCATGGTTGCTTTGTTCCATTCTTGGAATCTTTCCTCCTTACTGGGCTGTATTTTCACTCAGTTATGAATTACCTCCTTAAATGTCTTCCACAGCATTCTTATTGTCATTCCTGTTAATCTATCTGCCCAGTTGACTTTTTAGCTAACTCCATCCACATTTCATTGTAATTCCCTTTATTTAAGTTAAACACAGTTGTTTCTGAGTCAAGTTTCTCACTCTTGAACTGGATATTAATTTCTATAATGTTATGGATGCTACTTCCTAGGGGATCTTTTACTCTGAGGTCATTAAATCTGCCCCAGAACCCATTACCAGATAAGATAGCATGTTCCTTGATTGGTTTCATGACACTAGGAAATGAATCCAAATGCATTCGATGAATTAGTTGACATAGCTATGCTTTCCAATTTGATTAACCTAATAACATGAAGATTAAATTCACACACAATTGTTGCTCTATTCTTTTTATGTGCTACAAATATTTGTTGATTTTTATACCCTTTCCCACAGAGTAGCTTCCGTTTGGGAGTCTGTATGTTACCAATGTCTTTTCTCCCTTGCTCTTGTTTACCTCTGCCCAAATGAACTCGATATCATCTAAGCCGAGATCGTCGCTCTCAACTGTCCTCATTTCACCTCTTAAGTGTTACCCCTCCTTTTTGTTTTTGCCCTCCTGTCTCTCTCAAATGTCAACTATCGAATATTAAGTTCCAAACTTTGTAACCGTCATTCCATAATGGCTATGAGGTAGTACTTGTTTACCTCGTCTTTTGCGGCATCTCTTTACACCTTTCCAAATGCTTTGTGTACTGAAATAGAAAGTCTTTGAGTTTGTTTTCTTTTCGAGTTTCCTGACATTTTTAATGGATCCTTGGTACAGTAAGACTTTTTTTCATGCATTCTGTCTGTTCCTTCTGTTTTCTGGTAACAATCAACCCCATCGTTAACCTGCAATACTACCTGCTCCTTTTCCTTGGATTTTACCAACATCCAAGCAACTGAACACCACCTGCTCTCTTTCTCCCTCTTTTCCCCCCTCCCCACCCCACCACAACTATTCAGTTTCAAGCCCTGTCTAGAACATCGGTTAATTGATCCACCAGGTCTCTGGTCCCAGCATGATTCAGGTGGAACCCGAGCCATTGGAACAGCTCCCTCCTTCCCCAGCACTGGTGCCCGTGTCCCATGAATATGAAGCCGTTTCTCCCATGCCAATGTTTGAACATTTATCTCTTTTCATCTTGTTGATCCTGTGCCGATTATGGCTCAGGTAGTAATCTCACGATTTACCTTTTTTTGTTTGGTACTCCCTTTTTAATTTATTCCCTAGCTGCTCACATTCCCTCAGCAGAACTTTTTTTCTCTTTCTGCTGATGGTCCAATGTGAACCGTGACATCTGGATCTTTCTCTTCTCACTCCATGTCCCTCTGCAGCCCAGCTGAGGTATCCTGAACCCAGGCACCAGGGCAGGCAACACAGCCTTCGGGACTCTCAGTCCTGATCACTGAGAATGTGTCTACTCCACTGACCATACAATCTCTGATTTACAATTACATTTCTCTTTCCCCGCCTCTTGAATAGCACCCTGTGCCACAGTGCTCATCTTCCCTACAGCTCCCATTCTCATCCACACAGTGAGCAAGAACCTCAGAGCTGTTAGACACTCCCAAGAGCTGAGGCTCCTCCAGCACTACCTCCAGCTATCTTGCTTGTAGTCACACCCTCCTGTCCCTGACTACTGACCAATTCATGGTAGTTAATCGAAGGGGTATGACGGCCCCAGTGTATGTTTCTTTTTCTTTCAATTTGATACTATCCTTAACTTTCTTAGTTAACCATAGCTGGTTAATCTCCTTCGTAGAATCCTCCTTCCTCACTGCAATGTGTCTTTCCATTGAGCCATGACCTATTTCTTAAAGGTCCGCCATTGTTCCTCATTGTGAAAGACCTTTCCCAGTCCACTGCCGCCAGCTCAACCCTCGTTCCTTTGTAATTACCCTCATTTAAGCTGAGTACAGTTGTTTCCCACCTGAGTTCCTACCTCTGAAAGCTGACTTCTACCATGTTATGGTCACTGTTTCCACAGGGATCTTTCTCTCTCTGACCTTATTTATTTACTAAGCCAGCCTTATTACACATCACCAGATCCAAAACAGTCTAAACCCTGATTGGAAACACAACAAGAGATAACAAGCGTGGGGCTGGATGAACACAGCAGGTCAAGCAGCATCATAGGCGCAGGATAACTTGACGTTTCGGGCCTAGACCCACAACAAATTGATTTAGGAAACTGTCCAGAAAACACTCTATGAACTCTTCCTCATGGCTACATCTACCAATCAGACTATCCCAAACTGCATGAGATTAATATACTGTCTCTGTTACACGTCTTTATTATCACCTGATTTGTTCTCTGTAACACTGTATAGCTACCTGCTTGATGGCCTCTAGATAACTCCGACCTGTGTCCTCTTTCCCTTTTTATTTCTTGACTCCACACACATGGATTTCAAGGTTGTTCTGAGGAAGGGACACCAGACCCAAAATGTTAACTCTGATTTTTCTTCACAGATGCTGCCAGACTTTCTGAGCTTTTCCAGCAACTTCTAATTTTGTTTCATTTCTTGCTTTCATGCTTATTCCATTCCGTACTGACAGTGCTACCCCACTACCTTTTCCTGCCTTCCTATTCTTTTGAAATGCCACAAAGCCTTGAATATTTAGTTCTCAGCTTTGATCTCCATGGGTATGATCTTACAGACATTTACATTAACCAGTATTAGCACTGTTTATTCATTTATTTTGTTCCTAATATCACCCACATTTAAGTAAAGAGCCATTAATTTAGCAATTTTCATTTTACAAGTTTTTTTTCCCCTTTTGAATCTATTTATTGTTTTTCTCTGTATTCTTTGTGCTTTCCTCTCCCACTCTGGGTACCATAATTCAAATAGCTACTGTGCAATGCTGCCATGTCCTCTTGCTTTGTAAGCCTACATTTTCCCCTCTCCCAAACAATTGCTTTAATTCATTTTGTTGTGGCCCAGTGTATTCAAAGAGGCTTTGTTTCTATATTTGGCCGTACCAATATCTCAGAGCAATGGCTGCAGTGTAACGTCTCATGACTTCAATGGAAGCGGCCATGAGTCACCTTCCTGCTTCTCCACTCTAAAGTGTAAAGTCTCGGTTGCTCAACGGAGGGTAAACACAGTGTGTGTGTGTTAATGAAACTCTTCACAGTGGCTGGTCTCAATGAGTCATGGTAGTTTTATGTTCACCTTCAGACCAATCAGGTGAGTCCTGGAGTTGGGTAAAGTTGGCAACACCTATATGAGTCTCGCTAAATTTAAAAGAAGTTTAAAAATGGGGGCAATAAATAGATAGCCGTTTTGATATCATTGGCACCAGACTCTTCAGCCACTGAGACTCCACGCTCTATCATTTCTTTGTCAGTGTTCACTGTCTGCTTTCCCAAAATTCAACTCGAAAGCGACCTTGTCACCTTCAAGTAGCCGAGCGTTCCATTCCTTTTGTCGGAAAAGAACGCACTTGCATTTATAGGACGAATTTTATGATTCAGGATGTAGTAGCTGATGAAGTTCTTCTGAAGTATGTCCATTCTTGTAATGTAGGTCTGGCAATCAAAGTGCGCACAGCAAGGCCCAGTACGCAGCAATAACAAACGAGCATGTTTTACAGAGGTGGATCAACACAGCCAATCTTATCCGGGACAGCATGGAGAGCTCCTCTCTTCCTCAAAGTAGCGGCATTGGATTTTTTTTTTTATGCCCACCGGAACTTAATGTCTCACCTCAATGGTGTCAATGCTGAAGGTTTTTGAGAATATTTGTAGCTCAGGTTGTGGATGAGGTTGTAGATTTACTTGCCAAGCCGGTGTGTTTGGATGCAGACATTTTGTCACCCTGCAGGGTAACATTGTCAGTGCACCTCCGGTCAAGCATTGGTGTTCTGTCCCACTTGTTATTTATGTGCCTCGTTTAGCTGAGGTGGTTGTCATCACTTCCGGTTCTGTTTCTCAGTGGTTTGTACATCAGGTCCAGTTCAGTATGTTTGTTGATGGGAGTTCCGATTGGAATGCCTCACCTCCAGGAATTCCCTGGCATGTCTCTGTTTGGCTTGAGCTATTATGGATGTGTTCTCCCCGTCAAATTCATGTCCTTCTTTGTCCATGTGTATTGAGACCAGTGAGAACTAGTTGTCTCTTGGTGGCTAGTTGTTCTTTGTGTATCCTTATTGTCGTTTTTCTTCCAGTTTGGCCAATGGAGTGTTTCTCACAGTCCTTGCGTGGTATTTTGTACAACATGTTAGTTTTATTGGTTGTGGGTATAGGATCCTTTACGTTCATCAGTAGCTGTCGCAGGATGATTGTTGGTTTGTGGGCTACCCTGACATCTAGGGGTCTAAGTAGTCATATGGTCATTCCCGATATGTCTCTGATGTATGGTAGGATGACTAGTGTGCCTGGCTGTGTTGTGTTGTCTTGTTGTCATCTGTCGTGGAGGTAATGGCAGATTGTGCTTTTTGGGATCCATTCCTTTTTAAAAACTCCATATAAATGCTCCTGTTCTGCTTTGCACAATTCCAGGTGGCTGTAGTGTGTTGTGGCTCATTTGTATAATGTCCTGATGCAGCTCTGTTTATGGGTGTTGGGGTGGTTGCTGGTGTAATTAAGTATCTGGTCCTGATGGGTGGTCTTGCTGTGTGCGCAGATCTGGAGGTCCCCATTGTTGTTACATTCCACCATTACATCAAGGAAGGGTAGTCGGTTATTGTTCTCCTCTTCCTTTGTGAATTCTATTCTGGTGAGAATGTTGTTTATGTTGGTGGGCTTCTTCCAGTGCATTTAGATGACACCTCCGTGATTATCACATAGCGGACCCAGAGTTTGGGTTGGATATTGGGGAGCGTTGTCCGTTCTAATCTCTGCATTGCCATTTCTGCAGTCAGCCCTGGTATTGGGGATTGCATTAGTGTTCTTTTGATTTGTTTGGATGTACAGTCGTTGAAGGTGAAGTGGGTTGTGAGGCACAGATCCAGCAGTTTCAGGGTGCTGTCCTTGATGCTGTTGGTGTGCTGGGGTGTCTGCCTCCCTGATGCATCCAGCAGTGTGGCAATTGTCTCTTTGGCTGGGTCGATGTTTATGGATGTAAATAGTGCTGTTACATCGATGTCGGTACCTCCACTTCTTCTATTCTGGTGTCCTTGATGTTGAGGAATTCTTGGGAGGAGTGGATGGAGTGTGTAGTGTTGTCTACTAAATATTTGAATTTCTGTTGTAGTCCTTTGCCTAGTCTATATGGTGGTGTACCTGGTAGTGAGACAGTAGGTCTGAGGGGGACCCCTGGCTTGTGTATCTTAGGGAGCCCATAGACTTGGGGTGTGATGGATCCCTCTGGCTTCATTTCTTGGTAGTCTGTTTTACTGATATCTCCCAAGTTGTGTAATTTCTTAAGGGTTGTTGTGATCTAGTTCTCTAATTGTCTAATTGTCAATGCTGCATTCGCATTGGACTGCGACTGGGATGATGTACTTGCAATTGTTTTCTGTAAACACAATCCTCTGACTCTGAGACCAGAGCACAGTCAATGTAACCATGTGGTTTATGAGATGTCTTGGAAAACAGGCTGTATACTGAAAGCATCATCTCCCATGGCCTAGAATTACAAATTAAAATTAGTAGCTGTTTGCAGACCCTAAGATTCTTTACTTTTGTAGATTATAGCCAACATAGTTGTGACTAACCCATGTAAAAATCATAGTAATAATAATCTTCTGTTCTGAAGAAGGATCACGGGACCAGACGCTGCCAGACCTGCTAAGTCTCTCTAGCAATTGTTCAAAATAATAGAGTTGAGATTAAGTTCTGTTGAATTGACCTACACAACTGGTTAGTGCAAATCAATACAACGTACGTTACCATTTCAGTAACTAAGCAATTTCTAAAGCAGTGACCATTAAACTGTGTTCCATCACATTTATAACAGAATAGTTGGATCCGTGCTGATTAAACCTATGGCAAATAGAGCAAACTAATGTTGGTTCAATCAGCTTCTAAAAATAGTACAAGCTGCAAGTGGGAACCAAGGCTTTGAAAATGACTCCCATTGTGTTGTAGTGACCAATATTGTTATGCTTCAGTGTTACAGGTCACTTGAGCTCCACCTGTCTGCTGTCTAGAAGACTAGAAAGGAATCGTGTTTACAACACAATGAAAAAGAAGTTCAAATGTAAAAATCCAAATTAAAGTCAGGAAAGACTGGAGTTACAGATTGAGATTTACCTTTTAAGGAGAGGAGACATTTTATGTTTCATCAGCTTACAATGCAGTCACTTCTATTTTGACTAGTGTCCCTCCAATTAAAAAGAGGAATCACAGAATATGTGGTGACTTTTGCAAATATCAGTGTTTTGTCTGCATGTATGATTTGGCACTTCAGTTCCCTTCTCCATGTAAATATTTGTCAGAATGCTGGGGAGAACTTCTCTTTGAAATGTAGCTGCGGGATTGTCCCGTCATCCTGGACCATGCTATGGTGGCAGAACCTGCTGGTGTAGGTTTAAACAAAATGCTTCAATTAGTGAAGCTCTCGATCTCCAGCTGTATTAAAATGCTGAATAGAGTACAGTACTTTATGTTGTAATATTGGAATTAAGCAAGTAGAACTGCTGTATTTAAAATAAGGCATCCACCCATTGTTTGATGTCCTTTGATTTTGAGGGCCTTTTCACAATGCCGCTCATATAATGAGAAGTCTAAAAGAGAATTTTACAGGAATCAGTCACAAAGAATTGCAAATTAACAAGAATATATGTGCAGAATCTTCTAGGGTTCTGAGTGATGTCAGCTGTGGTGAAATTCAAAGCAGAATCAGATGAGATGTGCAGCAAGAGTCATCTTGATGTTTGAAGTACCTCTCATTACCTTTTTGAGTTTTGATAGTGGTGCTATGAGACTCTTGCTAAGAAGCTGTGGATAGACAATTTAGGAGTGTGATTGCTTGTTAAATGCCTTGTTAATGGCACAACTCAACTTATTACTATTTAGCCTCGTATCTCACCAAACCCTCCAAACCAGCTAGACAGTGAGAAACCTTGAGATGGAAGTCAGCATGGGGACTTGGCAGATTCCAATTGCTGCTAACCTGGACAAGTAGACACCAATATCTCAGGGCACACTCCGTTGGCACCAGACACACTATCTCGTCCATTACAGAAGACAAAAATAGTTAGCACTGTTGTTACTGTTGGTGCTGGCAGGCAGGTGCTCTGAGTGACTGAGTAGGCAGTGCAGAGGGCATGCAGGGTTAGTGGTGTGGGGCTTCGGGTGGGTGACAGCGAGCGAGAGAAGATTGAAGATGGGAATGGTTAGTTATTCCTTTGCCAGCAGTCCCATTAGGGAAGTGAAACAGAAATCCTTGGCTGTAAGCTACATGGACTGTCTTCAGATTTGCTCATTGACAACATGAGATGACTGTAGGATGTGTGTCTCAGTTCCAAACAGCATGTGCTCTGAGACATTGGTGCTTGGTGCCCAACATGGAAGTACTTTGGAGCAAGTGGTGAGCTGAGGTTGCTAGGTACCTGCCTTCCGTGTGACAACTTCTTAGTGTCTAGTTTCCTCGAGGGTGGTGGGATAGGAAGCTTCTTAATAAGGAAAGATGAGCTGTTACTAAGGTCATTAACAAGCAATAATCCCCTTTTAATGGACAACTTGCCATTCCCTTGTGAGAATCTCACTTTGACAGCCAGAACTCTCTTGTTCCTGACTACAGACCTTTTGTGTGATTCTGCGACATTTCTTGCCATAGCCTAGGTTGTTTAGGATGCTGTGGGATTGCATTCAAAGGCCTCGGAGAATTGAGCTGAGCCTTCTTCCCAGCTTACTTCAGTAATTGTCCACCTACCGTGTGGCTCCCTGCTGTCTCCTTCTGGGATCAGTTGGATGGATTCTATCTGGCACTTGGTTCCACCTCCTGAGCAATAGTTGCATGTGATTTGGTATTTCCAACTTCAGTGGATTTACTAAGGTGGAAAATCCCCTAGATTCAAGCTGACCACGTCAGTGGTGGAAATCTGACCCTTTGTATTTGCTGTTAACCCCCTTCCCACTGAATGAAAATGTCCTTTAACTGACTCAATCACTGACTGAGGAGCCATGTATTCAGGGATTACACTTTCCTTTCTAGGAAAGAAAGGTAATTTCAAGTTAATAGTTTGATTTATAGGCAGGATAAATCGCTCACTGAGGTGACTAAACATCAGAACAATGTTATGGCTCTCATGGGGATGCTTAGTTACTCCTTCACCAACAATCCTGTTAGAGAAGTGAAGCAGAAATCCTTGACTGTAAGCAAAATACACTGTACTTGGGTCTGATCATCAGTCAGAACTGTGTGATGACTGTCTGGGCTAACCTTTGCACCAGGAAGTGGTAAGAGAAGAGTCACCTACGAGAGTCAGGTTTGACCCTTAACCATTTTAATTCAGTCATACTGTGCAAAAGAATTCAGGTATTTGCACGAAGGGGCAATTCTACCCTGAGTAGCAGTGAGTCCGATTTGGAAAGCTGAGTGAGCACTGTTACACCTCTATCTCAACCTATCTCCTTGGCTGTGCTATGGTTCCAATGACTTTGCTCAGCCTTTGACATTTCAGGTTACTGGCCATTCGTTGTGTATATCTCTTGGCTGTTGTTTTTGCTGGATAGTCAACTGCAAGGAACATGACCGGATAGCCCAGTTTGATTCTCCCCTATTGCTCACACACATGCTTCAGGCAAGGCAGCTGCTTTTCACCCTCCCCAAACCTAAATGCACTGCATTGAATTTTAATAGTGCCCTAATACTACTGCAGCTTAGATGAGTTAAAGTAGCACAGATCTGGGATTAGGCTTGTCTTAATGGCTCAGTGCTTTGCTGGGTAACTTTTCAGAATCTTTGAAAGGGACATGAGCAGAGACCTGCTCCCGAGTGTCAGTGCCTCATGACAGGAGAGTGCAGGGAGAAAGCTTCTGCTCCAGCATGAGAGCCAGAAAGACTACCTGCCGAGTTAGGAGATGAATCAACAATTTGAGTCATACCTAGCACGTAGGAAGGTGGTCATGGTTGTTGGGGGTCAGCCATCTCTCCTGCAGGACATCTCTGCAGGAGTCCGTCAGGATAGTGTCTTAAGCCCAACTATATTCAGCAGCTTCGTCAATGACCTTCCCTCCATCATAAGGTCAGAGGTGGGGATGTTAGCTGATTATACAGTGTTCAGGACCACTTGTAACTCCATAGATATTGAAACAGTCCTGGTTCAAATGAAACAAGATCTGGACAATATCCAGGATTGGGCTGACAAGTGGAAAGTAATAGTTATGCCAGTCAAATGCCTGGCAACAATCTAACCACTGCCCCTTCACATTCAATAGTGTTATTATCACTGAATTCCCCCACTATCAACATCCTGGGGTTACCGTTGACCAGAAATTGAACTGGACTCTCCATATAAATAGTTTGTCTACATGAGCAGATCAGAGGCTAGGAGTACTGCAGTGAGTAACTCATCTCTTGCCTGCCAAAGTTTTTCCACCATCTTCAGAGCCCAAGTCAGGAGTGTAATGGAATACTGTCTATTTGCCTGGATGGCTGCAGCTCCAACAACATTCAAGAAGCTTGACACCATTCAGAATGAAGCAGCCCACTTGATTGACATCACAGCCACAAACATTCACTCCTTCCATCACCAACACTCAACAGCAGTGTGTACTGCAGAAATTCACCAAAATTCCTTAGACAGAACCTTCTCAAACACATGACCACTTTCTTATGGAAAATTAAGAGCAGCAGATACATGGGAACACCAGCTGCAAGTTTCCTTCAAAGCCACTCACCATTCTGACTTGGAAATATATTGCTGTTCCTTCAGTATTGCAGGATTAAAATCCTGGAATTCCCTCCCCAAGAGAATTGTGAATCTGTTCACAGCATATAGGCTGCAGTGGTTCAAGAAGGCAGGTCACAACAACTAGGAATGGGCAGTAAATGCTGGCCAGCCAGCGATCACCACGTCCCATAAGTGAATAAAAGAATGTAGACAGTCTGCATGCCTTCAAACTGTGGGCAGTTTTCCATCACATTCCTGCCTCGGGCTCTGAAGATGGTGGACAAACTTTGGTAGTCAAGAGGTGAGTTACTTGCCACAGTTGAGAAACTCAACAGGTCTGGCAGAATTTGTGGAGAGAGAAACAAGAGTTAATGTTTTGCGTCTCTTCAGGAATGGCAATGCCGCAGGCTGTCGTGACACTGTTGTAATGAGCTGGAGTGTCTGATTGTCTGAATGTGGCATTGGTGGGGAAGCAGTAGGTTGCTCAAACATTCGAGATAATTTTATTTTTAATCAGACAACTTTTATTTTTATGAAAAGAAAGTGCCTTACATCCCCTGACAGAGGGCAAGCAAAGGATGTTCATCCAAGGCTAGTCATTTCCACAATTTGAATGAAATTGCTTGAGGCCTCTGAGTGTTCATCAGAATATTGCAGTGAATGCTCACAAAGTTACTGGTAGACCTACGCTTGGGTTTCATGTTTTAGAACTTTAGTTCAACAAGGTTGCTTTTTTATTCCCATTAACTTTATTTACTTTATTACTTCCATTAATCATATAATGTTTCCAATTGAAGCTCATTATAAAATTCCTATTTGACAAAAGATATGATGAAATAGCTTCTGTTTGGTCTGGCAAGCACATATCCAAAACCCTTGCTAGACTACTGCCTACGCTACTCCTATCTGATGCTCAAATTATAGTTTAACTGCTTCTATGGATTTCTTAACTTGTACCACGAGTGGAAATGTATTTTTGTACTACTGTTAAACAGAGTTGACTGTGTACAGTGACAGGAGGAGACAGAAGGGAAAAAGGTAGGGAATTAGTAACTTCTCATAATGGCACAAAGATGTCTTAAATGGGTTACATTTTGTTTCAAATTGGCATTTATCGGTGTATTGAATTATCTTCAGAAGGTAGAAATTTGCACCAGTCTCTTTAATCATTTACTACGCGATTTGAGAGTGTGAAAAAACTCAGCAAGAAAGCTGGTTTCCAAGACATTTCTCTGCTTTGCTGAGTGACTGCTGTCTGCTCTCCGCTCACTAATCTCATTTCTCTTCCCAGCTTTTCCTCCAGAGATTTCTGCCAGCTGTTGCCACTGCCCTTTGACCTAGACTTTTGGTTATTCTCCCAGCTTCCATTGTCTGTGGGAGTCACCCCACACTTGGTTCCTCTCTAAATCCCCCGTCAGTTTGCTAATACTGCAATCAAAGATATGGAAAACATTCCCAATCGATTATTCTGATACCATTTATTTCCAACCGTTTAGAGGCAGCATCGAAATGATGTTGACTTGGAACTTAAGGCTAATGTGTAAGGAGAGCTTATGAAAAAGGCTGATCTACTCTGTCTGGACACTGTACCATTCCAGCTGTTCCCGTTGCTAAGCGCCAATGTGAATAACCTGCAGAAAATGGAGTTCCACAGTGTAAGCCTTGGAGAGAGAGAACTAAAGAAACAAGGCAGATCTTATGTGAAAGGGTTAATTCAGAATGAAGTGGGGTCACGAGAAGGTCATTGGAAATTACAAGACCTTCAAATACGTAGGAATCAGAATGCTTTAATTTTAAATAAACTAGGGTCTCCAAATAGAGCAAAAGTTTAACTTAGTTTCAAATGGTTTGAAAGTAGTTTTAGGAAGAGAATTCAGTTGTTTGGAATAATCTGCCAACTGAGGCACAACGTAGAAAATGATGGGACACTCAGTAGGAGTTTGCATTCTATTGTAGGAGAGTTAGCTTACTTGAAATGGTGAGCTCTGATGAGTCAAATGGGTTTTTTAACATCTCTGATTTACATTCTTCCAATCGCTATAATAATTTAAAATTAAATGAAGCGGTGAGGAATATTACACAGTTTACAAATTAGGAATTTCCTGTTTAAGATGGAGATGAGGAGGAATTTCTCCTCTTGGAGGGTCGTTGCGTTTGGTCTCTTACCTACAGAAGGCGGTGGAAACTGACACATTGAATATATTCAAGTTTGGGTTAACCGATCCTCAGCCATGAACTCCCTAGTTGGCTATGAGCAACAAGTATGAAAGTGGAAGGATTTAAATGATGGCAATGGAATGGCCTACCTCTGCTCCTTTTTTTTTTGGCAAATGATCTTGTGTTCGCCCATATAAACAAAATATATTGCCCTGACCTAGAATGTCTGAGGTCTCAGTTGACCATTGCAAGGTGAAGTCTGTGTAATGTAGATGATGTTAAGAAAGAAAGTTTATAACCTTTCGAACTGTGAAGAGCTGATTCACTGATCACGTGTAAAAAGGCCAGTATGCAGGGAGTACTTGTCAGAAACAACATTCACTTCAGATTTCCAGGGGAACCTTTGGTACCACACTCAGTCATTTTACCTTACATCTGAATTTCAACTGTGGTGTCCATGATTAAATTAAGGCAGTTAATGAGGTTTGGAACTGAAATATACTGATGAAATCTAAAGGAGCAGATTATGGATGAATAATGTGCCTTGGTAAAATAGTTGAGAATTCCTTCCATCACTTTGCTGATAATTGGGGATAACAGCTAATTCAATGGGTTGGATTTTCCTTTACTTTCTGTGGGCACAAACGTTTTTTGCTTCAACCAGACAGTTTATAGAGATAAAGCTATCGCTAATTCTAATAGGTACGAGGTCTCGAGTGATTCCTTGTTCGGATGGTGTCCGTGTGAGGCACAGCCTCCAGTTCCTGGTTTGTTGACCATTAAAGTGAATGAAACTGGAGACAGCGAGCCTGTGATTTTACAAGTAGTACTGCTTGTGGCTCACTTTGTTTAAGCCTTGATGTAACTTTTTTTGTTCAGAAGTGCAGACACGCATTATTCGTTTGAAGGGGATTACTGTGTTATCTCTGCAACATTGTCTGTATCTGTTTCTGGGACTAAATGAGTTAAGTGTGGTGTTATGAAGTGGGTAGTGATGCCATTCTTAATTATTGTAATTTATGTCAAGCTAAGTGTCGGCTGACAGCACCCAGCTGTGCCCAGCACATTCTTGAGTTTCGGTCCGACAAGCTGACCCGAGTGTTTTAAGTGCAAAGATCAAATCAGTCATGGTTTTGACTGCTTTAGTCAGCAGTGTTAGTCGTCACTGTGTCAAGAACAGTTGACCAAATGTTTTGTTCGTATGTTTAATTGTTCGCGTTTATACCTCAGCAGAACAGATTTAAGTTGCTCAATGAAGTTTTGTAGAAGAAACAACATTGTTCTTAGTCCTCAATCACAGAATTCTAACAGGCCATTTGGCCCATCATGTCTGCACTGACTCTGAATGAGCAGTTCACTTAGTGCCATTATCCAGCTGCTCCCCATAACCCTGCACATTCTTCCTTTTTTAGATAAAGTCTGATTCACGTTTTGAATGCTTTCATTGAACCTGCCTCAGGCAGAGAGTGCAGTCCACACACTAACCACTTGCAGTAAGAGAAAGGTTGTCCCAATCTGGCTTTTGCTTCTTTTACCAATTACTTTAAATCTTCGCACGCTCGTTCTTGATTATTTTAGAAGTAGGGGGTTTCTCCTTATCTACACTGTTCAGACCAATCATGATTCTGAATACCTCTATCAAACCTCTTGTCTGCTGTTTGTTTGTTTTTGAAAGCAAACACTGCTTTATCCAATCTATCTTCATACTGAAGCTCCTTGTCCCTGGAACTGTTGGCATGGATCTGCAGTCTCTCCAATGTCTTTACATCCTTCCTAAACTGCGGCACTCAGAACCAGAAACAGCATGCCTGCTGATGCTGAGTTAGTGTCCGATAACAAGCTCAGTTTAACTTCCTTACTCTTGTACTTTATGCCCCTATTAGTGAATCAGGTATACTGAATGCTTTTTAACCGTGCTGCCAACTTGCCGTGCCACCTTCAGTTTGTCCATGTCCCTCTGCTCCTTCATCCCCTTTAGAATGCCCCTTATTTTATACTGATTCACTTTGTTCCTTCTATTTGAGATGACTCACTTCACATTTCTCTGCGTTGAACTTCATCCACTACCTGCCTGCCCATTCTACCATTACTTAAGACAAAGATCACCTATAACTGAAAGTTAGGTTAAGTGAATGCAACCTGTGAAGGGAGTTTAAAAAAGAATCTTTCCCAACTGCATTTTTTTTTTTTTTTTTGACACCTGGTCATGATCATCTGACAGATCAGGAAATTGCCGAAAATGCATTTGCAATCTGTGTTTGCTGGTAATATGAGATTCCATGTGATGAGCACAAATGTAGAAAACAATCATTAAATTTAATCTTTGAACTTTTTTTAACTGTAGGATTAATTAATAACAATCTATCCCAACTTTGAGTGATCTTGTTAAGCTTTAATTCGAATTGTATAGCAAGATTTGTGTTTCTGTTATGTTACATCGTTTGGAGCAGACTCATGTTCATGTGCAGAGTGGACTCGATGGGCCGAATGGCCTTACTTCCACTCTTATGTCTTATGGTCTTATGTTCACTTAAACGTGTTGTTGGACTTCACTCAAACAATACTAAATGTTGTTATTCAGCGGGCACAGTCTCGTCATACTGTGGGGTTACTGTTATACAGTTACAAAACATTTCTTCATAAAGATAGAAACTTTCCTGAATACTGAGTAATGAGACAGAGAGACACGCACGTGCCATCCCAGATATATAACACACACGCGCACTCATACCCACATACCTGCGTGCGCACACATGCACATAGACATCTGAAAGATCCAGCTTTGATCTGTTGGGAGAGTTGACTGTCCAAATAGATGTTTTGTGATCATATGTTCTACATTCATTGGGTAAGAACAAAATTCATCTGTTCTTGCACCGTACATTTCCCCCCACCACTTGTTCCAGTACTTCATGAAAAATTTGTTTGCAAAGAATTTGAACACCAACATGAACGGTTAGCCAGATGGATGTTACCATTTGCGGAACTGAACCAAAGCGTGAATCAAGAAAAGTGCAGAAATGTACAAGGGAAAAGAACCATATGTTGTTACAAGCTGGTTATTTTCTAACCATGCTTTGAATGAGCCCTCCATGATTGGCTGGCTGGTGCAGTGAGTGTGCAAGCTGACCTCATTTCCCTGAAATTAAAATCAAATGGACCACAGGTTAAACATTCAACCCTTTCAGCTTATCCTGCCATTCAATATGAACATGGCTTACTTTTCCATCACAATGCCATATTCTTCTTTTCTCCCATGCTGCCTTTAAAATCTAAAATTTAATCATTCTCTTGAATATAATCAATGACTTAGCCTCCACAGGCTTCTGTGGTAAAGCATTCCACAGGTTCACTGCCGTTTGAGTGAAGAAAATCAAACTCTTTGGATCTGGTGGTTGTTGAACCCCTATTTTGGATGAGTTTGACAATGTCTCAGCTGGATTGATATCGACCATCTGCCTAGAGAACAAAATTGCCCATGATTCCACGCAACCTGGCACCGGGATGGTAATTTTACAAAGAGGCCTCAAGAAAGGCTAGTGTGGGAAGAGAAAAGGTTTACATGTGTAGTACAGGATGTTATTCTGATCTAATGGCTAAGCTACATTGTTGACATAGAGTGTCAGGAGCGTTTCTGTGTATTCAGCTCTCATACACTGAACCTGGGAACGCTTGGCTCTGACAAATTCGCAAAATCCGGCCCAGTCTGCAGTACTGTCATTTCCCTCCTCATTGAGAGGAAAAGATTCAATGAGGTTATCAATTGTGAATTTCTGATAGCGCCCTGTGAATATTTTTCAGAGTTGGTCTGCGCGATGATCAGAAACCGGAAATAAAATTGATCTCCAAATGTGTTCCCTCAACAGTTTGAGTACAACTTTGAGCAGGAGAAGCACCTGCGGGCAGAGCTGGAGAGAGGAAGGCGAAAGCTTGAAGCAGACCTCAAGATGACCATTGATAGCCTGAACGAAATGGAGAAATTGAAGGTTGACCTGGAAGAAGTCATCAAGAAGTGAGTATTTTCTTATTCTAAATGACAAATTAAAATAGCTGTTGAATCAATACTTGTGTGATGTTAGTTTGATTGCAATCAAGCAAAGTCTAACCCTAACCCTAATGAGCTGGGTCAAATTGTGTTTTGCTGTTATATTATGTTCCATCTTGCCATCGTCCAGACCAATTGTAGAACTCAATCCTGTGAAGCACCCTGCCTCTTTTGTTTGCCGTTTCTCATTCCTGTTCTCCTTAGGGTTTTAAACCCCAAACTAAATACTACCGTTGATCATTCCTTTCCTCTTCTTTCAAATGTGGTGAAGTGCCACGCTTAAGAGTTGGTCGGTGTCCTAGGTTTCTCAGTTCAAAATGACGAGGGATTAGAAGCTAGTCTTGCTGAAATCGGGGTGAGTTGCTGCATTCTGTTGACTGTGCACATGGCAGCACTGGGGCACTGGTTGTGAAAGTGGATGAATCAGCTGCCATTTGAAGTATACATTTATGGGAGACCCAATGGTTAAGTGTTCCTGTCTTTTAATGTATGTATTGCTATTTGTGGATAGGTAATAACCAAATAATACAATAAAAATGATTAAAGAGAATGCATGAGACCCTACTCAGAAGTTGTCTGATAAATGGTTAGGTTTACATTTATACTTTTTTTTCTCGAGTCCTACCTCAATTCTAGAAGTTTTTCCTATTTGAGAAATACCTCACTTGTGTTTAGTACAAATGAAGCCCCAAGGCTTGCTGTTCATTTCAGTCCCTTGGGTGCTTTCCTTGGCCACAAAAGTGCAGAGCCTCTCTAGTTGTGACTTTTCATTTTTAAGGCTGAATAATTGCATGTCACGCTGACTGTAGGCACTACCTCCTGGGTGGTCTGCTGTCGGAGTTTCACAGTAATGCACCTTGCTTCTGAAGAAACTTGTTATGCCGTTGATAAAAACGACTCAAGATGCGAGCGTGAATGCAAGCTGGAAGAGTTAAAGCAAGTTAGTATGAGTATCACACTAAACCTCTGAGTCTTTGAGTATATTCAGTCCAATAGAGAACCCATCTGCTGGTGTTGTACTGTTAAACATGTGGAAAGTCAGCAAGAAACTTAAACTTTTGAATGCAATAGCTCAAAACCTCAATATGTTACTATGTTCTGTCAATATATCTCTGATTATAGTCAGAAAATCATGCAAGAGGAATGCTTACAGAGAATGAAACAACGGCACTTAATAGTGATACTAACGTTTAATTTAGCATAGATAAGCATGTTGATAAGGACCATAAGGAATAGAAACAGGAGTAGGCCTTTCGGCCCTTCAAGATTGCCGTACAATTCAATAGGATGATGGCTGATCCAGCGTTTTTCACGTGCACTTTCCTGCCCCTTCTGCATAACACTTGTCTCTGATACTGACCAACAAACTATTCGCCAAGAATCTATTGATCTACAACTTAAATTATGCACAAGTTCTCTGCCCTCCACAGCTCTCTGTGGCAAGGAGTTCGAAAGACTGTCAATCCTCTGAGAGAAGAAATCCTCGTCTCATTCTTAAATTCGCGCCTCTTTATTCTGAGACTACGCCGTCTGTACCTCGGCACTCCCACTAAGGGAAATTTGTTCTCTGCATGTACGCTGTTAAGTCCCTGAGGAATTCTGTATGTTTCAATGAGATCACCTCTCATTCTTCTAAACTCCAGTGAGTAGAGTCCCAACCTGTTTAGACTTTGCTCAAAAGACCATCGCTCCAAACTAGGGACCATCCTAATGAATCATCTCTGAACTGCGTCCAATGAAATGAAATCATCCCTTAAATAAGGGGACCAAAACAGCTCTCAGTAATCCAGATGTAGCCTCACCAGAACCTTGTACAGTTGCTTGTAAGACTTGCTGACTCTTGTAAAACACCCCCCTTGAAATAAGCACCGCAATCCCCAGAACTCACCAGTGAATGGCCTTGGATCCAACTGTGAGGCTAGCCCTCAGTTGGGTGAAGTACTGGTGGCAGAACCTTGATGGTACTGCTGTCCACTAAGGGCCAGTAGCTCTTCGCATGACGTCCGTCTCTGGGGATCTTGAACTTGGAGAGGCCCACTGCGGCACCTCAGTGGCAGTTAATTCAACAGACCTTGCCTAAAAGAGATGGCTCAAGGCTTCGGTTGGACCTCCATCACCTTCATTAAATCCAGTGTCTTCTCAATCTCTAATAGAGAAGGTTTTCCCTGGACCACCATCTGTGATTGAATGTTAGACCTGTAGTCTGACAATAGTTTGACAGTGTTAGAGAGGCCGGGTGTATGTGTAGAAAAATCATGTTGATTTCATTGAGGGGCAACTCGTAGAAGTGGCCAAAAGTGGATCCTTGATAGAATATCTGAGGGAACGGTGCAGGTTTGGGAAGAGAAAACGTTGAAAAGTGAGCACAATCTCACTAAACTGAGGGAGGGAGAGTGAAAAGAATTTGTTATTGACCGGGTCAAAGTTGAGAGTAAAGAAAAAAGATGGGCTGTCACCATGTTCAGAGAAAACATTGTCGAGACTTCACATTTTACAGCAAGGAAGTTATAACATTGGGATTAGATTCAAAATGATGGTGTAATGGAAACTGGCCACCCCAGATTTCTGGAAGCCCATTGGCTGTGACCAGTGTAAAAGCTAATGTAAGCAGTTTTTAATAATGAAACAAACTGGTACTAAAATGTGCTGATCCCATGTGCAATATTTGTTACATGTGGAAAGCTTTACACGTTTTTCCTTTCCATATGTGTAATGTGTGTGTTTTTTTTTCCTGTGTTAAGGAAGGAGCTGGAGATCAACACAGTGAGCTCTAAACTTGAAGATGAACAGTCATTAACTGCTACTCTTCAGAGGAAGATTAAGGAATACCAGGTAAAATCATCGAACTGGGTGTTGCCATTTCCTTTGCCCAACTGGAATGCCACCTAGACAGTGATGGGCAGTGAGACACTAAGGCCAAGAAATTTAACTTAGCATCATATTGAAATAGAGTTGTACAACACGGAAACAGACCCTTTGGTTCAACTTGTCCATGCCGACCAGATGTTCTAAATTAATCAAGTTCCATTTGGCCCATTTTCCCTTAAAACTTTCCCATTCATGTACCTACCTAGAAGGCTTTAAATGTTGTAATTGTACCAGCCTCCACTACCTCTTCTGGCAGCTTGTTCCGTTTACCCTTTGCGTGAAAAAGTTGCCTGTTGGGTCCCTTTTGTATCTTTCCCCACCCACCTAAAACCTATGCTCTCTAATTTTACCCTGGAAAAAAGACCTTTGGGTAGTCATCCTATGATTTCATAAACCTTTATAAGGTCACCACTCAGCCTCCGACGGTCCAGGGAAAATGGTGCCAGCCTATTCAGCCTCTCCCTATAGCCCTGGCAACATCCTAGAAAGTCTTTTCTGTACTTCTGCTCAAAATGGGGCCATGTTCACCATGTGTTGACTTTGTGCACCAGTCTGCAATCCATGCAAAATCCAGCTTCAGCCTCAATTAAGTAGAACCATTGAGTGTGTTATGGATACCCTGTTACATCTTATTGTTTGGCAAGGGTGGCACTCCAACCAGGCACTGAAGCAGGATTGATGCTGGAGAGCAGGGAGATATAATCCAGTGGATTTAAACAGCACTGTCTATGGGCTAGAAATCTTTTGTGGGGCACAGAAGCACATCTGTTTCTCCTGAGCCTTCATAAACAACAACTGTATTTTCTGGGCTTTTATTGTTGAATAGCCTCGAGTGGTTTCATTTAAGGATCGTTGTTAAGGCCATTCAACAGGAAGTACCTCCGATCTGGGATTGTCTTTTGTAGGCTGAGCTCATTCGAAACTCGTTGGCATATGGGATCCAAGTGGAAACTGCGGAAGCTGAAGAGGTTGTGTTTCACATGGGAGCTGTTGTGCTATTTTGTGATTTTTACAATACCCTATTATAAGAGAATAATGAAGGCTTTATTTTATATTCACTGGCTAATACAAACATACGGAATTAATTTCATTCAAGTGGGTACTGTTTTATATTATATCAGAGAAGCAGAAAAATGGGGAAATGGAGTGACATTACGCCACTCAATATTCCTATAAACTCTCAGAAATAAGGCACCCCATTGTTATCATACTCACCTTGAGTTATGGGTGTGGTGAAATTAACCAGCAATGTACAACTTGGCTGGAATATGATCACAGATACGCATGAATGGAATTACCTTCCAGCCAGCAAACAACTTTTCTGCAAACCTACAATAACAGTGCTGATGACAAATTCAATGATGATCATATTGTCCTACATTGAGATTCTGCAAAGCTTTTATAAAAAGGTGCAACTTCCTATTTAAAGGGTTAAGGGTCAGATTTATATTTGACAGGAATATAAAGTCATTATCTCTTGTAGTCTCGCGTTCCTTTTTGTAGAGTCACCACATTTTCAGTGTCTTGAGGGTTTTTTTTAGTAATATGTCTGAGGGATTAGATGAAACAATTATGTCTTTCATTGCTGAAGTTCTTTGTAGTAATTGTTTCAAAATTATTTCTCACTACTTAAAATTAATTCCAAGCATTCTCGCCTTTGTACTTAGAAGTGATATTCTGGCTGACCTTGCCTTTTAAACTGAAAGTGTGAGTTTCTTCTTGACCCACTGTACCTTAAACTGTAGGAGTTAAATATTTACAATCTGGCAGCTTAACTCAGCACTTTCTACTTGGGACGGATCTTGTGATCTCAGTGATAAGACAACAGTGGCGGAGGAATCAAGTCAAACAGAATTCTGTTTACAGGCAGGAAACATCAGTGAAAGTCTCAGAAAATGGTCGTTGGGCCAGTGTTATTGGATGTATTTCACTGGGAATTTCATGGGGTGGAGATCAGCTGCCATAACTCTGAGAGACTATCAGAAAACCCAAATGTGTATTTTTTTGATGATTCAGCTGATTTTCCTGCTGAAGAACCCCAACGAAAGTTCCAAGTGCCACTCTTTAAAGTTGTGAAGCACTGTTTAATGTTAGAGTTTACCCAAGGCTTTGTGGAATTCTAGGTATGCTTACAGTTGTGTCTAATTAACTAGTTGCAACAATGTGGCACAGTGGTTAGCACTGCTGCCTCACAGCACCAGAGACCCGGGTTCGATTCCAGCCTTGGGCGACTGTCTGTGTGTTTGCACATTCTCCCCGTGTCTGCGTGGGTTTCCTCCGGGTGCTCCGGTTTTCCCCCACAGTCCAAAGCTGTGCAGGTTAGGTTGATTGGCCATGCTAAATTGCCTGTAGTGTTCAGGGAGGTGTAGATTAGGTGGGTTGTAGGGGGATGTGTCTGCGTGGGATGCTCAGAGGTTCGGTGTGGACTTGTTGGGCCGAAGGGCCTGTTTCCACACTGTAGGGATTCTATGAATGTCAGAAGTTAGCCAGACAAGATACGTCCTTCTAAAACTGTGTTGACTTCAACCTGTTCTTCATGTTGGCACTCCCAATGCTCCATTCAACAGCTTCCAATACTAATTTGCATACACTGAGTTTCTGAGAAGTTCAGAACGTAAGAACCAAGAGCAGGAGAAGACAGTTCAGCCTCTTGAGCCTACTGTGCCATTTTTTGTGAGAACACATGCCATACTGCTTGCATTGCAGTGGCACCCTCCATGTGTCCATTAACTCTTCTGACACAGTTAACAACACTTCACAGTATGGTTGGTGTGACTCAGCACCCTCCAGACTGTAGCATCTGCTATTCAGGATTAATTAGTTTTGAGCCCCTTAAGTCCACCAACAACTGGACATAGAGAAAGACCTATGCCAAATATGTATTTCATTCTCTTTAAGTAATGACAGTATAGATTGAAATGGCTACATTAACTGTGTATGTACATAAAGATTTCCTTCTATGAATAAAATATATTTTTGCAATAAATGGACATGCAAGTGACACTCAAACTGTGTAACATTTCATTGTGAGTCCACCTATGATAGATCATTCCTAATGGCTTCTCTACTGTGTATTTCAAAAAAAAAAGTAGTCATGTTAAATATTAACTCTATAGAATTTTTATACAGCTTACCTGTTCAAGAGATTTTGGTTTTCCTTGGCTAACCCTCAGGTGGTTTTAAAACTGCATGGTATTGTGTTTGGCTTTGACAGTGATATTTCTGTCTGTAGATACAACTTCCTCCTGATTTCCTTGCAATGTGGTGATCCATTTTCTTTGGTTCCCTCATTGCTTTGTATGGGCTGCAGAGCTGTTCTTTTTTACATGTTTCTCTTCATGTTATGGTTTTAGACCATTTCAGTTTCTCTAATCTACTCTTGACTAGTTTTGTACTGTAATTTTGTTCTTTATTCATTCATGAAATGACGCTGTTACTGGCAAGGGTAGCATTCATTCTCCATCCTTAACTGCCCAGCAGGCAGTTAAGAGTGAACCACATTGCTGTGGGTCTGGAGTCACATGTGGGCCAAACCAGGTAAGGATGGCAGTTTCCTCCCCTAAAAGGACATTATCGACCCAGATGGGTTTTTTTCCCATTGGCAACGGATTCGTGGTCATCATTAGACTCTTAATTCCAGATTTTTCTTTTATCGAATTCAAATTCCACCATCTGCAGCGACAGGATTCAAACCTGGGTCCCCAGAACATTATTCACGTCTCTCGATTAGCAGTCCAGTGATAAAAGCACGAGGCCATCATTGTCCCCCTGATTCATCTAATATCCTGTGTGTGGAGTAGTCAGCTATTTAGATATTCTGTTAGTCTCCAACTGACCCTTTCACCAATACTGTCCCCAGTTGATTTATTTAAGCTTATCCTTCACTGTCTCAAACTTGACCCTTTTTAAAGTTGTACGTCAAAATAATGAATTATAGCTGTTTGTAGAATCATAGTGCACAGGAAGCAGCCATCTGGCACGACACACCTGCGGTGATGCTTTGAAATAGTGACCCCATTAGTCTCTTTTCCTGATAGCACCAAGCTTTTCTTTCCTTTTCAATCAGATATCCAACTCGTTTTTGAAAGTTACTATTGAATCTACTGTCAGGACCCTTTAAAACAGTGCATTCCAGATTATAACTCTCTGCCTCTAATTCATTCACCAATTTTGCTAAATCGGCATCTTTTGGTTACTGACTCTGCAAGATGAATTAGTTTCTCCTTGTTTTAATGGATCAAAACTCCTCAAATTTCATCACATTATGACCATATGCAGTATCCCAGCTTCTGTCCTTAATATTGTAATCATCCTTGCAGAGAGAAGGCATTATGTTTTGCAGGATTAGCAAAGGTTGGTTAATGAGCTTTCTGTGCTGCCATCCGCTTCTACATAAATGGATCCTAAGAATGCAGTATCGTGCATCCAGTAGTAGTTCCCTTTTTATGCTGCAGCTTTTAACAAACATAATTTCTGCTGTTTGTTTTTTTTTAAAATCAATATTCTGAAACACTTCAGTTAAGATAAATTGCTTCACCATTTTGTTTTCCTAATATGGTCTTCCAAGTCCTTTGTTTTTTTTACAATGCTAAGTATGTGCTATTGTAACTTTTTGCATGGAAAGACCACTTTATTAACAGCCTTCAATGCCAAGTTAGCTATTCGTTTTGGTACAGATTTGGCCTTTTAGCATGTAGTTCATTACATTTCGAAGCAAGTGGGCTATAAACAGTTTCTCAGATTAGGCAGTGATGCTGAACAGAACTGAGAAATATTTGCTCTGTTACTTCTCTTTCTAAATGTCAGAGTTCCTGGAGTCACTCTTTCTGGCCTCTGTTAAGATGCTGGTGATTCACCAGTAGCAGTCAAATTGGTCCAGCCTTAGACAAGTTTTTTTCCACAGTTGTGTAAATTATAATTTTTAAGGCCTTCCTGCTCTAGAAATACTAATTTGCACATCTGACTTTTAATCAGAACCCAGTTGTGAGATTTTGCTGCAGTTAGCTCTTAATTTCCTTGGGATTATATAGAATGTACGCGTAGTTTAATCCTGAGAACAAATTGAAATGCTGGATTTGATAATGTAGGAAGAGACCGGAAGGAAAAAAAGGTTGTACTGTCTTGAATGTGTCCTTTTTCAGACACTAGAAGTATTAATAAACCCAGAACACAATAAATGAGATTAGTTTTCATGATGAGCGGATGGTTAGGTAGATGTTGGGAACGAAACAATGACACCGCTCATCCAAGGATTTTCATGAGTGCTTTTGAAGACGTTTTACGTTCAGGCCTCATTTCATTGAGTTTGGCAGGTAGCTTGCCGATTGGGAAGGAATTTGATTGGTTGATCCTGTGAGGAGCAAAGTGCAAGAATGTTTTAGTTCTGGGAGGGCTCTTGTGTGGCTGGTATCAGGGAGTCTTATGCTCCCTGTCAGTCCCAGCGATAATTTATTTAGGAAGCAAACTTGTAAGCAGAAGACCATTTGGGGGCACCACATACTGGAATGATGGATACGTCAATGGAACCCGCTGCTCAGATAGGAAATACTGTGCGGGTCCGGAATGTAACCAAACAAAAGATACCTGAAATCGAGCTGACTAGCAAAGGTTCTAAGAACACTAGCGCCTGTTATGGTGGTAACTAGAACTGACTGTTTCATAGGGATGGAAAACTTACTTTGGAAACACTATTTTCCCAGTGATCAGTAGATGCCCTTAATCAAAACACAGATACTGGTGGCTTACAGGGAGGGATTTTGTTATTTGAAATATGAGGATGTCTCTGGCTAGGCCAGAATTTATTGCCCATGAAAAGGTGGTGGTGAGCAGCCCTCTGGTTGATCCACCCATAGTGCTGTTACAAAAGTGGCTTCAGGATGAAACTTGATAATAGGCATGAAATATTTGGTGCTAGGACATAACTACAGGTGTAAACTTTAAAACATTGGAAAATTTTGAGCACTGCTCTTTGAAATTTTGCAACTCTGTGATCTGAGCAGATGAACTGAATGTTTGTTTGTTTGTTTGTTTGTTTGTTTGTTTGGGAAGACCCTGTAGGTGAAGCCAAGTTCCTGAATGCTATGTTGCCCATGAGACGATTGAGGAGTATCAGCCAGCAGTAAATGCTAATTCCTTTGTTCCTTCAATAACGTCCATTGAGCGCATTTGTACAAGAATTAGTGTCTCTTCAGTCAGCATGCAAGCATCATATAATTTTAAAATTATGGAAGAACCGCTTATCGATGATGCAGCAAAACAAAGTCCAAAAATTGGTCTTGACTATGACAACTAGACACAATTTATCCTTTGTAACACCATTACTGTGACAACTTGCAGCAATGTTGCTTGAGGCTGGACGTTAGAAGCATTAACCATATAGCTGAGCAGCTTGCTGGACCTCACAGGGCTATTTTGGATCCAGTGTTGCATAGAAGGAGCACCTGGGTAAGGACAGCCAGCTTTATTCCATTAATGGATATGAGTGACCAGATAAGTTCTTCTTGCAGTGTAAGGCAGTGTTGCACTGTCAGAGGTACAGTCATTTGGATGAGATGTCAGAGTGAGGTTCTTCCTGCCTGTAAAACATCCCAAGGCTCTGTTTTGAGCAGAGAAGTTACCTTTGGTGCCCTGGTCAAGATATATCCATCAATCAGGCTATTTGGAAGTTGCCTCATTGCTGTGTTTGAGAGTTTGCTGTGCACAAATTGGTTGTTGCTTTTCGTAAATTACATTCGTGACTACTCTCCAAAAGAAAATAAATGTAATTGGCTGTGAATCACTTTGAGGAGTCTGGTAGTCATGAAAAGTGCTGTGTAATGCAAGTCTCTTTGACTGGTTTTCCATTATTTCTGACTGAATTTAAATTCAATCTTGTGTTTTCTGTACCGTTGTCCACTGAAACAACCATCACACTGCCCATTAAGCAATGAATAGTCTCAGAAGGGTTCATTGTTTCCAGTATGACTATATGTCAGAATATCTAAACAGTTAACACCAGCCAGTAGTTATGTTTAATGGAATAAAATTCCCCTGGTAAAGAGCAGGGCAAACAGTCAATTAAGCAGTAAAATCTAAGAATAGAATTTTAAACCCGATTTTTATCTTTCACTATTCAGATTGATGTGTGGCAAGTACTCAAAGACAAAAGTCTTTCATTAACATAAAGTATCTTCTGTTGTTTTGCTTTTTGACTGGTGTTTGAGGTTGAAACTGATATAGCTGTCCCATTAAGTCATGATCTGTTTCTGTTCTTGAAGACCAGACAATGAAGCGTTTGTTCATGATATGGTTGATATCAATGGTTTATTTCTTTTCCAGTGCAGTTGATATTTTGCTGAGTGCAGGTGAACACAGATTAATTCTGCATGTTGCCTAACAGGCAGCTGATGTGGCCTGGCTAAAGAGTTGTCTCACGTACTGGGGGAGAAAATTAGACTAGTCCCTGAAAACTAGGACAGGAACTGCAATGGACAATTGACCTCTTGTCTGTAGACTATAATGCAGGCCGCTTGCCAATTTTGTGCAGCCTACTCATTTCCCTGTGTCCCGTCAGCTCTAACAGCATTGCTGTTATTGGTGAGTCACATCAGCAGGAGTCATTACTGTGAGTGGCCAGTAACACTTAAATCTGCTTTGCAATGCTTTAAAGCTCAGCAGCACAGGTTAAAAGGAGCAATCTATTGTGGCTGGAAACAGTAACCTGAACAACTGCTCAGCAAGTATCATCACTCATCTGCCAACTAGCTCCTGTTGATAAGGCCGCGTACCTCCTGTTTCAACAATTAGCACTGCTGTAAACTCGCATCTACATCTCTGAAGTTGCGTGCACTTCCAGCTTTAAGCCCTGGCACTGTTTTTATGCCTCATGGTCAATATACCTTGAAAAGATATGTGCTAATGATATAATCACCGTTTGATAGTATATGACCTGAAGGTATTAAAGGTTTCAGACTCCAGTTCAACTCTGGTTACTTGTGACATGGCATGCTGATAGAGTGCTGCTGTTTGTAACCAAGTAGCTAAATGTTTGCCCAGTTGCTGCCTCACAGCGCCAGGGACCTGGGCTTGATTCCACCCTCAGACGACAGTGTGTGTGGAATTCGCATATTCTCCCTGCGTCTCTGTGGGATTCCTCTGGGTGCCCCGGTTTCCTCCTACCATCCGAAGACGTGCAGGCTAGGTGGATTGGCTGTGCTAAATTGCCCGTAGTGTTCAGGAATGTGTAGATTAGGTGGATTATAGGGTGATGGGTCTGGGTGGGATGCTCCTGAGGGTTGGTGTGGACATGTTGGACCAAAGGGCTTGTTTCCACACTGTAGGGATCCTAGGATTCTATGGTTATGAACCTGAGAAATGTAATGTTTGTGTACAATAATTTGTAATAAATGCCCGTTGAATTCTTCAATAACGTCCATGTCCATTTCCTTACATCATAGGAGACAAAGTGAGTATTGCCTCATCGGGAAAATACACTCTGGCAAACAAAATTACATCAGACGCTGGGCCAAGCAATGTTAGACCAGATGATCAAAAGCTTGGCTTTGGTTTTAAGGAGTATTTTACAGGAGGAAAGAAAGCTTGACAGGCAGAAGTGCAGGAGACCGCATTGCCTGTAATAAATCCTGCCCAAGGACCTGCTGAGTGAAAGCATGATTAAAGTGGTTTTTCTTTTCCAAAAAAAAACCTTCAGAGATGTTTCGGTGCAGAACTCCAGACTTAGTGTTCGGGAGTTGGCAACTCAGCTGCCAATGCTTAAAACTGGGAATATGCCAGGAGCCAGTGCAAAGATCTCAGAGGATTGTAAGATCCAAATCCGACAGTGCTTATAGAGAGAGAGAACATGAGAGGTCCTGGGAGTACTTGAAAGCCAGGATGAGAATTTCAGAATACGGTTGCTCTTATTATTGAGCTGATGGCTGGTCATCTTGATCGCTGGAGTTAACGGAAGAAAAGCCAGGATTAGGAATAGCCATTATCAACAACTGTCAGAGAATAAGCAATTTCATCGATCACTTACATGTTAAAGGTGACAAATTAAACTCTTCCCCTGCTCACAGATACCAAACCAAACATTAAAGAGTCTGTGTTGTAAATCAGTTCATATGGATGCCCACCCTCGGTGTTATTTGGTCTTCCAGGAGAACACAATCTTGTGAGAAATATTGCTGAATAGAAGCTTCAGTATTTAGCTTTCAAATCTAACCCATACTCTCTCCAGAATGCAAACCATGATCAGTCATGCCACGATTGTGGAATCATCGCACAATATCAGCCCTGTCATCTTTCAGGTTAAAAAGCTGTATCCATTACAACCAGAACTCCACAAAACAAATTCATCTTTTGAATGAAGAAGCCCTTTAATACAACTCTCCTGCACCAACCCTTGCTTTAACCACAAACCAGTTACGGTGAATTAGTCTCTCTCGGTGACAGTATTCAGCTCAGTCTTTCATCTTTCATTCTTATCATTATGGCTTTGCTCCTTGCATTTCTTCTTTATCTCTCATTCTCTATCTTGCTTTGTGAGGATTGCTTCATGTTTCCTATTGCCAAGTATTTGGCCTCCGTATCCTGCCTATAAATGTTACTGCCTAGATCCTTGAACACAGTTAAACAGCAAGCTGCTTCTCTTGCTGGAGACGGTAAGCTTTGACAGTCTTTGCTTTTGTTGTAACATCTGAGTAGCTCAAAACCCCCTCTGCCAGTTTTATTACCAAATTGAATTGTACTGAAACAGTGAACCAGAAAGTAGTTGTTTAACTCCACTAAACAGTACTAAAGTCTATGAATTTAGCTAGTGGAACTTAAATTTACTTCACTAATCTGGGTTTTGATGCTTTTGGTGCAGTAGTTATTATCTGTGCCTCTGAGCCAATGCACTGGGTTTGAATCCCATTCCAGCACCATTGAAAGTAATGTAAGTATTTCCAATAGGACTGAAGCAGGCAATAAGACTATGGAGGGAATCTCTTGATCATCCATATTTGTTGCCAACTGGCATCCCTCCAGCTATCACCCTGGCAACCTGTTCCAGAAAATGGAGTTTTGAAACTGATACAAGCGCATACTTTTTTTTTTCTGAAGAAGGGTCCAGACCCGAAATGTCAGCTTTCCTGCTCCTTTGATGCTGCTTGGCCTGCTGTGTTCATCCAGCTCTACACCTTGTTATCTCACATACTTTATCTGATGTGTCACCTAGGCATGAGAAGAACAACAGTCTTGTGTTATGAAAACTCCAGGGAGTAGAGCTGTAATTAGGCAATATGAAACTGTCTTCCAGTTGAGGTCTGAATTGTGCTCAGTACTGTGCATATACCACAAAAGTGCTAGGATCTGCCGTTTCTATGGTTTGATGTCCCGTCTGTCTCCTTGTCCTCCTTTTAAAATGGTAATCAAGTGCTATTGAAATCAAGAGTTTAAGGTTGCTTTGCGCATTGCCAGTTTGGATCACTCTGGATGAGCTTCCGCTCTATTTTCCACAGGTATTTTTACAAGACGGGACCTTTGACAGTACCCAACTCCAACCCCCATTCAATCTACCTCACTTATCCGACACACAACATCCTGAATATCTGAGGTTATTCCTCCATTGACACCTGACCCATTCTTGTCCTCTTAACCACGTACCTTCCATCCATACCTCTGCCGCACGCACCAGCTGCTCTACACCCTTCACCCCAGTAGCACTCTACTCTCTCACTCAACATCCAATGTACCCACCAAACCCATATTCTTCTGCCACCCTACTCCCTTACCAACGCACCTTTCGCCCTCATTCCTTAGCTCGGGCACTTACCATGATAGTTGTGGAGAGATGTTGTCTTTGGCACCTTTAGACTGCATGTTTATTTACTGTGATCAGGTAGCTGTTGCAATAAAGAGGTGGGGGAACTAGCTTCTGTGGTGATCCATTCTGACCTTGTCTGTGTAGTTTGCTGGACCCTGTCTGTTGCTTCTGGTCAGAAAATCTTAGGAAGGCAAGTAGTTAACTTTGTGACAGAGATAGTAGGAACTGCCGATGCTGGAGAATCTGAGATAAAACGCTGTGGAGTTGGATGAACACAGCAGGCCGAGCAGGAAAGCTGACGTTTCGGGTCGAGACCCTTCTTCAGAAATCATTTCTGAAGAAGGGTCTTGACCCAAAACATCAACTTTCCTGCTCC
>JAHRHZ010000078.1:9436771-9466082 GCA_024137785.1 Ginglymostoma cirratum
CTCTCGCTCGCGCTCTCTCTCTCGCTCGCGCTCTCTCTCTCGCTCGCGCTCTCTCTCTCTACCCCACAGACTGTGCATGACATCAGATAGGGTGGAACTCTGTGATATAGACTTTAAGGTAACGGGGCTGAAGGAGTTCTACATTGTGGGGAGAGGGAGTAAAGGGGCCTGCTGCAAGATTTCTGTCCACTGGTGATGGAATACCAATTAGGCTAAGAAATGAGCCACTTAAAGCTAATTAGCCCTGAATTTAGCGTCAGCTCAGAAATTTGCCAGGGCTTACATGGGTCTCCTGTGGTTCCCAACAAACCCGATCAGGTTTGCCCACAGCTGACTGAGGGGTTTCTCTTTGATGGGCACTTAGTGACTGACTGGGACCCAGTATTGGGAAGGGGAGGGCTGGTAAAACCCACACCCTCAGATCCAACCCTCCAGGCCCCTTCCTGTGACTGCTATTGCATGCCTGTGAACTGACTGTAGGGATACCGTGTTGATCAGCTGGCTAGGCATTGGGCTATTACCTCTAGTAGTCATGTTTTAGTTTAAATGGCTCACAAGACATGAGTGTTGCTGAATTGGCTTTCAAAGCCCATCCTTAATTGCCTAGAGGATAGTTAAGAGTCAGACGCATCACTGTGGGTCTGGAGTTGCATGGAAGCCAGACTAGGTAAGGTTGGAAGATTTACCTCCCTATAGGGTGTTTGTGAACAAGATGAGTTTTTACAACAATCAACAATGGTTGCATGGACACCATTAAACTAAGTTATTTTATTCCAGGTTTTTACTGAGTTCAGACATGACCATTTGCTGTTGTGGATTCAAACCCCTAACACCAGAACATCAGCTTGAAGTCCTGGATTATTAGACCACTGACATTGCCGCTGTGTTACCACCTTCAGGCATGAAGAGCAGCTGGCCAGTGTCTCAGTGGACTTTCTGCCTGTCCATGGTTCGGAAGGCCCAAAACTGGCTAGTGAAGTGCCTGAGTGCACTTATACATTGGACTGAAACCTTGCCTCGGAGCCAGCATAGGCCCTCCACTACCTTTCCAACCCTTTTAGTAGTGTAAGGGAGGAACCACCTCACTAGTAGTTAATTTTGCCACATGTGTTTCTTTTCTGTGTAGTTTACAGCCTGGTTGCATCAGCTCATATCTTGAACTCAGTGCGAGTGAGTCAAGTGTACATTTCTCCCATTCAGGATCCCCGCATTTATTGTCTCTTTGGTGACGTGAAAAATAGGATTCTAAATCATAACTTCCAATGGTCTTGTGATTGGACGCACCGCTCTGTGGTTCAGCTAAGAACTTGGAGGGGTGACCTTAATTAACCCCTAGCTCATTCTCACTGGATGAGGTAACTCACGCAGGCTCCTTTGACAGCACATGCCAAATCCTCAACGTCTACCACCTCGAAGGATGAAGAGGCAGACAATTGGGGATTCCACCAAGTTTCCCTCCAAGCCATCCTGTCTTGGCGATATATCTCCATTTCTTCACTGGGTCAAAATCCTGGAAATCCTTTGAGCAGCAATTCAAGAAGTCAGCTGGCTACCACTTTCACAAGGGCAATTAGGGATGGACAAAGAATGCTGGCCAAGCCGATGATGCCCATGTCCTGTGAATGAATCAAAAAAAAATTTTGGTAATTTCTTCTCGCTTGCTGCAAACGTTTGTTGGAAAATTCCAAAGGCTGTCCCTCAGATGAGGACATACTTGGCTGTGAGCTCCTCCCAGTCTTCCAACATTTGCTTGTCAGGGGAATCATTCATGAAGAGTGGCTGTTGGAGTGCAGAGAAGATATCTTTGTCAGGGTCAGCACAAGGAACCTTAGCTTGAGCAGCATCCTCAAGGGAGCGGGGATAAAAGATGGTGAAGATTTTTGAATGATTCACAGTGACATGGCTACATTCCTGCTGTCCAGAAGAAGTTCCCTATTGATGCGCTGAGCACACAGTATGGGTTAATCCAGTTTGCACAGCTTGAGAAACTCTCTGTTTTTAAAGAGGCGAGTATTTTTATTGAAGAAATGTATGTGATAAATGGCTTCAGCATGTAAAGGCCAGTTATGTAATTCCTGAAAGGGTTAATACATCAACGTACTGCCTGGCCAGCTTTTGTTTAGTCTGCTGGTTGTATGTGTATGCACTGTCTGAAGGCTGTGAGCCTGACTTTGGAGCTGACTGAGGAGGCACTGAAATGGCATGTGAATTACCCCTTCAGATTCCATGTTTCATGAGACTAAATGGACCGCTTTAATAGATGCCTCTCGAGAATTTGCTAAAGGATAAAATTGTTATTTCTGGATAGTTGGAAATTGACCGCTGAGGATTTTTTGGTGAATAGAAGTGTTTCAGGTGAAACCAGAGATTCTTTTAAAAGCTGATTTTGCAATCCTTGAGTTTAACTGATTAAAGAAAGGACCCTGGTAAACTATGCCCCTTGGTGGTAACAAACTTGTGTCCCTTATTCAGCTTGGCAGAAGATGGGGCTCCCTGATTAATTGAGGGGAGTGGTGCGATTATGAGGAACCTACAAGGAATAGAAATATATGTTGATGGGATGTAACGAAATAAGGATGGAGGAAGTTTGTGCAAATGCCAGCCACCTAGGTACGATGACCTGTTCATGTAAATTGTACATTACGGTTCTGCCGTGGAATTAAGAATGCCAGCTTCAGTGAAATAAATGCGAGGATCAGCAGGGTCCCATGAACTTGTCCTGGTTCTGGGGTTGTGGTGGTAAAATGGTTCACGAAAGTATTTAATGCACTGCAAGAGCGTACCCGTATCACTGGTTTAAGGATAATAATAATGTAGAAGAGCTGGTCATGAAAATGGAAAGAAACACAAATCCAAAAGCTTCTTAAAAACCGAAAACCCTGTGAATGCTGTAAATCAGAAACATAAACAGAAATTGCTGGAAAAGCTCAGCCGGTCTGGCAGCATCTGTGGAGAGAAATCAGAGTTAACGTTTCGGGTCAAGTGACCCTTCCTCAGAGCTATTCTGATTCCTGTTAAAAACTGATCTAGAGTTTGTGGACGTAAGTTAGTTTTAAAACCACAAGTTAATTGAGTTTATCACTAAATACAAGCTGTATTTTAATGGGTCTTTTTTATCCCAGTAGTGTACTGCCAGATGGATTATGTTTTATTTCACCCTATTTGTAATCCTGACAGACTAATCCCTTTTGGAGAACTGACATTCCTATTAGTTTTCTTTGCTGTTAAAAGATACACCAGTTAATGATCTTAGAGAATGGCTATTTTCCTTTATTTGTTTTAGGTGTATCTGTTACTTAAGGACAGTTAACCAATTAGTTTTGTGCTTAATTGTTAATGGCTTCCGAATTCTATCTTGTAAATTTTACCACAATGAAATCTGATCAGAACTTGTTATTTTTTTCATTCATGAGATGTGGGCTTCATTGGCAAGGTCAGCGCTTACTCCCTATCCCTAATTGCCCTTGAAGATGTCAGTGAGCTACCTTCTTGAACCTGTGCAGTCCATTTAGTGTAAATGCACCCACAGTGCTGTTATGGAGAGAGGGAGAGTGTTTCAGGCTTTTGACCTAGTGACACAGAAGGAATGAATAGGCATTTCCAAGTTAGGAAGGTGAGTGCCTTAGCGAGGACTTTGCAGGTGTTGGTGTTCCCAAGCATTTGCTTCCCTTGAGCTTCGAAATAGTAAGTGTGAGAGTTTGGAAGGTGCTATCTAAGGAACCTTAATGAACTTCTGCAGTACATCTTTTAGCTGTTACATACTGCTGTTGCTACTGAGTGTCAGTGGTGGAAGGAGTGGATGCTGGTGGATGTGATGCCAAGCGGGCTGCTTTGTCTTGGGTAGTGTCAAGCTTTTTGAGTGTTGTTGGAGCTGCACTCATCCAGGCAAGCATACAGCATTCCATCAGACTTCCGACTAATGCTTTGTAGATAATGGACAGGCTTTGGACAGACAGGAGGTGAGTTACTGCAGGATTTTAGCCTCTGACCTGCCACCATGCATGTCTTCACTGTCTCCGGTTCTTTTGCCTTCCTAATTTAGCATTGGCGCCTTATTTAACCATGAACATAATTTGTCCTTTGGTAACTCTTCTGAGGGTAGCTACTGTTCATGCATGGGCCTCATCAGCAAGTGGGCACAGACTGTGTTTCAAACAGGGGAAGCCATTGCTAAAGCTGATGTTGCTCACATCCAGATTTACACTTGGATTTCAAATACTATAATCAGAAGCAGAAATGTTGCATGATCTTCAGCTCCGTAACTAAAAATCACTGGGCTTAGTTGAAGAACTAATTGCAATATCCCAATCATTGTATTAGCAGGGACTCATTATTAGCCACAAGCATCTGGTGTGTATTGCTTAACAACTCAGTCAAAAATTGCCCACTGTTGTCATCCTCCATTTGGGGTTCATCTCATTGAGGAGAGCCCTTCTTCTTCAGAGTGTTGTCTGTAGTTTCAACACATCATAACCTTGGTGTGCAAGTCTCACTATTGAGTATATGCTTTGAATGCAATGTCCTCTGTTCTGATTTCAAAATAAGTGGGTGTTAGTTTGAATGCGTGTGACTAGTTTAGTTTGGGATCATGGTCAGCGTGGATTGGTTGGACCGAAGGGTCTGTTTCTATGCTGTATGGCTCTAGAAGAATTTAAATGGCTTATCATTTCAGGCAGTAAAGTGAAACTGCCATAGTCCAAGAGGATCATAGGGCTGCTGTCTCATTAGAGAGAGAGAGAGAGAGACGACTGATGGGGAATTGAACATGAGAATCACCATGCCTTGGATGAGGGATGAGGTTGAGAAGGTGGGACCTCAGCTGGTACAGGAATTGAGCCTGTAATGTTGGCATCGCTGTGCATTGCAAACTTGCCATCTAGCTAACTGACCCCAAGGCAGTACAGACATGGCTGAAGTGCATGAAGATTAAGTATTGTTAATATCTCTGGTCTTTGAAGTCAGAGGCAAAACATGGGCCAAAATACTGGAAAAAAACTCTCTTCCTCTTTCCCTACCTTCTCACTTCCCACTTGCAAATTTTTGGCACCCATAACTTTTATATTGCCCTTTTTTTATTTGCAGACTCGTGTGGAGGAGCTAGAAGAGGAACTGGAGGCCGAACGGACCATGAGAGCCAAGGTAGTGATGGCACTTCACTGATCCCTTGAATATAAAATAATAAGAGTAAATAATCTGTTAGTTGACTTCATTTTAAGAGGGCTGAAGAGGATATTCACTGTCCTAAAACCAAAATTACTTCATGGAGATTTCATGGAGAATTAGAGCCTCTTTTAGTATAGAAACTCTGTCACAGAAACAATAATATTTTCAGTTTAAAACCACATCGGAAAGACCTTCCCAAGTCTTTCTCAGTAATTAAACTGGTTGAAGCAGTCTTGAGCTTTTCTGACAAGAAATGCTGCAATCCATCGTCAGCCTGCTGTTAGTCAGCCACTATTGACTGAGGTGGTGCTCGTGATATTACAGGTGGCATTGGCAGAGGTGAAATGAAATCTGCAGATTTTTGCTGCTTTTGGAGGTTTGTCCATCCACGCTTTATTCTCTTCAATTTGCTTAATCAATTCTATGAGACCATAAGACAAAAGAGCAGCAATTAGGCCATTCAGCCCATCGAGTCTTCTCCGCCATTCAATCATGGCTGATGAGCTTCTCAACTCCATTCTCCCTCTTTCTCCCTGTAACCCTTGATTCCCTTGACAATTAAAAACCTATCTATCTCCGTGTTAATTATACTCAATGACCTGACCTCCACAGCCTTCTTTTGTAGTGAATTCCATAGATTCACCTCTCTCTGGCTGAAGACATTTCCCTTTATCTCCGTTCTAAAAGGTCTTCCCTTTACTCTAAGGCTGTGCCCTCGGGTCCTCGTCTCTCCTGCCAATGGAAACATCTTCCCAACGTCCACTTTGTCCAGGCCATTCAGTATTCTGTAAGTTTCAGTTAGAACTCCCTCATCCTTCTAAACTCCGTCGAGTATAGATCCGGAGTTCTCAGATGTTCCTCATACGTTAAGCTTTCATTCCTGGAACCATTCTTGTGAACCTCCTCAGAACCTGCTCCAGGGCCAGTACTTCTTTCCTGAGATATGGGGCTCAAAACTGTGCACAATACTCCAAATGTGGCATGACAGGAGCCTCAGTAGTACATCTCTGCTTTTATATTCAAGTCCCCTCAAAATAAATTCCAACATTGCATTTGCCTTGCTAACTACTGACTCACCCTGCAAGTTTACCTTGAGAGAATCCTGGACTAGAACTCCCAAGTTTCTTTGCACTTCATACTTCTGAATCTTCTCCCATTTAGAAAATACCCCATATCTCTATTCTTACCAAAGTTCATGACCTCACACTTTCCCACATTGTACTCCATCTGCTACTTCTTTGCCCACTCTCCTACCCTGCCCAAATCCTTCTGCAGCCTTCCCACCTCCTCAATACTACCTGTCCCTCCACCTATCTTTGTATCGCCTGCAAACTTAGCCAAAATTGCCTCAGTTCCTTCATCTAGATCATTAATGTATGAAGTGAAAAGTTGTGGTCCCAACACTGACCCTTGCAGAACACCACTTGTCACCGGCTGCCACCCTGAGAAAGATCCCTTTATCCCCACTCTCTGCTTTCTGCCATACAGCCAATCTTTTATCCATGCTAGCACCTTGCCTCTAACACCAGGGGCCCTTATCTGACTCAGCAGCCTCCTGTGTGGCACCTTGTCAAAGACCTTCTTGAAGTCCAGATTGATAACATCCACTGGCTGTCCTTGGTCTAACCTGCTCATTCCTTTCTCAAAGAACTCTAACAGATTTGTCAGGCGTCATCTCCCTTAGATGAAACCATGCTGACTTTGCCCTATTTTACCATGCATTTCCAAGTATTCAGAAATCTTATCCTTCACAGTGGACTCCAAAATCTTACCCATGACCGAGGTTAGGCTAATTGGCCTGTAATTTTCAGTCTTTTGCCTAAATCCCTTTTTAAACCGGGGTGTCACGTTAGCGATTTTCCAAACCTCTGGGACATTCCGTAAGTCTAGTGATTCCCGAATGATCACCTCTAATGTCTCCGCTATCTCTTCAGCTATCTCCTTCAGAACTCACGTGTAGTCCATCTGGTCCTGGTCATTTATCCACCTTCAGGCCAATAAGTTTTTCTAGCACCTTTTCCTTGGTAGTGGCCAACATACTGAGCTCTGCCCCCGACTCTCTTGAATTTTTGAGATATTACTCGTGTCTTCCACTGTGGAGACTGACGCAAAGTAATTATTCAGTTTTTCAGCCATTTCCTTGTTCCCCACTACTATCTCTCCACTGTCATTTTCCAGCGGCCCAATGTCTACTTTTGCACTTTATATACCTAAAGAAACTCTTACAGTCCTCCTTTATATTACTGGCTAGCTTACCCTCATATTTAATCCTCTCCTTCCTTATTTCTTTTTTTTTTGTTGCCCTCTTGTTGGTCTTTGGAAGCTTCCCAGTCCTCTGGTTTCCCACTGCCCTTCGCCACATTATATGCTTTCTCTTTTGCTTTTATGCTATCCCTGACTTCCTTAGTCAGCCATGGTTACCCCATCAGCCCTGTACCATGCTTCTTTTTCCTAGGAATGAATTTTTGCTGCGTCTCCTGAAATACTCCTAGAAACTCCTGCCATTGATGTTCCACTGTCTTTCCTGCTAGGTTCCTCTCCCAGTCAATTCTGTCCAGCTCCTTCTTCATGCCTCTGTAGTTGCCTTAATTCAGCTGTAATACCGTGACGTCTGATTCTATCTTCTCCCCCTGAATTTACTCTGTAATTTGAATCATATTATGATCACTGCCTCCTAAGTGTTGCTTCGCCTTAAGCTCCCTTATCAAGTCTGCCTCATTGCACATCACTAAATCCAGTATTGCCTGTTCCCTTGTGGGCTCTACTATAAGCTGCTCCAAAAAGTCATCCCGTAGACATTTCACAAATTCCGTTTTTTGCAATCTACTACCAGCCTGATTCTCCCACCCCACCTGCATATTGAAATCCCCCATGATCACTGTAACTTTGCCTTTCTTACACCAGGAGATAGAAAAGTTGTGTATCTTGCACCTCAGCTCCTGACTGCTGTTTGGAGGCCTGTACATAATTACAACTATGGTTTTCTTTTAAACCTCTGCAGTCCCTCAACACTACTCACACAGATTCTACACCATCTGACTGTCCTTTGTTTCTTACTAATGAGGCAACCCCATCCCCTCTGTCCACTTGCCTATCTTTTTGATAGGAGGTATATCCTTGGATAGTCGGCTCAGAATCTTGACCCCCTTGCAGCCATGTACCCATGATGCCCACCACGTCATACCTGCCAATTTCGATCTGCGCCACAAGCTCATTTACCATGTTCTTTATACTGTGTGCATTCAGATATAACACCTTCAGTCCTCTATTAACCATCCCTCTTCTCATGGTCAGTCTTTTATCCAGTGTGCTTGAAGTTTGATTCCTAAACCTTTCCAAACACTCTGTTCTATTTGTGGCTGTGCTGGAGACTAATAACTTCTCCTGAGTTTTCCGTTCCCATCATATTTTTTTTTCATGTTGTTCCATGCAGTGGAATCTACCACCGATAGGAGTTAGCTTGTTGCTTCATTCCCCACTGGGGAAAGGTTTACCCTTTCCTACACACACACACAGAGACAGACAGACAGACAGACAGACAGGCGCACACACACAGACCACACCCCCCACCACCCTGTTTACAGTCCTGTTGACCAGCCTATTTACCCTTTTTGCTACAACATTGGTCCCAATTCAGTTCAGTTGGAGACTGGCCCAACAGTACAGATCCCTTGTGTTCCAGTACTAATTCCAGTGCCCCATGGAAAGGAACCCCTCTTTCCCACGCCAGTTCCCTTATTCTTGTTGTCTCTAAGCCAGTTTGCACGTGTTCTCTTCAGAGAGCCACGACTGAATCTCACTGCACCATGAATCGTGAATGTGGGTTAACAGCATTGCAGTTCTCTAGGTGTTTTGTACCGTTGGCAATATTATCATTTGAATGAAGCCAAGTTTTGTCTATCCTGAGGGGATATGATCCTGGCCACAGTTCAGTAAGCAGGTGGCTGTTCTTCCCAGTTCCTTGGTTAATTGGTGTCCCTTAATCTCTTTGTGTGGTGTTGATTGTATGGTTACTGTCTCATTTGAGCTTTGTGGCTCCCTGCTTTCTGCAAATTGACTGCTGGATTTTCTACATTGTAGAAATTAAACTCAGCAGGTCTGGCAACATCCGTGGAGAGAAAGCAGAGTTAACGTTTCAGTTAACTGAAGTTCCACTTCTGAAGAAGGGTCACAGGACCCGAAACATTAACTCTGCTTTCTGTCCACAGATACTGTCAGACTTGCTGAGTTTTTCTGGCAATTTCTGTTTTGGTTTCTGATTTCCAGCAGTTTTTTTGTTACAGTGCAAGTGTTTGCATGTACTTTGGGACATTCTGAGCTTGTGGAAAGATTTATAAATGGAAGTTCTTTCTGTTACGGCAGTGCTAACTACTGTGTTATTATGTACCTTGTGCTGTTCTAACCTGAGCTATTGTGACTGGAAGATTTTTCCATGTCCTTGGGCCACATTTGGATGCACGAAGAAAAGTGTAACCATCAGTTTGCTTTGCAAAATGTGATCATTATTTCCCTACATTACAAGTGTGACTACATTTCAAAAGTACATAATTGGCTTGGAAACGCTCGGGGACATCCTGAGGTTGTGAAGCATGCTGTATAAATAACAGTTTCTTCTTTTGCAGTAGTATTTCAGTAGCTGAGACGGGTTTCTGGCCTCTGGCACCACTCTGTTGAAGCGCTGGCCCAGCTCAATTTGGCAATGCGAAATGAGAGCTGTTTTGAAATGTGTTTTTACAGTTGGAAACGCTTTCCCTGGAAGAATTTCTAAAACATGCTACTGTTGGGATTTCTTTCTGCTCAGTCAGAGTGGCAGCATTTGGATTTGGAGCAGAATAAAATGCCTGTGGCAGCAACTTGAGGTCATACACACTGAGTTGCTGATGTGTCACCTTTGAGACAAAGTCCGTACTGGCAAATGATATGGAAGGCAGTCCCTGTGGGCTTGGCCAGACCAAAAGCACTGCCAGGACCATGTTTCCTGATTCATCTCCAGCAAGGCTGGGAGAAGCAGCATTTGTAATCAGAAACTCTTTGCCTCCAGGTTGCGATGTTGTACATAAGAACTAGGCCATCCGGCCCCTCAAGCCTGCCCCGCCATTTAATAAGATCATGGCTGATCTTTTTGAGACTCAGCTCCACTTACCCGCCCACTCACCATAACCCTTAATTCCTTTGCTGTTCAAAAATTTATCTAGCCTTGCCTTAAAAACATTCAGCGAGGTAGCTTCAACTGCTTCACTGGGCAGGGAATTCCACAGATTCACAACCCTTTGGGTGAAGAAGATCCTCCTGACCTCAGTCCTATGTCTGCTTCCCTTTATTTTGAGGCTATGCCCCCTAGTCCTAGTTTCACCGGCTAGTGGAAACAACATCCCTGCCTCCACCTTCTCTATTCCCTTCATAATTTTATATCTTTCTATAAGATCTCCCCTCATTCTTTTGAATTCCAATGAGTATAATCCCAGTCTACTCAGTCTGTCCTCATAATCCAACCCTCTCAACTCTGGAATCAACTGTGTAATTTAAATCCTGCAGAATTCCAGGTAACTGACCTTTTGTTAAGAAAGGCTGGATAGGCTGGGACTTTTTTCACTGGAGCTTAGGAGGTTGAGAGGTGACCTTTTCGAAGTTCATAAAATCATGAGGGGTATAGATAGGGTTGATGGTCGGTGTCCTTTTTCCCTAGGATGAGGGATTCCAAGACTAGGGAACATATTTTTAAGGTAAGAGGAGAGAGATTTAAACAAGACATGAGGGGCAAATGTTTTGCACAGAGAGTGGTTTGAGTGTGTAATGAACTTCCTGAGGAAGAGGTGGATGTGGGCACAGTTACAGTGTTTAAAAAACATTTGGATAAGTACATGAATGGGAAATGTTTGGAGGGGTATGGGTGAGGAACAGGCAGGTGGGACTGTCTTAGTTTGGGATTATGTTTGGCGTGGACTCGTTGGTCCGAGGGGTCTATTTCCGTGCTGTATGACTCTATAATCAAGGTCTGAATTGCACAAGTGCCAGTCAGTTTGATGAATCTTAATGAAAGTAGGTTCTACTTACATGTAAGGAGCGAGAAAATTTGGTGTTTATTATTAGAATTGCATTGAATTTACAGCACAGAAACAGTCTCTGGCCTATGGTGGTGTTTACGCTCCCCACAAACCTCCTTCCACCCGACTTCATCCAATCAATCAGTGCATCCCTTCCATTCTTTTTTCTCTCATTGCCCTTATTCTCAGTAACAAAGTGCTGATCAAAATGAGTAAATGTTCAGTGAAACCAATTCTGAAATGCATGCATTTAGCATATCAAAACATCTCAAAGCACTTGACAAGTGATTTTTTTTTTTTTTGACAGCAAATTGAACTGTTACAGAAACAAGATATCAACATCTAATGACACAAAATAAATTAAACACACAAGGCAGTCTCCAACCCACCACTACCTCCCTACCCATGTGCGTCTGCACGCCCATAATTTGCTGATTTTGGAGTGGCTTCTAGCTGTTCCTTTAGAGATTTGTTTGCTGTATGTTTGTTAGTTTGCAAATGTTTGTGGGAATTGAGATTTAACCTGACCTGAATACATTTTATGACGTGCTTTATGCAGAGTGGCTCTCACTGCAAGATATTTTACCATATATTGAATTTGCTGCCCTTTCGGATTTGGTGCATTTAGATTCACTTCACTGGGTGCTATGTCGGAAAGATGATGTATACTGGAGATTCGGGCATGTGGTGCCATTTACACCTTGCAATTGCATACTTAGTGATCAGCTGTACTATTTTTGATATAAATCTTCTGGCTGCACATCTTCCTGTGTGTTGTGGTGTAGTTTGCAGTCATCAGAAATGTGCCTTTTACAATGCTTTCACATATGATGGGTTTGAAAATCTTAGAATGCCTACAGTGTGGAAGCAGGCCTTTCAGCCCATCACGTCTACACCAATGCTCCAAACAGCATCCCACCCGGACCCACTCCACAACCCTATCCCTGTAACCCTGCATTTCCCATGGCTAATCCACCTAGCCTCTAATTTAGCATGGCCAAACCACCTTACCTGTACATCTTTGAACTGTGGGAGGAAACTAGAGCACCTGCAGGAAACCCACACAGACACGGGGAGAAATGTGCAGACTCCACAGACAGTCACCGAAGGGTGGAATGGAACCCGGGTCCCTGGGGCTGTGAGGCAGCAGTGCTAACCACTGAGCCACTGTGCCGTCCTCCACAGGCATCCCCTCCTTACAGTCAGTCTGAATCCACTTGGCTTTCAGCCTCGGTTTTGCCCGATTAACGCAGACCTGTCCTGTCTTGGATTTGACAAGAAGAAAATAATCAGACACAGCAGTGAACCGTTTAGCCCATCAGGGCTGTTGTGCCATTCAGTATGATCGTGTGACTGTGCCTCGACTCCGATTTTACTGTCTGCCCTCCTGAACCCTTGGCTCCCTTATCATTAAAACAAAATTAACAAACTTAATCATGAATATATTCTGTCACGGCATCCACACTGTGGAAAAAGATTCCGCAGGCTAGTGACGGTAGGAAAGGTCTTTTGACCCAGACGGAAGATTGCACTGTATCTCACTTCAGTCCCACCAACACACCAGCGTCAATTGGAATGTTTTACCCAGTTGACAAAGTGGCTAATTTGTTAATTTATCGGTGTTAAGATCCAACAACCATTTTTCTTTAATAACAATTATTGATTTATTTTGAATAAGACTTGCTTAGCAGTGATATAAGGCCAATTCATACAGTTGGAAATATGAAAATATAAAAGGCCCCAAAACACATGTACATTCAAACCAAAAAGACAGAAGAAAAAGCAAATTTCTGTCTGCAGAGACCCACTCTGAGAAAAAGGGCTGAGGGGTGGAATGTTCTAATGCTATTGGTCTGGCAGTTTTGGACAGGTGCCGTCAAACGTAGCCAGCTGTTTCTGGGATCTTTGCAGCCACCCCGTAATGAGAAGTCTCTCAGTTACTTTCCAAGAGGACAGTGAGGCTTCACACTGGATTCATGATGACACGTTCTTTCAGAAAGAGGAGAGCTGAACTAGGAGCTCCTCCCTCTCGGCAGGCGGGTTATCAAATACTGTAAACAGTATCCGAAGCAGAAACTTGAAATTGACAGCTGTAAACTCGGGTAGGAGTTCTCCACTAAACAGTTATCACAGGATACATGACATCAAAAAATGCCTGGTTTAAACAAAAAAGTTCCAATGTCCTTCCATTGATTTCTTCGTTTATAAATATCTATCAAGGTATCCACAATCCTTCAATCTCAAGTCGGCAAAACAATATTAAATATGAAGCATAAATAACTTATGACAGCTATGAATAACAAGCTAACATCACCCTATTCTAAAGGTCTGGCATTTAATCTGAATTGCTGGCGAGTTGAGAAAGTCTCCCAAAGGACCTTCTCATTGGCACTTAGTTGTTGAGGGGGCAAAAAGGCCATGAGTTTCTTACAGAGCCAACTTGCCCCATGATTTATAATAACGTCAGAAAGTGCTGGAGAAACTCAGCAGGTCTGTCAGCATCTCTGGAGAGAGAAACAACATTTCAAATACAGTATGACTCATCCTCCCTTTCTCTTTATAATTTCCCTGTCTTAATATCTCTCTTACCACCACCAGGGAGGGAAAATGATGCCCACTATGTTTCAATAAAATTGCATGCTATTTTTCTAAACTCTAATGGGTATAGGCCCAATCTGCTCAACCTTGCCTCATTTCCTTGGGTACTGACGCAATATGGTTTCTGTAGCATCACAGCTATTGAATGTAATGTGTGCTATAAGTTAGTCTGCATCAATGTTCTGAATGTGCATTGTTTAAGTTTCTTTAATCCAATGTTCCAATTGTTTGTGGAGAACTAAGAATTCTGAATCTTAATTCCATTTCTAGGCTGTTGCTGGATATCTGCCTTGATGGAAATCAAACATAGTGTCTGTGTGCTTCCCTGTAGATTTTGTTATGTAAAGTTCAAGCAGATTGAAGTTGACTCAATCTTTAGTAGGCCACGATTCAGCCCTGAAAGTGGAGTTAACCGTAAAAAGGTTCCTCATTATCTTATCTTCTTGCCTTTGATTACTGGTGAGTAGCATTTCGGGCACATTCCAGAGTTTAATTGCAGCAATCGATCAGTGCCCCTCAACAAAGTGTCTTCTGAGCTAAGTTAGGTATAGACGGGAAATATTTATCACCTAATGTGTGCTACTTGAAAGGTTACCCTTGGGCCAGCTTTATCCTGGAGCTAAAACCAGGAGCCCTTTCATGTTGCTCGATTTGTCATAATGCAAGTGATCTTTTTTAATCATCTGTCATAGTGCTGAGGTGAGATAACACAGGGTTTGACAGGAAAGAAACTGTCTCTACTATATTTTGTTACACTTCTAACAGGTGTTTGTAGAAGCGATGGAACTTGGAGTACTACTTTTATTGTTTCCGAAAATTTATGATTGCTTTGAGCGTTAAATTACATTTCTGTGAGACCTTTTATTCTTTGAGCAAAAACTGCATCCAAGCCTTCTCCACTTTCCGATGGGAGGTACTGGGTACAATGTTGGCCAGGACTTTTGCTGATTCTGAAATCAAGTAGTTCTGCCAAAATATATTTAGGTTGACTGAGCATTAAATTCCACAGAGTGAACTCATTTCAAATTATTTTCCAAAGTGCCTGAAAGCTGCAGGTCCCTTTTGTTGTGCAAAGGTATTTCACTAAAACCAGAGTCACGTGGATATTTGGAGATAACCGGAACTGCAGATGCTGAGTTCTGAAAAAGGGTCCTGACACGAAACGTTGACTTTCCTGCTTCTCTGATGCTGCCTGGCCTGCTGTGTTCCTCCAGCTCCACAATGTGTTATCTCTGACTTGGATATTTGCTGCAAAGAGTTTCAAGAAAGTGGTTCATGATCCTCACCTCAACCTCTTGAGGGCAACAAGATATTCACGCCTTATGAAAGAATCCAACTGAAATGCCCTGTAGAATTTGGCAACAATTCCCAGACATTTCCTGGAACGTGCCACAGAGTTTCTTTTGTCTCTTTTGGTAGTCAGCACAGCAAGCTGTGTCTGAGGGCAGTATGTACAAATGCAATATCTGATAGATTAGGTGAGCATAGCTAAGCCGAAAGACATCTTTGTGCCTTTATGTAAGAAAGATTTACATTCTAGATCCTGTTCCAAGCTGTGGTCTTGTGGTTACTTTGAATAACCTTAAACATGATAGATTAAGGGATGATCTCATTGAAGTTGACCAGGTGATTTAGAAGATCTGATAGTGTAGATAAAGGGAAGCTATTTCCCATGGTGCAGAGATACAGAGCAAGAGCAATCTGCTTTAACATAGAGCTAGAATATTCTCGGGTGAAGTCCTGAGCACTTTTTAAAAATAAAGTATATATGGAAATCTGCAAAGACCATAAGACACAGGAGCAGAAATTAGGCCATTTGGCCCATCGAGTCTGCTCTGCCATTCAATCATGGCTGATAAGTTCCTCAACCCCATTCTCCTGTTTTTTCCCTGTAACCCTTGATCCCCTTGATAATCAAGAACCTGTCTATCTCAGGCTTCAATGTACTCAATGACCTGGCCTCCACAGCCTTCTGCGGCAGTGAATTCCATAGATTCACCACTCTCTGGCTGAAGAAGTTTCTCATTATCTCCGTTCTAAAAGGTCTTCCCTTTACTCTAAGGCTGTGCCCTCAGGTCCTAGACTCTCCTACCGATGGAAGCATCTTCCCAACATCCACTATGTCCAGGCCATTCAGTATTCTGAAAGTTTCAATTAGATCCCTCCTCATCCTTCTAAACTCCATCGAGTATAGTCCCAGAGTCCTCAAACGTTCCTCATATGTCAAGCTTTCCATTCCTGGGACCATTCTCGTGAACCTCCTCTAAACCTGCTCCAGGGCCAGTACATCCTTCCTGAGATATGGGGCCCAAAACTGCACACAATACTCCCAATGTGCCCTGACCAGAGCCTTGTAGAGCCTCATAGTACATCCCTGCTTTTATATTCAAGTCCTCTTAAAATAAATGCCAACATTGCATTGCAACTTGTGTCTTCACTCAGAAGATCTGTAAGGCTGTGGATCAATGAAAAATTTCGGAACTCTATAGATTTTTACCAGATTTTTTATGTTAATAGATTTATGGTTCACAGGACAAAGTGGGAGTAGTTGGAGTTAAGATATAGATCAGCTCTGGTCTAATTAGATAGTAAAACAGGCTTGTAGGGATGAATAGGCTACTGCTGTTGCTATGTTTAGTTACTTGGGGCAAGGTAAAAATGGTTAATGGTGTTAGACTTCTCAGTCACCCTCGTGTTACTGAATTTTACAGTAGTGTTTACATAGCATTTTACAAGCTCACACATCTCATTGATCTCATTGATCACTTCATTTCATAGTATTCTCTGTTACTCCACTGACATGCCTAGGAATGTATGTCAAAATAGGTTATGTCTGAGGGTCACAAATATCCGAAACATCGATAGAGGCAGTCATTAGCTGATTGACAGTGGCCTAATTTGCCAACAGTAAGAAAGCTGAGAACTTCCGGCAGGACAAGGGATCATGTTACATGACTACCATCCACGTTGTGTAGCTTCCAGTGCGAGGAAACGGGAGGGATACTTAGAAAGACACACAGTGGCATACCAGCATTCAGCAGTGCTGCTCGGAATTGAGTGCAAACAGACATTGGTAGTTTGGGGTAGTAGGAACTACCGATGCTGGAGGATCTGAGACAATAAGGTGTGGAGCTGGATGAACACAGCAGGCCGAGCAGGAAGGCTGACATTTTGCGCCTGGGCCCTTCTTCAGAAAGGGACTGTTTGGGGCTGTTTCCAAATTTGACGTGGATCCAAGGAATGCCATGTGAAACATAATTTGACGACACCAATCAGTAATCTGGGAAGTATAGTGAATTGTGATAAAACCTAGGTGTAGTCATCAAATTAAAACAACATTCTCCTCCAATATTTAGTGAGGATGATACAAAGCCTCAGTGCCAATTCATAAATATATCCATGTAAGTAGCTGAATGTTAGTCTGTACCGGCATTGTCATGTATCCTGTCTGAATGTTTTACGCTCCGAGTGAGGTTGGGATTAAGGATAACGTTGGCCATGTGCTATAGTATTCAATATTTTCTTTTATTCATGTGAGCCAGCATTTATTGCCCATCCCTAATTGGGGCAGTTGAGAGTTATCTACACTGCTGGGTCTGGAGTCACATGGCCCAGACCAGGTAAAAATGACAGCCTCCCTAAAGGACGTTAATGAACCAGATGGGTTTTACTGACAATTGGCAATGGGTTTGTGGTCATCATTAGACTCTTAATTCCAGATTTTTATTGAATTCAAATGCCATCCTCTGCTACATAGGTCTCAGAACATGACCTAGTCTCTGGATTAATAGTTAAGTGATAAAACCACTCGGCTATCACCTCTGCAGTAGATAAGAGTGAGCCCCTTCACACAATTGCATAATGTCAGTATCTAAGTGCACGTCTGCTAAGTGACTGTCGAAACTAGTTGACAAGGGCTGAAACGGTGTATTTAATGGTGTGCAAAAGCATCTTGTTTGACACCTTACAGCATGTTTTTTGCTGTGATCTCTGTATAAAACGAGTGGGGTGTAAAAACGGGCTCCCCACTTTCGGGATCAATAATTCTGTTAATCATTTGCATCCTGTAATTTAAGCAAACCCAGATTCCAGGAACCTGCACTAAAATGTAGCTCTATAAACTTACTATGGGGCTAAGGGAAGCCGTTTTGTTGATTTTTAGACAGTGTGTGCTGGCTTGAGGTATTTTCTTAAGGGCTTTTCTTCAAAAATTGAGTCTAAAGCAGCTATAGAGATTCACTTCCTGGTGTGTATTTAAATTGGAAAAAGGGCATATGTGGAACTTTGTCTCCCTGAAATAAGGGTTGTTGTGAAGGTGCCATAACAATGACTTATTTATATAGCATCCAAAAAGTGGAGAAATGTCCCAACCTAAGTTTAAAATAATGAAACCTCCCAAGGTATTACACATTTGCATTATTTAACAAAGTACAGTACCATTCCACTGAAAGGCCTGGTAGCTCAGATGACCAAATATTTAGTCAAAGTGATGGGTTTGAAGGATCGTTTTGAATGGGGATAGTGAGGTGCAGTGGGGATTTTGAAGGTTTGGGTCCTCAGCCATTGGGGCATATCCATCACTGTTGAAATGAATAAAATTCGAGGCATAAGAAACCACAGTGAGAGGTGTGCAGATATGTCTGTCGATCTGGAGGGGGGAACAGAGTTGGGGAGGAGTGAGGCCTCAGAGATAGTAAGCAAGAGTGAAGTTGTCAAAATCAAGATGTTTCTTGACCGAGAGCATTTTTATTTCTGGTCAGTGAACACGGGTGAGAGGGGAATGGGAGTTAAGACAAGGGCAGCAGACCTTTGGATGACTTTGTTTTCAAAGGGTGGACCATCCAAGAGTCTAAAGGAATAGTCAAACTGAAAGGTAATGCAAATATGAGTGAAGGTTTCAGCAGCAGATTGTCACAACTTACTGGAATATGGTGATGGAAATCAAGCCCCACCGGTCTCAGATTTGTCACAAAAGTTGAAGGTTTTGAAGTAATTTCAAAAACTTTTCCAATTTCCCTGATTTCCAAATCAGATTGGTAAGAAGTAAAGACCAGATTTCTGCACTGTACAAGAATTAGCTACAGATAAACAGTTAGAAACCATGGGTATATAACATGACCAATTATAATTCTGATCCTCTTATAATCTTCCCCTGACACAGACAGACATAACAGGTGGGGGGTTAAAAAAAGTCCCTTGGAAGAAGGGAAAGCAATGCTGGACAGTTCAGTAGTCTTTGTCCGCAAATTCTATTGTATCAGTTCTTGCTGATTGGAAAGTTTCTTCCTGAATTCTCCTCTGAACGCTTCCACTGGGTTGCAAGAGGCACAGGGTGGTCGGTTCACTTGCTAAATGTCTCTGATGTATCAATTACACAGCTATAGCAACTGCTGAAAGAAAAGATAAACTGGTTTTCTTCAGGTTCAAAGTGAGTTTTGACTGCAGAGAACAGAGAGACCACTTCTGAGCTGGTGGAGATCTAATCCCTTCTTTGTAATGGATCCTTTTCAGAGTGGTAGGCAGTGACAAGTGGGGTTCAGTGCTAGGACTGCAGCTGTTCACAATATACATTAATGATTTGGGCTAAGGAATTAGATGCAATATCTCCAAATTTACAGATGACGCTAAACTGGGTGGCAGTGAGCGCTGTGAGGAGGATGCTAAGAGGTTGCAGGGTGATTCGGACAGACTAGTTGACAGGGCAGATACTTGGCAAATGTAATATAATGTGGATAAATGTGAGGTTATCCACTTTGATGGCAAAATAGGAAGGCAGTTTATTATCTGAATTGTGGCAGTTTAGGAAAAGGTGAGGTGCTCTGAGACGTGGGTGTCATAATGGAAAAGGCACTGGAGGTTGGCATGGACGTGCAGCAGGCAGTGAGGAAAACAATTTGGCCTTCAAAGTGAGGGAATTTGAGTACAGGAGTAGAGATGTCTTGCTGCAGTTATACAAGACTTTGGTGAGGCTACACCTCGAGTATTGCATGCAGTTTTGGCCCCCTAGTCTGAGGAGGGACATTCTTGTTACTGAGGGAGTCCAGCTAAGGTTCACCAGACTGATTCCCAGGATGGCAGGACTGATGTATGAGGAAATACTAAATTGACTGGGCTTGTACTCACTGGAATTCTGACAAATGAGGGGATCACATAGAGGCCTACAAAATCCTGATGGTACTGGACACGCTAGATATGGGAAGAATGTTCCCATTGTCAAAATTCCAGAACTAGGGGTCAAAGCCTAAGACTAAGGGGTAAGCTGTTCAGGACTGAGGTAAGGAAAAATTACTTCATTGAGTTGTGAACTTGTGGAATTCTCTCCCACAGGAAGCTGTTGGGGGTCCAGTTTGTTAGATATAGTCAAGGGGGAGCTAGACACGGCCCTTGCAGTTAAAGGAATCAAGGGGTATGGAGAGAAAGTGGGATCATATTGAATGGTGGTGCAGGCTCGAAGAGTTGAATCGCCTAAACCTGGATATATTGTCTGTGTTCTATGTTTCTATGTAATATGTTTCCAAGCTTTCAATCACCTGAGAACTGATCACGTGATTGGCATGCAAAACATGTTTGTAACTGGTCACTAGTCCATAGACCAATCCACTTCTTGTTGACACCAGCTGCATCTGTAAAACCTCTCTGCTTCAGTTTATCCATAAACACTTCAATTACTGCATCTTCAAACAGCCAGTTATGATGTTTGTTGTTGATGTTGAGTTGCGTATTTTTCTAAACATGCAGCCATCCGTTCAGAACACTGATGTTAAAATGGTTCTTTCTCATGTCAGTCCACAAATTTAAAAATCTCAAATAAAATGACATGGTTCCCACAAGATGAAATGATGCACGAGGTGTTGGAGAGCTAGAAGTAGGCAGGGTTAGTGATGGCACAGGCGTGAAGTTGGAAGCTCATCTTGAGTTCAAATGTGACACCACGTTTAACTCAAAATGGCTTAATCCCAGACTGCTCCAGGGAAAGGGCTGGGATTTGTGACTAGAAAAGAGAGTTTATTGTGGAGACAGTGACTTCAGCTTTCCCAATATTTGATAAAGTCCAGAAGATAAAAAAGGGGCGTTTTAAAGCATACATTTAACAATATAAGCATTGGGTGTTGTCAGTTCTCCTAATGTCTCAGTCAAGAAAAGATTTGTGTTTCATTTATTTTACAAGTTTGGGATTTCTCAAGAAATTTCTAGCCAAGGTAGATGTTTCTGTCATCATTGTTTAGTCATACCTGTTACTTTGAGGCAGTTATTATTTAACCCTCCTCTCTTCAGAGCTTGAAGTCCACCTACTGCAGTGTACCATTAATCCATCCACAACCCTCCATCGTCAGTATCATCTTCTGGAAGCCCGACAAAATGTGGGTCTACCTACAGCTCATGGACCGTAGCATTTCAGGGAGGCAGCTCAGCACCACCTTCTCAAGGGCAGTTGGGAACAGACAGTAAGTGCTGACCCAGCCAGCAATACTCGCATCCCATGAATTAATAACTCAAATGAATTTTGGCAGGATGGTCAGCCATTGGATGGCATCTGAATGGGATCTAATGTCCTGTTTTGAGCTGCCTACACATGTAGGGAACTGTTTAGTGGTTGGGAACAAAATGGAGATTTTTTCCTCTGGGGTCATGGGAATACTGAAGCCACTGGTACCACTTTCAGGTTACCATACTGGAAGAACAGATGCCAACTTTGTCCTAATGGATGGTTGATCCTGAGACCCTTACAGTCTGGAATATTCAGCATCTCGCAGTGTGCTGCGTTAATTCACTGAGCAATTAGGAGAACTGATTTATTTTAGCAGATCACAAGCAATTGAAGAATCATATTTTGTCAGAAACATGATGTTTAGTAAAGGAAAAGAAGATAAGCACTGTTTTGAGGAATGTATGGGAATATGGCCCAAAAGCAACTGTCATCTCAGGATCTGTATGGGCATGTATTTCTTCCTGTTGAGAATTTCGAAGCAATTTCATTGAAATCTAAAATTTATGGGTCCTCTTTCAAAAATATGTTTACGGAGATAGCTTGAGGCTACATCAGGAAGTGTTCTGTTTCTACAGTTAGTCACCCAGCAACAGCCCCATCATTCACGAGATAATTTGAGTGTAAAATAGTAGCCAATGTCTGATCATAACTCGGGGGTAGGTTTCCAAGTGCACTTCAGTGGCAAGGAATCAGTAGTTCCTTTGATTCATTTCTGAACCTGCCAGTGTACATCGTAAGGTTACAAAGGCGTGTCGTGCTCTGCTTTCTAATACGTGCTGTTAGAATGGTTTATGGAAGCAAAGGTGAGAGGTTGCACAAGCTCAGAGACAACTTCATCAGAGAGGCCATAGAAAGCCAACCACTGGATTGGGATTTCCAGAGCACAAACAAGGGACCCATGTGACCGTGTGTTGCTGACAGGCCTGCGAATCACCACCCTGCAAGCCGTTGCTAGCTTCATGCTGCTAAACGTGTGAACTCCGTGAAGCCCAGGGGCATCATATCCTTGGTGTAGCTACGTGTTGGAGCTCGGTGGCCCAGGAGCAATTGTTGGCAGCACAGGGACTGGGCCTGTATTCGGGTGCTAGAGTACAGCCAGGCAATGCAGGGTCACTCAGACTTAAAAGTAATTCAGCTCAGCTGGAAATCAAGACCAAGAAATCTAGACCCGAGACCAGATTGAGAGAGATCTGGAATCATTCAGCTTTTGGTTGAGAAAATTCCATGTGGACTTTGGGTGAAGTAGAGTGGGCTGGAGATCTCACGAGGAGCTGAAATTCCTCAGGAGGAAGACAGAGTTTTAAAGTATTTTTATGATTCACAGTAATAACTGGCCTCTGAGAGGTTTGCTGAGAGCTTCGGGAGATCTGGGTGTGCCATTGAATGTGCATTTTGTTACTTGTTCTGCCGTTATTGACTTATATTGACTTCAGTTCAGTTCTGGAGAATAAACGATAAAATGGATTGTGATGACCATTTGCTTTATTGACTCTTGCATCTGTTGTTTGCAGTCGTAGAAACTTATGGCTTTATTTGCTGAGTAAGAAACTGGGATTTCAGGTTTGTTCTACTTGTGCAATAAATGTTGCTGGCCTCGAACTGGTTTGTAACAAAGATCAGGTCTCATCTGGCGCTGTAACACTATGGTGCAGCTCTAGATTTGGGAAGACTCTCCTCTGCAATCAGCATCTTCAGTTATTCTGCTGTTATCGCTCACAAATGAGAACATTCTGCCATTGCATGAGAAGTAATAGTCAAGAAGCTTAGAAGTAATTTCATGTCACTGGGAGCCAGGATGCCTGTTGAAAGGCAGGACCCCATTGGCATCATGGTAGCCAGGCTCTGTCTCTCCCAGCTGGAGGAGAATCTTCTTGAAACATGGGGATGTCAGTAGCCAGCAGGAGAGCTGGCAAGAGGCTTCTGCCGCCTTTTCCAGGGAAGGCCCGTGGAATCTCAAACCAGTCTGAAATAACAGCACAGAGGCTGGTATCCCATCACCAGGTCGTCCTTCTGTTTAGATGTGCACAGTACATGCGCTGTGGTCAGGCAGCTCATAGCCAGCCCCTAGAATGAGGAGACTCTCTGAATTTCCTGTTTTTGACTATCAGTCAGGGTTCCCTGATTGGGATTGTTAACCTGGGCCAGTCAAGGACCACCTAATCAGGATTCACCTGACCATCGTTCCTGCACCACAATCAGGCAATGATGAGGCCAGCAGTAGGCCTCGCTTTGGTGGTGGTGGTAGGGGCTTGTGGAAGTCATGCCTAGCAAAACGTCCAACGAGAGTTTGGCAGCTCTTGTACTTAGCAATACCACAGTGGAGCCTGTGGCTACTGGTGGAAGAGCAAGCTGGAGTCCTCAGAGCACACATGCTTCAGGACTAAAGGACCTGATGTTGGGGTGGGGGAAACAGTGTATTGCATTAAGTGCCAGAGGAAGAGGGTGCAGGAGAGTTCAAAGCAAAGACAGAGAATGGAACTCAGTGGGCACCTACTGCCAGACCATTTACCTGATGGTTTGGTTACATGACCTGGCACTTTGGCTGAGGGATGCCCCCCTCATTAAGGTGACAGAGTATTGTAGGGTAGCAGCTGACATGCCTGCCTGAAGCTGGGCTAATATGATGGCATTGGGCTGACACATGTAATGGTCCTCATTCTTCCATTTAATGCCTTATCCTCCATGATTGCTGTTGTCCTCATAGTCCCCTTATCCATTAATACACCCTGAACTCCATTACACCCTCGTTCTATATATGCTATCTTAGCCAATATCCTATATTACCAAAACTTATGAGCCCAACATTAGGAAATCTTTGAGCAGCTCCTTTTATCTTAAAAATAAGTAAGGATTATTTTGATATCCACTTAGAAAACCATTATCCTCTTAAAATGTCATTTGTTAATGTAAATGAACAAGCCTTGTGCATTCACTTACAAATACATTATTCTCTTTATAACACATAAGTGTGTCAAAATAAACACACATCTCTGGAATATCCATTTAAAGATAATGTTCTCTTAACAATTCATGAATAGGAAGACACCGTAAACAAGCTCACATTTCCTTTAATAACTGCGCCAAAAACCCCTCCTGAGCAGAATTCATTTGTTTTTCTGGATGTTGGCCAAAAGTTTATATTGAGATTACACTATGTTAGTTCATACAGGACATACTTTATCTTGTGTTGTCTTCTGTCTCTCAGTCTTTCCACTTCATCAGAAAGTAGAGGTTATGTTCTCTTCAATATTCCAGGAACCCAAATGGGCTACAACACCTGAGTTACAGGGCCTTTTGCACTGTCAACACAGAATAAAATATTGCATATATCAGACTTGCTTTTTTAATTTAGTCATTTTAATAGTGTTCAATTTTAATTACTTAAACTGTGTTAAAGGGGAGGCGATGATCTAATGGGTATTACATCCACACTATTCATCTAGAGATCCAGTTGATGTTCTGAAGGTGCAGGTTCAAATCCTGCCATGCCAATGGTACAATTTGAATTCAGTACAAATCTTGAATTAAGAATCTAATGAAGACCACATGATTGGTTGTTGAAAAACCCATCTTGTTTACTTATATCCTTTAGGGAAGGAAACAGACCTCCTTACCTGATCTGGTGCACGTGACTTTAGATGCACAGCAATATGTAATCTCAATGTGATTTGGACAACTTCCAGAAACCCACGAATGGATACTGCTCAGCAGGGGTTATTGGCACAGCTGTTAAGGGAGAATTTAGCTTGTTTATTGTGACTTATTATGACTCTTAATTGCCCTCTGGGCAGTTAGGAATGGACAATAAATACCAGCCCAGCCAGTGATACCCAGATCCCATGAATGTTGCAGCAAAACATTCTAGTTCCATCTTTGTTAATAGCAATGAAATAAAGTAACTAGAGTTAAAGATTAGAAACTGCATGATACGTAACAGATGATATGCTAGTGAATTCCTCACCAGCTTTCCTAGAAGCAAAATTATATAACCAGTCCAGATTTGAATTTTCTACATCTGTAGCTTTGCTGTACATTAAAGTAATCACACTTATCATGTCATGTCTGGACCTCAAACCCATGAACAACCTTCTTTCCTACAGCTGAAAAAAAGATTAAATCTAAGTTGTCCATCGACTTGTTATCAACTCTAAGTCTGCTTGTATTAAATCCTTTCATCCTTGGTGCCCAGGGACAGTCCCATTAACTTAGGTTTTTCAACTTGAACGTAGAGAAACATCTCTTCCTGAGTGTTTATAAAAGCCCTAATCTGTGAATCCTGATTGAATTGAATGTGGTTTTAAAACTAAAATTTCCATTGGGATATTGTGAGAGAGTGTGGTCTCTTTATTTAAGCAAGGGATAAAACAGCATTGAAAGTGAAGGGTGATTAAATTGTTCCTTCCATTGAGAGATTGCCTAATGATGAAAGGCTGAATGAATTGGACCCATATACTCTGAAGTTTGAAAGAATGGCATGTGATCTTATGGAAGTGTACGAGGTTCTGGCGTGTTTGGTATGGCAGACAGAGAGCGATTGTGACGTCACCGGGACTTTACAATATGGGCACGCAAACTCAGAAAAGGAGCTGATCATTTAGGAGTGAGTTGAAAGTAAGTTACTTCACTCAATGGCCGTGAATCTCTAATCCGGAGGGGTTGTGGACTTTATGTTCTTAAATGCGCTAAAGTCTGAGATACACAGATGTTTCCTCTCTTAGGGATGGGCAATGAGGAACTAGCAGGAAAATAAAATTGAAGCCCAAATCAGCAATGATCGTATTGAATGGTAGAGTGGGCTTGATGGGTTACATGCTCTAAAGGTCCTGTTTTTATGTTTTTACAGAATATGCTGCTTATGTTCACAGGTAGAGAAGCAACGAGCTGATCTTTCCAGGGAGCTAGAAGATCTGACTGATAAACTGGAGGAAGCAGGTGGAGCAACCGCATCCCAGGTAGTAATTCAGCATTATTTTCCATTGCCGACTTGCTGTGTTTTGTTAATTCTCATTTTCAATTAACACAGTAGACTCGGACGTATTTATATGGTTTTTTTCCCAGACACACTGTGAGGGAATGATTACTAGAGATATCATAAATGTCTTTAAGATGTATGTTGTAAAATCATAATTCATTACTTTTCGAGAATTGGGGACGTTTAGACAGCTTTGTGCTCTTTACTAAGGCACTGAGCAAAATTACCACTCATTTAATAAAACATGGTCTCCATTATACTGGTTCCTTATTTACAGAAAAAAAATCCACAAAAAACCCATCTTTACAATCTGTAAAATCTCTTCTTATAATCTGTGCTCTCACTACAATCGTGTTTGCATATGCTTCCTGTGTTGTAAGTTGGAATAATTTCTTAGAGTCAGAAATAAGGGAATGTTCTGAAGAGAGTTGAGTGAAAGGAAACACCTGACAAATGTTTTTGCCATTCTTACTTCCTGTTGGGATGTAGAACATCCGGTGAACATTTTGTCCAGCAGCAGGTTCAATGTGAGCGAAACAAAATTCCATCCACTCTTTCGGTTGATTTGATGGTTGTTGGGTTTACTTAAGGTTAAGTCTTCAAGGTATTAACTTCAAGTTCAAATGTTAACAGGAAAAAAATCAGGGTCGCATTGGCCTTTCTTCCACCCGGGTCTTGAATTTTGTGACAGATAAAGGACAGACAGGCAAATTAGAATCTAATACAAGACTGTCTTTATTAGTGATTAGTTCTTACTAAGCACACCATTAACGCATTATCTAATTGTCTGACTAGTATCTAGGTACCATCCATACATGGCAAATTGTGCAGGTTCATTCGACGAGTCTGTTCTTCTATGTTCCAAACTCAGGGTCTCCTCTTCACAATGATCGATCTCAAGATTCACAGCCATTGTCTAGATGTGCCTTCCTTTCTGTGTTTTCTCCTAGTCTTCCACACTGCTCGATGTCGAGCCTGACTTACACAAAAAAAGAGCCCCGTAGTTCTGAGATCATTTGCCCAAGGGTCAGGTAAGCAGGAGACGTCTTGTGTTTCTGTTGTTAGCACGAGACGTTTGCTTTGGTCAGCAGTCTAGCTTCATGTCCCCCTTTTTACAGCAAGCTGAATCAATGTCTTTGTGAAGTTTGCACAAGTTTCCATGATGCTTGTCGAGCTTCACCTGTGAGCCATGGAGGTCACAGTTACCCAAAGGATCATAGTAGAATAAACTATTTCCACTTATTGGGGTTTCTAGAATTTAGAGCATAATCTGAGAATTAGGGCCAGGCTGTTCAGGAGAGATTGTAGGAATCACTTCTACTCGCAACGAATGGTAGATGTTTGGAACCATCTGCTGCAAATGGCAGTGGATGCAGGATCAGCTGTTAATTTTAAATCGGCAATAGATACATTTTTATTAAACAAAGGTACGAAGGGATGTGGGTCAAAGGCAGGTATATGGAGATCGGCCACAGATCAGCCATGATCTTATTGAATGGCCGAACAGGCTTAAGGGGCTGAATGGCCTACTCCTGTTCCTATATTTGCTTTTCTGTTGGTGATGTTACACTAAACTCCCAGGAGACTGGGTGAGTAAGCATTCCCACGTGTTGGTACAGGATCGTACACACAGGAAGTGTCCTTGTTTTATATCTGGATTTGTTGATGAACTGGCTGATTCTACTCAACATATCACCCTCAGTTTGCTGGGCTGGGAAAGGATGGAAAGATCAACATAGCTTCCTGCTCCTGATGCTGTCCAGTGATTCCCTGCAGAAAGGTGGATGCTGGCGGTTCAGCCTCCTGACATTCTCCATTGGTGTGTGAAGACAGGGCAGCTGGGTCATGGAAATACGTCACACCTCAATGAGGCTTCACACCTTTAGGAGAGAAGAAAAGGAAGTTGTGTGGACAGAGGACCACAGGGTGGGGTTGGGGAGAGGAGTTTCAAAGGAAAGTATAGATCAGCATGAAAATTCTGTGACAGTCCTAAAAGTAGAGTGGTGAATGTGGCTGTTATCTGTCAAAATTCCAGGTCGACTGCGGGTTTGAGACACTTTGAGCAGGTTTTAGTAAAATGCTGAGAGTCAGGATGGCATGGTGAATTATATTTTAAAAGAAAAAAATTACCATCCATTTCATTGGATGGATATTTGTTTTAAGCAATTTAAATTGGATTTTTTAAAATTACTTTTGAATCTGAATAATGGGAAATAGTAAGCAAAATATTAAGAAGGACTTTTCTCTGGTCTTGCTGAGTGATTTGGCTCTCGGTCATGCAAAATATGGAATGATAGATCAGTGGCATGTGTTAATCTCTCTCAATGTTTCGTTGCCATTGAAGTCAAAAGAGGTTGTGATAAAGCAGACATTGACAAATGCTCAGTAACCAGAGGAGACAGATTTAAGACAATTGCCAGAAGAACTAGAACAGGGATTGTTCTCCTTACAGCAGGTTTCCATGGCTCTGAACACACCTAGAGAATGATTCAAGAGTGCGTTTCAAAAGGAATGCCATAGGGAATTGAAAATTTTCACGACAGACAGGAAAATGCTGCATGTTGGCACTAATTTGGTAGTATTTGTGGAGCGGGCACAGGCTTAATGGACTTAAGTGGCCATTTTCAGTTCTGTATGTTTCTCTGAGTGATAGCATCTAAGTCTGTAACAGGAGTTGAAGATAAAATGGAACTCTGGATCTGTGCAGTTGCAGATTGAATTATGCCACTTGCGTGGGAACTAAAACTTTTGTGTGGGTTTTCCTCGCAAAGGGTTGAGTTGAAATTAGCTACAAAGAACAATGAAAATAAAATGGAGAGATTTGTGAATGGGCTGGTGATTCACTCGCAATTAATTCATAATTTGCACAAATTTGACTTCTTATGATAGCCGTCATGGTTTTGGAAAACTGGTTCCTGGTACTTTTAGCTCTCAAAACAACAGCTTGCATTTATGAGATAACAAAGTGTAGAGCTGGATGAACACAGCAGGCCAAGCAGCATCAGAGGAGCACGAAGGCTGACGTTTCGGGCCTAGACCCTTCTT
>JAHRHZ010000078.1:9466482-9570294 GCA_024137785.1 Ginglymostoma cirratum
TGCTCCTCTGATGCTGCTTGGCCTGCTGTGTTCATCCAGCTCTACACTTTGTTATCTCAGATTCTCCAGCATCTGCAGTTCCTACTAGCTCTGATACAGCTTGCATTTATGTGTGCCTTCACTGTCGTGAGAAATTCCAGGGTGCTTCACAAGAGCATTACCATGAGAGTTATTTTGATTTTGGCTGTGGAGGGAGCTGCAGGCTGGAAACTGAGGTTAAGACCACATTTGGATCAGCTACAGTCTTGCCAGATGACTGACAGAGCAGGGTCAAGGGGCCGAATAGCCTAGTACTGCTCCACTATTTCTAGTGGCCTAATGATCTTCGTCTGATATTTGCGGAAGAGGAATATTGTAAAGACGTGCCACCTTTAAGGGCAAACTGGGATCTCTCACATTTCAATTTTTTTTTTTGATCTTTCTCTTGGAGATTGAGATGAATAAAAAGAGAGAGTCTGAACTCCTGCGGCTGAGGCGTGAACTGGAGGAGGCTACCCTGCAGTCGGAATCCACAGCTGCGGCCCTTCGCAAGAAACATGGGGATACTGTAGTGGAAATAACCGAGCAGTATGAGAACCTGCAAAGGATACGATTGAAAATAGAAAAGGAGAAGCAAAGCATGAAACTCGAATTGGATAACATGACCCTCACCATCGACAGCCTCCAAAAAGCCAAGGTAATGCAGTTGCTTATGATAAATTGGTTGAACTCTGTAACTCTAAATACATACAATATACATTTGTTCCGGATCGTACCCAGTTTATTTTCACCAACACTGTTTGCTCCTAATTAAGCAAAATTTTTTTTTTCCACCACTCTGCCCACTGTCCAGGGCAGCATGGGGTCTCAGTGGTTTGCACTGCTGCCTCACAGCACCAGGGAACCTGACTTCGGTTCCACCCTCGGGCAACTGTCTGTGTGGAGTTTGCACATTCTCCCCGTGTCTGCGTGGGTTTCCTCCGGGTGCCCCAGTTTCCTGACACAGTCCAAAGATGTGCAGGTTAGATAAATTGCCCATTGTCTAAGGATGTGTAGGTTAGATGGATTAGCCCTGGGGAATGCAGGGTTACAGGGATCAAGTAGGGGGTGGGATGATCTCCAGAGAGTCAGTGTGGACTTGATGGGTCTAATGGCCTGTTTCCACGCTGTAGGGATTCTTTGACTCTCTGAATTAGAGAAATGGTCGAAATTGCAGAATTATTCGGCCAACTTGAATAGAATCTCTACAGCAAAAAGTTACAGTTTAAAAATATGCGCAGCTCTGAAGAGTCATATCAGGCTCGAATCATTAACCCTGTCTCTCCCAGCACGGATGCTGCCAGACCTGTGGAGTTTCTCCAGCACTCTCTGTTTCAGATTTCCAGCATCTGCAGTACTTTTTTCTCTTTACGCCACAACCAACCGATTATTTAACTTTTAGAAACTTACAGCAGGGTTTAATTAAGGAGAAACTCTGCCAGCTGCAGCAAGAGTCTCCTGATAAAAGCAGACTTATTTCTCCAGCAGCGAGTGGAGGATAGTTGCACGATATAAATTCTACGCGTAAAATCAATCGCAGTCAGGTCAGCAGCATGGGTTCGAGATGTAATCAATGGGGTAGCTGCCCAATCATCTCCATTGGTGTGGAGACTTGTAGTGAAGTGAAATGCAGCCTTGTTAATTTATATAGAATGGCCAGTATAGCAAAACAGCAGGGTCTTAAAATTAGAGCTGTACTAATAATTAAGCTATTATTCAGGAGTCCAATTGCAAAGAACGTTCTCCCACATGGGGCAGTGAAAATTGCTCCTTCCAAATAGGTTGCAGCATTAATACAGAGATAGGCATAGACTTGGGGAAATACGGGGCACTTGGCCGCCTTCCTAAATCCAGAGATACCACATGTGGTTGTGCCTGGAACTTTTTCTTTTCCCACAAAGTGGGCTTGCAGTGCGTTGTGCAAACCACAATGGGGATTGGGTGCTAAGGCGGGCTGTTTAGAAGGCCTACCCTTGTTCCCAGTGACAGCATTTGAGCTTTTAACATTGTTTAAAGGCCCCACTAAACACTACCGCCACCAATCCCTTCATTTTTCCCCTCGGCTTTGACATTCCTCACCTCAGTTACAAATTCACTGGAAATAGTTTAGGTAGCTTCACTTGACATTAGAGACTGCAACAAAGGTAGTTTATTGCATACCGCAGGCTGGGATCAGCCATTGAAAGCTGCTGCGTGCTTATTTTAGCTAGTCCCTGAGGTCTTGTGTGTTGTTCAGGTTTGCAGTGATGCCCAGATCCGCAAGCTGGAAGACTTGCTGTCAGAAGCCACTTCCAAGAATGAAGAGCTGCAGAGGTCGCTCACTGAGCAGAACCTTAGCAAGACAAGGCTGGCAGGTATGGAAGAAGGAAAAGATTGCAGGACTCATGTTGTTTTGTCTGTGTTGAAAGGACAAGTTAGTGGTCTGTCCGTTATGCTGCACTCTATTCCAGAACAAAGCAACTAAGCATGATTGGGCCCACAACCACCACATTAAACTTCCACTCCCTCCACCAGGGAACCACAGTGGTAGCAGTGTATGCCATCTACAAGATGAACAGGGATTAAGACCCCAGGGATAGAAGCCTAAAGAGTATGATGGGAAGGTCAATCATGGGCCCATTCCACTGGTGGCATAACGGCAGTAGAGATCAAATGCAACCCCCTCCTGCCTAATGATGTTACCTTAACCTCTAGGAACACAAGATTCCACCTCGCCAATCACTTCAGTGTCAAAATCCAGGAACTGCCTCCCTAACAGCCCTGTGACTGTACCACGTGGACTGCAGTGGTTCACAAAGGCGGCTGACAACCACCAAAGATAATTAGGAATGAGCAACAGATGCCAGTAGTTCTAGTGGCCTTAAATGAATGATGAAGAAATTGATAAATTGTTTTTTGTCACGCTGCCAAAGAGATGAAGGATTGCGGAACTATGGGCCCATTTTTCCCCCTCACTTGAGAAGGGGGACTAATTAGGCGAGTTAGCCCTGAAGTGATACTCAGTGTCATGCCACCTCAACAGTTCAGTGCTGGGCAGTAGGGTGTTTGGAGACATTCTCCACTCGCTAGAATAAGGCCCTTAAAGGGTCAGTTGATGGTCCCATATGGACCTGTACTTGCCATCTCCTCAGTGACCTGCCTTCATGGCTGGTGACTAGGTAAGCAGGGTCACCTTCTTGCCACATTGGAGTTGAGGGTCCTCCATTTGCCCCAAACTGAGGGTAATCACAGACATGGGCAAGAGGTCCAAGGGTGTTGACCTCTGAAAGCCAGCCAGCCAGCCCACACCTCCCGCCCGCCAGCCAGCCCACACCTCCCCCCGGCCGTTATCTGATTTCTGCATCTGCCACACTCCAAGAAGTGAGAGAGAAGGGCCTGCCTCCTCCCCATCAGATCCCCTGAAAGGCAGGTTCTGCCCGATAGCCTTTAGAATGCAGAAGTTGTCACCTCTGACTGATAGATGTTGCTGAGCGAGTTTGCCACAGTTGAGACCATCAGTCCATAGAGAAACACGCTTGTAACTTCTTAACTCTCCAAATGTCGCACAGCTTGGCAAGCTTTCTTGGCAGTGGGGCAGGCACTCAGTCAGCATCGAACAGGCCCAACCCCCATATATCCGTGAAAAAGGGGAAATCTCCACCAATAAATCTGACTGCTGACCTCTTCCTGTCATGTCAAGAACGTCTGCTTGCAACACCTGTGCTATTGACATTTACTCCATTTGCAGTGCTAATTAGTTACCCAATCTCGCTCTGGGCCGACTCGCTCAGCATTGGGGTGGAATGATTGCTTTTGGTTTCGGGTTTGGAACATGTACGTTGTTTCTGTCGGTGTTGATTCTTGGCTTGGACATATATTTGCTACTGGCATTCACCTTGATCCAAAGAACAGTAAAAGCCAATATTGTTATTTCTTTTCCTTCGGGAAGCAGTTTCAGTACTTGGAATTCCTATGCCAAAAATGAACCAGCAAATGATAGGCATATGACTGTATGTTGAGTGTTGTTCACTGATGCATTATTTGATAGGCCTGGGTGTAGTGTGTATCTACAGTTGTTCTTGGCTCCAATGTAAGATCAGCAAAAAATTTAATGCAGCTGTGAAAAATAGAGACAGGGAAACAACAGAGACTTAAATCATGGAGATGGGTTGAATGAGTTGAGTAATCCCAAAATTGCTTGACTGAAAACTTAAGAGGATGTTTTAAAAATCTCGCTGAAATTGAGTGAACAGGACTAAACGATGAGAGAATAGTTGGTGTAGGGCGATTCCAGAAAATGTAGAAATTCGTACAGAAAAGGTGCAAAAACCTACCACGGCCAAAGGGAGCTCATTAGCAGAGTTTGTATTCTCCTAATTGTAATTTTGGATAATATTTATTGTTTCAGCTGAAAATAATGACTTGAATCGCCAGCTGGAGGAGGCAGAGAGTAAAATAGGTCAACTTGGCAGGTCAAAGAGCATTTTGACATCACAATGTGAAGACTTGAAAAAACAGGTTGATGAAGAATCAAAGGTAATTTATGGATTGTGTGCAGCGTGTAGTTCTCAGCTGCTTGGTTTTTCTCTACGATTTAATTCTTCTTATAACCTGCTGTGTGTCTGTGTCTGTGTGTAAGTGAGAGAGAGCTGGAATTCTGCTTCACATTGCTCCTCCATAATTCTGAAGTGCAACTTCTACATAATGCCTCAAGTACCTAGAAGTACACCTCTGTTGATGATTAGCTTTATCCACGGATGTAATTGCTGTGGCTCCGTGCTCGAAACATTTGATACACCCCATAAGGCCTTAAATTAGGGTCAATACAACCTGCTTGACTTGTGTCACAAATGAGGTAATGTAACATACTTTGTTATGTAATCCTTTGGTTACCAGAGGCTAGATTTATACTCAAGTGTCAGTGTGCTTGAAGATAGAAGGCCTTCTGAAATCTAACAAATGCCTTGCCCTCTGTCTTCCTGCAGAATGCTCCCACATCCTGCCCTGGTTTATCCCCCATTTTACAGGGTGCAGTAAGAGATATCAGGCAGCTCTTGGATTGGGTGAACCCTTAATTACTCTTTCAGTGCCATTTAAAGCAATATTTAAAACAGCACTTTTTCAGAAGAAGCATAATATTTTTCAGGCCCCCTTTTAGCCTTTTCACGGAAGTTTTATCCAGTTTCTGCAGCTCATATACCAATTATCAGATGCGAACTGAGAATGTTTAACACAAAGTTACCTAAAGTTTGTTTATAGTATTAAGCCTCTTCAAAAAGTACTTCTGATCAGAGAGGCTTTGCTTTCTGTGAGCAAATAGCTAGCTGAGTTGAATGCTCAGCCTCATCTATCATCTTTGCATTTTGAGTTTTATTGCATTGCTGGTTAAATCTTTCTCTTCGTATGTTACATGAGAAAAATAACCTGTAATGAAAGGGTTTCGTTGCATGATCTGAACTGCTAGAATGGTTCATCTCCAGGTTGCTCATGGGCATCGTTTCTACTAACTGTGAATCATCTATTGTGTTGTAGCCGACCCTCAGATGCTAATTATATAATCATTACACCCATTCCCTTAGAATTGTCTCTCAGAACCTCTATTTTTCTTGACCCCACGGAGGATCTCTTCCTCCCACATGCTTCCTGTTCAACCTTTTGTCTTTTGTACCATGTTAAGACCTCAAAGGCATTGGAACAGAGAGTCCTTACAAATCCATCAATCCTCTGGCCTCTGAATCTTTGAAAGTGCTTCTGGCAGCTTCCCAGGCCTTGAGAAAGCAGTGCGTCAGCATAGTGTGGTGGTGGGAGCAGAATGAGAGGGGAGTTTGCTGCAACAATTGTTGGAGGCTTGGAACGTCGCATGGATTGGTTGGATTTTGCGCCACAGCATTCAAAATAGAGACATTTCCTCTTGACAGAGAGACCAGAGCTCAGGGGCACGGGTTAAAAATAAGGGGTTACCCATTAAAGGCAGTGATGAGGAGATTTTAATTCCCCGAGGACTGAGAGCCTTTGTGACTCTCTTCTCCAGAGGACAGTGGAGCCAGGGTCATTTAATACATTTAGAGCAGAGGTAGGTAGATTCCTGACTAATAAAGGACTCTTAGGGTATTTGGAAATATGGAGTTTTGACCTCAATCCATCATTGGCCATGATCCTAGACTAGTAATCCAGACTGATGTTCTGAGTTTGAATCCCACCAGGACAGATGTGAAATTTGAATGAAATAAAATGCCTGTACTGGAAAACAAGCCTTGTGGCAACTATGCAATCACAATCAATTGTCGTTAAAAACCCATCTGCTTCATAAACGTCCTTTTAGGGAAGGAAATCTGTCCTGATTGCCAGGTCTGGCCTACATGTGATTCCAGATCCACAGCAATCAGTTTGACTCTTTACTGCCCTCAGAGATGGTCCTCACGAGCCACTTAATGGGCAATCAGGGATTGGCAATAAATGTCAGCCCACCCACTGATACCCACATCCCATGAATGAATAGAACAGAAAGCTTATCGAACGGTGGAGCAAGCTTTCTCCTGCTCCTTATCTGTATTTGTAAAATTATTGGCCAATATTAGCAGCTTTAAGAATGTAAATCCCTCTCTGACACTGGCTACCAAAATGGCCATGAATCCCAAGCATCCAGCATTGAAATACAAAAGCTCAGAAGCACCTGGAATATTATTTCAGCACTTTATCACCTGGATGTGACAGGTAGGGATACAATGGAATGTAACTCGATCCCAATTTCTGCTTCAGTTTTAGTCAAAAAATAGAAGGAGTGAGAGCCACAGTCACCTACCGAAAGAATGTTGTTTATAAACCTTGGGGCCGTGATGCAGCAATGTGGTACCAGAAAAGCAAGACTTGAGGACTGAACCATGATCATCCCTGATTATTGTAATTCAGTAAATGAGGCAAGCTTCCGACACCATGCAGTTCCCTAGTCAGGACCATGATAATACCTCACACTTTGAGACTTACAGCTGTCTGGGAACAGAAATACAGTCGGGAGGTTGGAGATAGCGGATTATGTTCTGTGGAGCTGGGAAGACCACTCCTGTTTCTTCTAACTCTGAAAATACCATGTCTCTGTATGCCAGAATTTCCCTGACCAGTTGAAGCAGGGTCCCTATATTGCTTTTTGTCATTATTTTCAATTAATGGCAAATAACGAAGGAGCAAATGTTCTGAAATTCTCAACGTATGCTCCAGTTCCGCAAGATCTGTGCTGACAACTTCCCCACAATGTTTATGGTAGCAAATTGGAGCCAAATGTCATCTCAGTTCCGACTCATTTCTTTTTAATAACAATACATTACAAAGGCTTCACAGAGACAAACCTTCATTTTTGTGTGCCTGGTCCAAATTTAAAACTGATTCTCGTAAATGCAATGACTGTGTCCCAACATACTTTATGAACCATTTTGACAGGCCAGAAGTAAAAAGAGTTGAAAACTGGACCTACCACGTAGAAGCAATGGAGCTAATTCTTGAAAGAAAAGCAATTGTGACGCTCTGCCCCATTACTGGCAGAAATCCTTATTGGACATGAGCGCAAGGCATTGAAATGGGGCTATTGGGGTACAGTGGCAGTGTCCCTACCTCTGAGCCAGGAGGCTTGGAATCAAGTCTGACCAGTCCCCACATCTGAACAGATTGATTCAAAATACGTAGAAATGGGGCTGCAATATGCTAGCGTTGTTTACCGTTCATTTTAGACCTTGGAACACCTATGTTGAAATTATCACAAGCTCTCATTGCTTTGTTTACATTCAATTTTTTTAAGGTATTTTTAAACACTCTAATCCGAAATGTTATGACATACAGGAGCAAGTGGGACTTGAACTGCGGCCTTCTAGCCCAGAGTTATGGATGCCCAATATTTTTTAAAAGATTGTCAATCATTTCTTTCAATTAAGAATGGGTGTTTAATGTGTGCAGTCATTCAGTTGGCAGAGGCAGTAGTCTTTAACTACTTTCTAATGTCAATCGCGCATGTTTGTATCATCTTCCAAAGCTACACAGCAGCGGGCTGTGATTATGATAATTAAACCTCCAGCGAGTTGTAAAAGTATAATGTCCATTTTGTGAGTGTATATGTTTGATCTTAACGTTGCTTCTCACTTCAGTTGAAGAGCACAATGGCTTTGAGCCTCTCAAGTGCCAAGCATGACAATGAGCTGTTAAAGGAGCAAGTTGAGGAGGAGCAGGAGAGTAAATCTGAACTGCAGAGACTCATTTCCAAATTAAACAGTGAGGTCACCCACTGGCGGACACGCTATGAGACTGATGCTATTCAGAGGACTGATGAGCTTGAAGAGTCCAAGTAAGTGTTGTGGTTTATTATCAGATACCCTAAAACGAGCTCAGCCTAAGAGGCAGATTTTGCAATCCTTTGTGGTATGGAGTAATAAAAGTTGTGCAATAAAACTTAAATGTCATTTACTTGTTAACATAAATCCTGAAGTGATTCAGCAAGAAATATCAGCATTTGAAGCTTAAGGTTTATAATCTGGTGCATGTCATTTAGAAACTGGGTGATAACCATTCTCGCCATTTGGTTTAAGATTCTGAATAAGCACTACAATCTGAACATTACAAATTCCTGCAGTTACGGTGTGGCAAAATGTTGTATTTTTTTTGATCTGCAGTTCACCCTTTGAGCTTTTTTGCTGCTAAACTGATATGTTAGCTAAAACTGGGGTGAAAGATTGTTCTAATGAAAGCTTTGATGAATTTGTAGAAGAGCTGTCTATCTCTGTACGAGTACAAGGAAATGCTTGAGGTGACGACCCCTCAATGCAAAAGAATATTCATGACGTTTGATAATTTCCACACGGAAGCACTTTAGGGAGCTTAAAACTATGAATTAATGCCTCTTTAAGATTTAAATTCCTTATCCCAATGTCTAGGAAGGTTGAGAGAAAAGTGCATTTTTCACCAAAGAAGCCTATGATTAAAATTTAAGATATTACAGTTGATGGTTTGAATATCTAAGTAAAGTTCCAGTGATGTACAATGCCTAATATTAGAATGTTGCTTTCAGTTGAAGAGTTAGAGATCAAGACAGAAATATATAGCAAGGTACAAAGAAATAAACCTGGACAATTTTTTTTATTATTAGATGGCAAGTATATATATTATGTAATGCGAAGCATGGAACACGTTGAGTTAAATGTGACTTGATGACTTGAGTCTTATGTTTAAAAGTTGGCTGGAGTTAACAGGTTGTGCAAGGAAGCAGAGTGCTTTTAAGAGCTTTCATTTGTCACAGCCATATTATTTAGAAAGACGTGGTGAATGTTTAATTTGAAAAATAAAACTGTGGGTGAGACTTAAATTTATCAATGCCTTTCATTCCAGTTCATCATTACAAAATAGTGAACGTACATTTAAAAAAAGGGGGGAACTACCATGCTCTTCAGCACAGCTTCAAATTGATCACTTTACCTAATTTATCAATGCCTTTCATTCCAGTTCATCAACTTTGTTTGAGTTATGAACAGTTGGTGAAAACTCAAAGTGCAGGCATGATAATGGGAGATCAAGATTGAGGAGGTTAGCCTGAACTATTAATTGCTTGGGATTAGTGTGAGATTAACTGCTTTACGTAGTAGAGATCTGCATGTATTAGTAGCTAATAACTATATCCTATGCTAAGCTTTGGACACTTTTAACCATTTGATTAAAATTAAAAGCAAAATCTTTAAAGAAAGTTCATAGCCTCTTGTTTACGTATTTGCTGTTATCTCCTGTGTGTTCCATTTGTGGTTACTTTAGCCAAAGAAAGTCTATCCGTTTTACTGAAAGCATTCATTTGATGTCAACAAAGTCTGAAAGAACATACCTTGGAAAAAAGTGTGGATGAAACAGATGGGAGAGAGTCTTGAACTTTTTGATGCCTATTAGTTCTTGTTGCAAAGAGGATATGGAATCAGAAATCCAGGATTGCAATCAGTCTAATCCGTCTCTATTGTCATTCCTCAGTGATTCACTAGAATTTACAGATAGGGAGGTAGTGGCCTAATGTCATTTCCTCCATCTTGGTATGGGGGTGGGTGATCCAGTTGCCTGAAAGATTTGTGATGCAAAGCCAGGCTACAAATGAGGCCTTCAAAACTAGAGAGAGCACACTGCCTTCCTGAAGATTGAGGGTGTTTCTTGCTGCAGTGAAGCAGAATTTTACCTGGGCAAAAGATGAGCTTACGTCTACAAAGCAAAGAACAACACTGCAAATCTTGGTGGTAAACCAAATAAGACTGGTGTTATTTGGGGTAAAGTGACCTGTGCCCATGTAAACAGTGGCAAGGTACATGCAAGTTCAGCAGTAACCTGCCCGCTAAAGCTATTGGGTCTAGGATCTGTCCGATGCTACACCCATCAAGGATCTAAAGCTCAGCTGTACATAAATGGACAATAAATAGGAAAATGATTATTTTAAAAAATCTAATGTCACTGGGCTAATAATCCAGAGGTCCAGGTTAATGCTCTGGACACCACCGATTTTAAAATCTTAGCATAGTGGCTGGTGGAATTTAAATCGAATTGAATTGAAATGAAATGAAAACTAGCAACTGTGAGACTAACACTGATCGTTGTTGAAACAAACTGATTCAGTAACTGGCCTATATGTGACTACAAATCTGTTATAATTCGATTGACTCCTGCTCCCCTCCTGAAAAACCTGCAGGTCACATCGAAAGAATTAAAACAAAGACATCCACAATGCCCATAATCTTAAAAACAGAGTTTTTTTTTAATAAAAGGAGGAACTGCTGTGCTTTTCAGCACAGCTTCAAATTGATCTTTTCATTTCCACATTCCCTCCTCCTCTAACTCCATTGCCAACTTAAAAGTTAAAAATCATGTCCCTAGATACATTCCTCCTCCACTTCTTTCAGGCTAACTGATGATCTAACATTGCACATAAAAATCTGAAGAAACAGAGGCTTGAAGAAACCAAAGTAATAGCCACAAAGAAAATTAACCCAAAATTCAGATCTTTGTCCTGAGAACATTCCAGTCCAAAATTAGTGAATGGAATCCTTTCAGGTACATCTTCAAGAATGAATGCCAGATGCCTGGAAGCTGCAATTCCTTACAGACTGGAGTTTTAAGGGATGATCTTATTCAGGTGCACACCCTTTCTGTGCCAAATCATGCAAAGGTCTTGCTGTCAGGATCTGAGAACCGCAACAGTTAAACACTCTCCTCCCTTTTAGAGGAGTATTGAAATGGTAGGTCTTAATGAGCAGTTATTGGGATATTCCTAATGCTGTGCTCAGTGAGGTTACTGCCAGTGTGATTCCTAATCGGCGAGGGCTTTCTTCAACATAATTGTGGCTCAGCTGATTATTCCACTCCACCATCTGCTCTCAGTCATGTCTTTCAGATTTATATTATGTACGTTGCAAAGACGTCTCTAGAGATCAAAGCAGCTGATTGTACTGACTGTCAGCCATCGGAATCCGACATCTTGCAGATTGTTCTGGTTTTCGTGATCAAAGTAATACTCAGAAGGAAAGTTGGCTGCTTTCCACCATGTACTGGAGAAATACTCTCGAGATATTTTTGCACATGCATTGTACATCTATTTTTCTTCTTATTTCACAGTGCGTGCTGTGATAGAATTGGATGCATTGGTTTCAACTACATCCATCGCTTAAGGAATATCACGCGTTGAGTGTAAAATATGTATCCGTTAGATCGATTTTAGTTCCTCCCTTAATTTATGTGTAAGGTTAGTATTTTCGTGTTGGATAAGATGAACAGCGTGAAACAGATTTTGCGCACAGTCTGGGGCTATAGTCAGTCTCATTAATTAGAGGATAAGTTGCTTATGGTATCCAACACATGCGACCATAAAAACAAAACTATACTGGAAAAGGGGATACAGAAGCAATAAGAAAGAAACATCTGCACTTAGAGAATCATAAAATACCTGTACTGTGGAAGCAAGCCATTTGGCCCATTCAGTCCAAACCAGCCCTCCAAAGAGCATCCCACGCAGACACCCTGCCAACCCTCTCACTATCCTTGTAACCCTGCATTTCCCATGGCTAACCCACCTAGTCTGCACATCCCTGGACACTATGGGTAATTTAGCATGGCCAGTCCACCTAACCTGCACATCTTTGGACTGTGTGAGGAAACCAGAACACGTGGAGGAAACCCACGCAGAAATTGGGAGCATGTACAAACTTTACACAGAGGGTCGCTCGAGAGTGGAATCAGACGTGGGTCCCTGGTGCTGTGAGGCAGCAGGTGCTAACCACAGCCTCCGTGCCATCCTAGAGCCTTTCGCAACCTCCTGGTACTCCAATGTGCTTGATAGGTGAAGAGTGAGGTGCAGTGCCTATTGTAATGTAGCACCCACAGCAAGGTCTAATATGATAATAATCATCTGTTTAAAGTGGTGGTGCTTGAAGGCTAAATGTTGGCCAAGACTTTAGAAAATACTTCTCCACTCTTGTTTAAAGTTTTAGCACCTGTACTGGAACATTTGCTTGAATTATGTCATCAAGTTACAGGATTGACCCGAGTTCATAACTTCCTCACAAAGGAGAAAGTGCCGCTGGGTTAAAATCCTGGAATTCCCTCCCTAAGGGCATTGTGGGTCAATCCACAGCACACGGACAACAGCAGTTCAAGAAGGCAGCTCACCACCACCTTCTTGAGGGGCAACTAGGGATGGGGAATAATTGCTGGCCCAGCCAGCCTTGCCCACATCGTTCGAATGAATTTAAAAAAGTGCTACCATAGAACTAAGACAACATAAGAATGACATACAAGCATAATACCAAACCAGGCCAGGACAAACCTTTCCGATCAGCGCCCATTCCTTTGACTTATCCATCAAGTTTCTCCTGAAAATTCTCCACATAGTCTGTCTCCGTTACATTTTTACTGCAAGTTCACTGCCTTCTGAAAACAGCTAAATTGAAATGCGTTGTGCACCTTTAAGACTCTAAGCTTGAGCAAAAGCCTCCCCTAAACAATAAGGTCAGGTGTAGAAATATTCACTCATGACTGCACAATGTTCAGTATCAGTCACAGCTCCTTAGATACTGAAGTAGTCCATGTCCAAATGCAGCAAGATCTGGACTGTATCCAAGTTTGGCCTGATACCTGGCACACAACATTCTAACAACACAGATGCCAGTCAATAAACATTTCCAACAAGAGAGAATCTGACCATCACCATCACTGAATCCCCCACGACCAACGTTCTGGAGATTACCATTGACCAAATAATGAAATGGACTAACACTGCAACAGGTAACTCACTTCCTGACTCCCAAAGCCTGCCCACTCTCTACAAGGCATAAGTCAGGAGGCTGATGGATTACCGACCACTTGCATGGATGCGTGCAGTTCCAGCAACACTCAAGAAGCTTGAAACCATTCAGGATAATGTAGTACACTTGGTACCACATCCAGAAACATGTACTCCCTCCACCACTGATGCACAGAAGCAGCAGTATGTAGGTTCCCCGATGGCACTTTGCAAACTGCGACCACTACCGTCTAGAAGGACAAGGAAAGCAGAGAAAACTGCCTACAAGTTATCCTCCAAGCTACTCGCCATCCCGCCTTGGGAGTATATCATTGTTCCTTCATTGTCACTGGGTCAAGATCTTGCAACTGTCTCTCTAACAACATTGTGGATCATCCTACACCAGTGGACTGCAGCAGTTCGAGAAGGTGTCATGGACCAGACCAAACTCTCTCAAAATATTCAGAAGATAGTCTAGACCCTAATTTTTTTTCGCCCTGAAAGGTGAATGTAAGGTGTTGCATTCCAAATGCAATTTGATTGGCCAAATTACTGGATTTAAAGCAAAACGCACTTTATTCATCTTTCTTTAGTTGTATTTTAACTGTAGTAGAAGGAATTGGAATAACTTAACTCAGTTGGAAAACAGGATAATAGATGCAGTAATTATTACTCATTAACTGTTTCAATGTAGTAATGTGCCGTAAACACATTGGTAAAAGGCAAATTCAGACAACAGATTGTGTCACATGAAACTTCAGTAGCCCAAGAGGAAAATCATTGAGAAGTCTGAGGGAGTGTAGCAGGAGGAAGAGATTTCCTGTAGCTTCCAACTCTGCTGACGCCCTCGCAACAACTGCTGAAAGCTAAAACTGTAAATCTTCGTTCTGTTGGAGCTTTATCACACCCATTCAGGCTGCTTCTGTTGTTCCAACTTTTTCCAAAAACAAACCCCCGAGGCGCCTCAAGCTGTTTACTGTAGTCGCTCTGGTAGACTGCTCTCCATCTCTGCCTTAAAACCTCTCTTTAAAAATATCCAGGACAAAATACACCTCTTAAAGCCACAGTATCATCACACAGGCAACTCCCCACCACCTTATCAAGGGCAGTTAGAGGTGGGCAATAAATAATTGCCTCGCCAGTGAAGCCCACATTGCATATGAATGAACAAAATATTTAAAACTGGGTTGTGGAAATTTTGCTGGTTTTAAATATATTATCAAGTTCAAATTGTCTGTAGTGTAAGTATTTTCAATAATTCAGCCGTGTCTCCCTTAATCCTTTTTTTTCATCATATTTCTCATTTTCTCACCACCTGTACGTTTACCTTGGAGCAATATTGCTGATCCTTCACTGTTGCTGGGTAACAAAATCTCGGAGGCATCTTCACGAAGGCAGCTCATCATCACCTTCTCAAGGACCATTAAGGATGGACAATACATTCTGGCCACTCACATCCAAGTACTGATTGTATAAAATGATCATTTTGTTTGTTTGTCTTTTCATGTTCACATTCTTGCTAGGATATCCTTCTTCACAGAATCCCTACAGTCTGGAAATGGACCATTCGGCCCAACAAGTCCACACTGACCCTCCAAAGAGCACCCCATCCAGACCCATCTCCCTCCCCTTTCCCTGTAACCCTACATTTCCCATGGCTAATGCACCTGACCTGCACATCCCTGAAACACTGTGGGTAATTTAGCATGGCTAGTCCACCTAACCTGCACATCTTTGGACTGTGGGAGGAAACTGGAGTACCCAGCGCAAACCTTCTTGTGCTGTCATGACCAGCCTATATAAACTAATTGTTACCTCTTGGGGAAATAGTACTTCATTCCTCTGCTTGTCTATTCGGTTTGCTTCCTTACTGTTACCACTAAGCTTGGTGGTAATGAGATCTGACAGAATCACAGAATGGCTACAGCTGAGAAGGAGATCCTTTGGCCCATCATGTCTGTGCCGGCTTTCCAACGGAGCAATGCTTCTCGTGCCATGTCTGTTGCCATCTTCCTCTAAACCTGCACATTATTCCTTTTCAGACAATAATCCCATTTCCTCTTGAATGCTTCAATTGAACCTTAACCTTGTGTCCTGAGGCACATTTGTGCTTGCTGGAAGTGACATTCATTAATAGTCTCTGCAACTGAAAGGAAGATGGTTACACTTTGTGCCATATGGAATTACCTGAGAGCTTGGAGAACCCACAGTTTCTTGTTGTTTTCACCACTGCAGCTACTTGGTCAGTCTGTCAACTTGCTGACCTTTTTCTCCTTTAGTACAAATTGTTCTCATCACTTAAAATTTGGCATTCTTACACTTATCCTGATGAATGCAAAATGAAAAGCTTTGGTAACGAGTCTCTCTTTTCAGCAACATTCAAATTGTATACTACCTAGTAACAATTTGTGTTGTATTGGGGGCTTTCTAACGTCACTTGGCCTGGTTCTTCCTTCTCAAGGTCCTGCTAAAAATGATGCTTAGCCGATTTAAGTACCTTGTACTGGGCCTGCTTTTTAAATCTGTCCAAGTGGGCTTTGAGTGAGTCAAAATCTTCTGCAGTTTATCAATGATCACTTTTTTGCTGAAATTTGATAGTATATCCACTTCAGAATCTCTCTGCAGACAGTCCCAACAAGTGGAGACCTGAGCTCTTGCTGTGAAATCTTTAACATTCATTGGGAGATTTACAGTTGTTGGATGTAGATGACCCCCCACTCTACAATTGAATACTTTATGGGCGCAGGGTTCCCAAGGGGATGTTGGCCACCTCTCGCAAGGCCGTCATTTGTTTATCTCTAACTCCCATCATATCAAGTGACTTTACGGACCTTTTCATAGTGCAGTTGAGAATTAACCACATTACTGAGGCCAAACCTTTAGAATGGGAGACCTCCTTCTCTTCAATAAATCAGTGAAGCAGACAGGTTTGTACAGCAATCTGTCTGGTTGCCATGGCTTTACATTCTAGACTTATTCATTTTTCCACTGGTTACTGAGAGAGGATTTGAACTCCGGTCCCAGGCCTTAGAGCCTGAATTACTCGTCCAGTTACCACTACACCACTGTCTCCTGTGAACCCTGCACCTCCTGATGTGTACCAACCTCACTGCATTGTCAAGGTGCATCTCTGACCCCCTGACAGTACAATTGCCCACCTTAATGCTGCATTTTTGGACTGTACCCCCTGTTACCTTTCATTGTAACGTTGCTGTTAGGACACTTCCACAAGTATGGCCAAGCAGCCATCTCAGGGATTGGAACAGGGTATGTCTTATGGCTCCTCGCTTGCTCTCTTGTTGCTCATTCACTTTGCACCTATTTAGATGCTCACAGCTTCTCCGTCTTGCCATGCTGTTTTGCATTTCTTGCTGCCTCAGCCAGAACTTAAAGGTTCTCGGTGCTTTCGCCATGTTGTGCTGCTTAGCAAAGAAACAAGCTTGCTTTTGTTGCCAGCAGTGATCAGTAACAGGGGTGGTCATGTTGTTGCATGTCACTCTGCTACATCAATCCTTCACCTACACATGTACGAGCAATGTACACAGTGAACATGCTGTATGTGCACTTACCAAATAGCCATGGCTCAGTCTAAGGGCCGTAGTCCTCAGTCAGGCCAAGGAAGACTGTCTTCAGTCAGGGGAACCCAGCGCTATGTTAAAGCCCATGTCTGATGTCCGTTCCAAGGTCTTGGACATGGTCAATAAGCCATTTGGGGCAGTCAGGGTCAGGGGGTCTGTTTCACTACTGTGCAGGGAATGGCTTATGTCCAGTCCTGCAGGTCCAATGTAACCAGTCTAGGGGATTCCGGTAAGTCAGTCAGAGAACTGCATGGAGATCAGTCACACATCAGTTGGATCTGTCTGTTCAAGTCACTCAAGTGTGGATCATAGTAATACCCAGGGGTCGGCTCCGAGAAAGTCAGGTGGTGTTATCAGGGACCGGTGTTGAGCTAGAGATGTAGGGGAGGCAATAATTATGAAGGATGGAAACTGATCATATGAGTTGAGAGTGACAGCCCTTAATATCAAGGCTGCAGTCAACCGAGTGAGGCATCCAGGAGCCCTAGCAAAGACTGGAATCAGTGAGTATTGGGGGAGAAAACTCTCCGGTGGTTGAATTCGTACCTGACACATAGAAAATTGATTGTGGTTGTTGGAGATCAGTCATTTCAGCTCCAGGACGTCGCTGCAGGAGGTCCTCAGGGTAGTGTCCTAGGCCAAACCATCTTCAACTGCTTCTTCAATGACCTTCCCTCCATCATAAGGCCAGAAGTGGAGATGTTCGTCAATGATTGCAGTGAAGTGTCAGCCTCTGTTTTTGGTGCCCTTCCCACTAAATGCATCGTGAAAGGCAGCTCCTGGCTGGCAGGAGTCAACAGGGTGCAGGGCTGGGCTTTCAAGATGGCATTAGTAGCCGAAATCCTAGAAGAATGGACTTGCCTATAATGTGAGGGAAGATAGGACAAGTGGTGTTGTGTATAGTTAATGAAGTGAGTTGCTAAGAATAATGTAAGAAATCTCCATAGGGGTCCCATATCAAGATCCTGCTTGAAACTTGCCAAAGTTGACACTTGGCCAATTTCTGATAAAATCCAGCCTATTGCATTTTTTTTTTATTGCAGTGGTCTTTAATTTGTAAAGACTCTTAAGTTTCTTTCTTTTTAAAAAAAAGTTGAACAAAAGCCATTTCCAAATAACACTAAAGGAAGTGGAGCATTCAATCCAAGTTAAAGCATGAGTTAAGCACCATGATGGCCTGGGTTGTGAGCAGGAAATGTTTAGAGTGAAGACACAAGGATATAGAGAGAATGAGATTGTGTTAAGATAGCACTTTCCAGAGGATATGTCATTGAGGGGCATGCCTAGAAGTTTGCTTTGGCCAGCTATGTTTTCTTAACATCTTTTCCCCTAATTTCTTTTCTTGGCTATGATGATTTGGTCAAGAACATGCATGGCATTTTATGTATGGCAATTCTGTGGAGCCAAAGTGGGCATTACTTTGCTGTCTCCTAGGCCATTTCCCCCACCCCACTTTCCTGCTTCTCAGTGACAAGAAGCACACCATTCAGCACCTGGTAGGAGCAGAGGTAGGCCATTCAGCCCATTGAGTCTGTTCCGCTATTTAATGATTCATGCCTGATCTGATGATCCTCAACTCCACTTTCCTGCCTTTTTCCCTGTAACCCTTACTGATTGAAAATGGGTCTTGAATATACTGAACAACACAACTCAACAGCCCCTGTATGGTAAAGAATTCTACAGACTCACTCGTCTCTGAGAAGAAATTCCCCCTCATCTCTGTCTTAAATATTCAACTCTGTACTGTGTGATTATGCCCTCTGGTACTAGAATCTCCCTTAACAGGCAACAACCTCTTCACATCTACCCTGTCAAGTCCCCCAAGAATCTTATCCCCAAAATGAGCCTTGAGTTTAAGTAATCCAGACTGTTCATCAATGCCAGGTGTTCACTCTTTCCTAAAGTAATTACTGATGAATGCATCACAGTTTACATTTTTGGGATTTCCCACATGTTTGTCCTGGAATCAACTTTCTTCTGCAGCACCTGAACGGTGGAGTTACAGGAAGTTGCCTAATTCTGTCAAACAAAGAGCTTGCACTTATCGAGAATATTTCCCAGCTTTCAAATGTTCCAAAAACTCTCTCAGCCAATAAATTATTTTTGGTATCTATTTGAGCCGCCAGTTGGCTTTTGGCAGAGTTTGACAATAAACATGAGTGGCCAGTTAATCTGTTTCACTGGTGTAAACTGAAGAATAATCATTGGCCTGAATACTTAATCTTTGCAAAGTGCCATTGGATCTTTTACAGTATAGCACAAACAGAAAGGTCATTAGTCTACTGTGTCATCTGTGAGGCAGCTCTCCCTAAAACACAGCCTTAGACTTGACTGTCAGCTCAAATTGGCTGCTGATGCTGTGTTCTGTTCTCTGTTTGTTCTTTTCAAATCTTAACACCCCTGTTTGGGAGTCAGGAAGGTTGATAGTGAAGAACTAACCGAAATATTTAAGTGAAAGGAATTCTGGCTCATGTTATTCTTCACTCTATGTTCTTGCTCCCAGTTTCACCTTTTTCCTCAGTCTCCTAAGTTTTTTGCTTTTCTTTTAAACTTTGCCTTTGATATAGGGGAAAGTAAAGTTACAGAATCCACCACCGTTAAACCTTTCCTAACTTCAGAAGTAATTTAAAAACCTTTAACTTTGCATTTTTTGCTTCCACCTTTTAATTGATAAGCTGGCCAAGTGGGATAGGCAGGTAAATGGAGTTAGGGGCCCACATCCAAGAGGAGCTAATTGAAGTGGTTAAAAATGATTTGATTTGATTTTCGATTTTATTGTCACATGTACTTTTGTACAAAAGTACAAGAGTGCAGTGAAAAGTTTGTAATGTCACCACACAAGGTGCCATCTTAGGTACAAATACTTAGGTACAGAATCTTAAGAACAAGCTAGAAAGAAAGAACAAAGTTAAATGTTGCAATAATTATACTATAGTGTAAAACAAACAAAATAAGGTTAAAAGTTACAGATTGCAGACCTTCTCAGTTTTAAGTAGAAAATAAAGACATGAAGCTGCAAGTTCAAACATTACAATCTTTCTGAAGTGCTTAGCCACAGTGGGACCGCACTTGGAGAAATCACCTCAAGACTGCAAGTCCATACTGGGCCACCAGGGGGCTGCCGGGCCGGGAGGCCATGGGCTTCATGGCTGGGAGAAGATAAAAGGGAAGGAAACAGATGGAGCGGTTGAGCTCCGACTGAAGCCATTTTGGATGCAGTTATAGCCAAATGCCAAAATAGACGAATGTACGTTATTGCCCTGTTTTGGGAGTAAGCTAGGTGATCCAGAACAAGGACCACAAGCTTAAAATCAGAAGTAGGCCTTTCCGAAGTGCAGTCAGGAAATTTTCATTTTTTACCCCCACAAATTCTCATTGGCTAAAAAGTTTGTGTTGCTGGGCGTCAGGAAGGCATAATTGTTTCAAAACTGACCTCGAGTCTGATTTCAGCCAATTAAACACAACTTTTACAAAAGTAGTTCCTTCCTCTAAAAGGGACAAGGTGTACAAATATAAGAAACAGGACCAGGACTTGGCCATTCAGCCCCATGAGCCAACTTTGTCAGTCAGCAAGACCATGGCTCATTTGATGTGTCCCTACAGTTTCCCTGCCTGTCCCCCTCTTAATGGTCACCTACCTTGTCAATCAAAAATAATTGCCAGCAATTATTAGAGACAGTAGGATCTGCAGATGCTGGAGAATCTGAGATAACAAGGTGTAGAGCTGGATGAACACAGCAGGCCAAGCAGCATCAGAGGAGCAGGAAAGCTGACGTTTCGGGCCTCGACCCTTCTTCAGAAATGGGGGAGGGGAAGGGGGTTGTGAAATAAATAGGGAGAGAGGGGGAGGTGGATAGAAGATAGATAAAGGAGAAAATAGGTGGACGGGAGACAGACAGGTCAAAGAGGCGGGGATGGAGCCAGTAAAGGTGAGTGTAGGTGGGGAGTTCGGGAGGGGATAGGTCGGTCAAGGGGGCGGGATGAGGTTAGTAAGTAGGAGATGGGGTTGGGGATTGAGGTGGGAGGAGGGGATAGGTGGGAGGAATGACAGGTTTCTGAGGCGGGGACAAGCTACCTACTAACCTCATGCCGCCCCCTTGACCTGTCCGTCCTCCCTGGACTGACCTATCTCTTCCCTAACTCCCCACCTACACTCACCTTTACTGGCTCCATCCCCGCCTCTTTGACCTGTCTGTCTCCTGTCCACCTATTTTCTCCTTTATCTATTGGCTCCTTTATTGGCTCCACCCCTGCCTCTTTGACCTATCTGTCTCCTCTCCACCCACTTTAGCCTCTATCCATCTTCTATCCGCCTCCCCCTCTCTCCCTATTTATTTCAGAACCCCCTCCTCTCCCCCACTTCTGAAAAAGGGCCTAGACCCGAAACGTCAGCTGTCCTGCTTGGCCTGCTGTGTTCATCCAGCTGTAGACCTCGTCATGCCAGCAATTATTACACAGTTCCTGATAATTGTTGATGCCTCCTTTTTGGAATGAGCCCTTTTTTGGCAATTGTTTAAGCAAGAATGCCATAACTGATACATAATAGGTCAGTCATTTTCCCAAATACTTAGCTACTAGGTTCCTGTGGGCTGTAATTTTACAGACAACAAATTTCTAGTGTTGTGTTTGGCAATTTGTGATACACTATGTCTTATATTAACTTTCCCATGTATAGCAATTAAGCCAATTTTAAGACTACCATTTATTGACATCTTGGATCAAAATGTTTTCTACAAGAGGGTTTAATGTATGTAATTACAGGAATTATTTTACTGGGCTGCGAACAAAAAAAAGTGTGGAAAAACATGTCCTTCAAGTTTTGTCTCAGATTAAAGAGGAAAGTCCATTTTCAGCTGTTTTAATGAGCCGTTCAAAAAAAAAAGATATTTTAACAGATCTAACAAAACGCTCCCAATGTTCAGTATTTAACAAGGGGGGAATATCCATTTTGAGATTTAGTTGATGTTCATTAAAGTTGACCTGCATCATTTTTCCTAATGAACACTCCAGTAATTAGGCAATTGCAATTTTAGCTTTTCAGAGATTGTAGATTGTAAGAGAAAGGCAAAGGAATATCACTGTCCTAATGATAAAGTCTGAATATTTGTGCCCTTTTGCACCATCGCTTCAAAGACCTTGAGAGGTTTATAAAATCATGAGGGATTTAGGTGAGGTGAATGGCAGATGTCTTTTCTCTAGGGTGGGGGATTTCAAGACAAAGGATATGTTTAAGGTGAGAGGAGAAAGATTTTTTTAAAAAAATGAGGGACAACTTTTTCATACAGTGTGGTTCATGTGTGGAATGAACTTCCAGAGGAAGTGGTGGATGCAGGTGTGGTTACATTTTTAAAAGACATTTGGATAAGTACATGAGTAAGGAAGATTTGGAGGGATGTGGGCCAAGCGTAGGCAGGTGGGACTAGTTTAGTTTGGGATTATGTTCGGCATGGACTGGTTGGACCGAAGGGTCTGTTTCCGTGCTTTCTGGCTATGACCGATTGGAGTTTAGTCTGAATTTTCTGAAATGGTGTAAATGTGTGAGAGTGAGTTGCCAATCAGTTTTACATTTAATGGAAGTCGGGAGAGATGTAGGATGGGCAGACGATTTGTCGTGACTTGGGTGACACCAGCACAGAAATTGAAGTTCTGCCCAACAGCAGTGATGAGGCAATGCTGCTGAGGAATTGTCAAGTTGTTTTAATTTAGCCTGGACACACACACAAACGATACTGATCAGAATCAGTTTGTTCAGACGGTTAAGTGAGTCTTTAATATCATGATACAAGGTAAAGACTTTGCTATGGTCCTCACCTCAATAGATTGTCTTGAATTAAGTGCAAGCTTTCCAGCTATTATCTTGTGCTCAGATCCTTGAAATCATTCAGAGCTCTTTTTTTGAAAAAAAACTTTACGTTTAGAGGACTGGACAATAAGGACACAGAAGTTATGCTGCAGTTGTACTAAACTCTGATTAGGCCCCACTTGGAGTTCTGTGAGCAGATCTGGGTACCACACCTTGGGAAGGATATATTGGTCTTGGAGGGAGTACAACATAGGTTTACAGGAATGATACCTGGACTTCAGGGGTTAAGTCACGAGGAGGGATTGTACAAATTAGGCCTGCTTTCTCTAGAATTTAGAAGGTTAAGGGGTGATCTGACCAAAGTCTTTAAGGTATTAATTGGAAAAGAAAGGGTTGATAAAAATAAACTATTTCCATTGTTTGGCGATTCTAGACCTCGGGGGCATAGCCTGAGAATTGGGGCCAGACCATTCAGGAGAGACATTAGGAAGCACTTTGACACACAAAGGGTGGTAGGTGTTTGGAACTCTCTTCCACATTAGCAATTAATGCTCAGTCAGTTGCTAATTTTAAATTTGAGACAGATTAATACCCTTGTTCTACAAAAATTTAAAGGATTATGGGCCACAGGAATATGGAGTTAGGACATAGATCGACCATGATCTCATTGAATGGCGGAACAGGCTCGAGGGGCTGAATGGCCTATTTATGTTCCTGTGTTGCTATAACCGATTGATTGTCCTGTAAACTTTTTTATCTCATAAATGCAGCCTTTCTTTGTCTTCAGACAGATCATTGTCAAAGGTGTTTCCAATACAATGAGCGCGAGATGTTCTATGATCACTCGCATAAGCAAGTGAATAGTTCATTGCTCGGTCTTGAAGCGAGTTCCGTTTCATATATTTACTGCTTTTTGGCTGACCCTTTTCAAACTTTTAGGCTTGCACGTTGCTCTTTGAGTAACTTTTAAAAGGCTTTGGACATTCTTAAATAATTTCTCTTGAATTTTCTTTTCAAATTCGTAAAAGGTGAATGACACTTTTTTCAGAAATGACTGGTTTGACAGAAGCAGGAACGGGATTAGGCCATTTGGCCCCTTGAGCCTGTTCTGTCATTCAGTATGGAAAAGTGCTCATCTGACTGTCGCCTTAAATCCACTTTGCTTTGGCTCCATGATAAACCTTAAACCTGCCTTAACTGAAGCTCAGTTAGGGAACTGGTGCTGTTTGCACCCCCCACACACACACACACACACACTCATTCTCTCACTCACACAGTCAGGAGGTACGGGCACAGGAAGTGGAAGGCCAAGGGAACGCTGGTGAGCTATTGGACGTGGTATAATCACCGAGAGTGCCGGATAAACCCGGCACATTGGGATGCATCCGAGAGAAACAGCGTTAACATTTCCAATCCTACAGACGTTTGTACGACTTCTCCAGAATAGATTTTGATATGTTGTGAAGTTAGAGATTAGTCAAATGCTTTTATAACGTAGCTGTAGGATATACAGGATAGAAGCATGACACTTAACCCTGTCATTCATTGCTTGAGTCCAAACATGATCTTTCTCCTGCTTTTCGAATTTAAACCAACTATGATAACTATTATTCCCTGCTCCCACAAATACTTGTCCAACTTCCCCTAAATCTGTTTTTCCCAAACTAGTCATAGGGATGTACAGCATGGAAACAGATCCTTTGGTCCAACTCATCCATGCAGACCAGATATCATAAGTTAATCTAGTCCCATTTGCCAGCATTTGGCCCATATCCCTCTAAACCCTTCCTACTCATATACCCATCCAAATGCCGTTTAAATGTTGTAATTGTACCAGCCTCCACCACTCCCTCTGGCAGCCCATTCTACACACGCACCACCCTCTGCATGAAAAAGTTGCCCCTTAGGTCCCTTTTAAATCTTTCCCCTCTCAGCTCTCCAAATATGACTATTTTTCATGGACCCCTTGTGGCAGCAGAAAGAAAACGACTAATAAAACAATGGCGCAATTAGATGTTGAATGTCCTTGTACTTGTGTACATTCAGTTCATAATTGTTGAAGTTTGTGTATTCTTATAGATCAATATAGAATGCAAACATCATAAAAATATTTTTAAAAAACCTTTTAACATGCTTTATAAAAATATTATCAATGTACTCATCAGTTCTTTCATTCGTCTGAGCTGCTCCAGCTTGGCCAGTATGCAGCAGATATTAATGTTAGCGATTTGTAGCAACATCTCATTGAGCAAGGCTTCAGTGATGTTAATGTGAGACAATATAGGTGGTGTTAGTTGTATCTTAGGAATCAATAACATTTGTAGTAGGTGGAATTTGAATTCTGTTGACCTAGAATTACATGTTAGTTGATGGTGACCATGACAACAGTCATCAATTTTCATAGAATCCCATCTGGTTCGCTGATGTCCTTTAGGAACGGAATTCTGTCAGCCTTACCCTAATCTGGCCTACACGTGACTCCAGATTTGCAGAAATCCATAGGGTGGCATAGTGGCTGGCACTGCTGCCTCAGCGCCAGGGACCTTTTGGAGGGTCAGTGCAGACTCGATGGACTGAGTGGCCTGCCTCCAGGCTGTAGGGATTCTACAGTAAACTTCTTAGGTTTAAAGGGTATGGGGAGAAAGCTGGAACTGGGGACTGAGTGGCATGGTCAGCCCTGGTTGTGACGGAATGACGGAGCAGGCTCGAAGGGCTGAATGGTCTACTCCTCCTATTTTCTATGTTGCTAACCTGGGTACCAGGGTATTGAGCTTTTGCTGCGTCTGTTCCTAATGCTGTGTACCCTTTATATAGTCATAGAATCCCTACATGGCAAAAAGAGGCCATTTGGCCCATCAAGTCTGCACCGACCCTCCGATGGCACTCTGGCCCTGTGAGGCAGCAGCAGTAACCACTGTGCCACCGTGCCGTCCTGTGGGAAGTATAAAGGTGTGTGTGCAGTGCGATGCATGCATTAACATCTTGTGCCAATTCTACATCATGCCTCTTTCTATTCTGTACCAGTAGATAGAAAACCAGGAATGCTGTTTACCTTCACAAGACCATGTCCATTTGTTCCATGGAGAAAGAGCTGGAGCAGTTGGACAGCCTTTGCAGTGATTGTTGGCCCAGCTGTGCGATTCTATCTGTGCCGGATAGATTTCCGGCTGCCCAGGAACAAGCTGAAGCTGAAGGCCAGAGCCTCTGCGACTATCCGTGGAGGGAATTGCTGCATCTGTACTAGAGTGTTTGGAGGGCTCTGAGCTCTGCCATTGCGAACTGAACCCGCAGTTGCAGGGGCAGCTTGGCTGTGCCCGACTCTGCAAAGACACAGTGTTGGGCAAGTTAGCTCCGATGTCTCCACGCCTGCCCGACCTATCCCCCTTCATGGTCGAAGGAAGCAGCCAAGCTGTCAGACTGCACAGGCCCCCAAAGATATCGATGCTACTTTGTTTAGGGGGTCAGGCCCTGGCACAGGAGAACCTGGCAGGCTTTTGTCATCTATTTGAATGCATTATTATCATGGAGACAGTCCCTAGGGGCAAGAGCATTGCAAGCAGCCTTGCTAGTTGAAGGAGTATTTGTAGATTTGCTTTGATAATGAGACAAATACCTATTCTGTGCAATTAATAGGAAAACAGTGCAGGAATCCTATAGCAGGGTGTACATTTCAGCTGGGAGGAAGCAAATAAGTTGAGTAACTCTCCAAATTGTCTCCCTGGCCTGCACAGCTCTGATTTGCATGTAACCACATACTCTCTTGGGAATTGCCAGGACATTGGTCTAAAGTTATTCAGTTAATAATTAAATTCCTGTCTTCCTTTTATTTATTTCCTGAACTCTTGTGTGACACAGCATAGGAGTGAATAAATCAATTGGCTGTGATTTAGCAAGAAAATTCTTTACAGATATGAAGGACACGAGCTAAAAAGTGCCTTTGTTCGGGTTATTTGTAGCTAGGTAATTCTTTGCAGTCAAACCTGTATCACAATGCAGTTTGACCTCAGAATTCTTCACTTTCTCATTGGCATGTGGGCACCATCTGGTGGTGTGATTCGGGAATTGTCAGTGAATTGAATATGGTCATGGCTTAGCACTGTTGACACACACAGCATGGAAAGAGATCCTTTGGTCCAACCTGTGCGCACCGACCATAATCCCAAACCAAACTAGTCCCACCTGCCTGAGCTTGGCCCATAACCCTCTGAACCTTTCCGATTCATGAACTTATCCAAATGTGTTTTAAACGTTGTAACCCTACTTGCATCCACCACTTTCTGTCGAAGTTCAACCACTCTCTGTAAAAAAAAAAAAAAAAAAATTGCCTGTTATGTCCTTTTTAAATCTGTCCCCTCTCTCCTTAAAAATATGTCCCCTAGTTTTGAACTCCCTCGTCAAAAGACCCTCATCATTCGCTTTATTTATGCCCCTCATGATTTTATAAACCTCACTAAGGTCAGCCCTCAACCTCCTACGGTCCGGTGAGAAATCCCAGTCTTTCCACTCTACCTTTATATCTCACAACCCTCCATTCCCAGCAACGTCCTGGTAAATCTTTTCTGAATCCTCTCCAGTTTAATAGTACCCTTCCTATTACAGGGTGACCTGAACTGCACACAGTACTCCAGAAGAGGCCTCACCAACGTCCTGTACAACCTCAACATGACGTCCCAACTCCTATATTCAAAGGTCTGAGCAATAAAGGCAAGCGCGCTAAATGCTTTCTTGACTTGGCTAAACAGTTACATGGCGATCTTTCCAGTACGTTGCCAGGGGCAGGCAGAAGGAGTGGGAGGGACTGTTGGTCAGAGGTTGCAGCCTGTATCAACACTGTCCGTAGCTGCAAAAGAACAACTATGTGCGTATTAAAATACGCATTTCCATAGCAACTGTGGATCCTTGGTGCTGTGGTGTGTTGATGGTGGCTGTATGGTTGGTATGGATCAGATTTCTGTCAACTATGAAGAGTTTGATTTCTGTATTCTGGCTGGGTTGGAGTGAGCAGAAACATGGCACATGGACAATAATGTGGGAAAATGGACTTTGACAGGAAGAATGGAAAAGCCAAGTATTACTTAAAACGGAGAGGTCTGAAAATTTGAAGTGCAGAGCAAGTTGGGTATTCTAGTACACGTTTCACTTAAGGTGTGTCGTCGGGACGTGTAATGGGATATTATGTTTTATTACAGGAGCAACTTAATGTAAAAATAATGGCGTTCACTTATACAGGGCATTGGTGAGATCACATCTCTTTGTGCAGCTCTGTACTCCGTATTTAATGAAGGATTTAATTGCATTGGAGATGGTCGAGGAAGTTTCTTGGACTGATTGCTGAAGTGAATGTGTTGATTTGAGAAGGAGAAGTTGGACAGGCTGGACATATTTCCGCTGGATTTTAAAAGGAGGGACGACTTGGTTGAAGTGTATAAGATCCTAAATGGTCCCACCAAGTTGGATGGGCAGACCGTGTTTCCTTCTGTGCGTGACTCCAGAACAATGGGCCACAACTTTGGGACAGAAATAAGAAGAATATTTTTCTTTCTCCGAGAGGTAAATGGGAACATGGAATGGAGAAATGGATCAGCCACAATCTTATTGAAATAGTGGAACAGGCTTGATAAGGCTGAATGGTCGACTTTTGCTCCTGTTTTTGTGTGTCTGTGATTTGGAATACCTCCTGGACCTACCAGTGGGTCATGGTCCTGATGCCACGGATCAGACCTGCCTTTTTCAGCTTTTTGCCTCACACACACATCAGGGCACATGCCAGAATACAAAATTTCAAATGGAGCAACAGTTTTCATTTGTCGATTTAAAATGTGGAGCTGGAAGAGCACAGCAGGTCAGGCAGCACCTGAGGAGCAGGAAAGGCAACGTTGCGGGTCTGTACCCTTCTTCAGTGACTGGAGAGGGGGAAGGGAGCTCAGAAATAAATAGAGGGAGGGGCAGTGGGGATGGGGAAAACCTGGGGGTTGCAGTGGGAGAGAGACCCACTGAGATCTCTTCAGAGAGAGGAGGAGAACTTCTTCAAGCTGGGCACCCTTGGAAGAGGCTTCACAGTATGGTTTTCAGTGACTTTTTGCTTTGATCCTACACTTTTGTTTGAACCAGTTGTTCCCATGTGTATTCCCCTTGCCCCCACACCAGCCAATTGAAGTTGCTTTGCCAACTGATTGGCACTTATCTTGAAAATGTAAATTGTTGATTCCTTTAAAATTTATGTGTATCGATTTTGGAGAGAGAGAGAGATTGGGGGATTTGAGGGGTGCTGGCTGGTGACAGGAAGTTGTGAGACTTTTGTGCTGACCCACATCATGCCTTCTGACCAGGAGACTCTACTGCTCTTAGCCTGCATGTCTGAAGGGTTTACAAATTGATCGTCAACCTTTTTGGCTACTTTATGACACACCTTCAGAGCCTTCAAGCCCTAAAATTGGACATGAACACAGAACCTCTGACCCAGAGGTAGGGGCGTTACCCATTGCACTCCAAGTCCTCTGAAATATGGTATTTTTGCAGGTGCCCCGACAAGTATGAGATGAAATGTTTTGAGAGCACCCCTCTTGTTGTCAGCAGGTGTCAGAATTCTCCTTGGGTGGAGACCTCTAGTGGTATCCAGGCACAGCACAAAGTGCCACTTCGATGCCACCCGAAGGCTGGAGGAACAGCATCTCATATTCCGCTTGGGAACCCTGCAGCCCAATGGTATCAATGTGGACTTCACAAGCTTCAAAATCTCCCCTCCCCCTACTGCATCCCAAAACCAGCCCAACTTGTCCCCTCCTCCCACCTTAAGCCCCACCCCTATCTCCTATCTACTAACCTCATCCCGCCCCCTTGACCTGTCCGTCCTCCCTGGACTGACCTATCTACTCCCTACCCCCCTACCTACACTCACCTTTACTGGCTCCATCCCCACCCCCTTTGACCTGTCTGTCTCCTCTCCACCTATCTTCTCCTGTATCCATCTTCTATCCGCCTCCCCCTCTCTCCCTATTTATTTCAGAACCCCCTTCCCCTCCCCCATTTCTGAAGAAGGGTCTAGGCCCGAAACGTCAGCTTTCTTGCTCCTCTGATGCTGCTTGGCCTGCTGTGTTCATCCAGCTCTACACCTTGTTATCACAGCACAAAGTTGTGCTTGGTATTCATGTTGTTAGGACACTGACAAAATTTGAATTGACTGGAAAAGCTGCAGGGAAATAAAACAAAATGTAACGATGTAACGTAACGTTTGCCTCCTGACAGGAAGAAGCTGACGTCACGTTTGCAAGAGGCTGAGGAAGCAGTTGAGGCAGCCCAGGCCAAGTGTTCGAGCCTGGAGAAGACCAAGCAGCGACTGCAGGCAGAGGTGGAGGAGCTGAGCATCGATGTGGAGAAGGTGCGTCTTCCCCGGACAACCCGGGAATGATCGGGATTCCCTGATAATCACTACCTGCCCCCCGCAATCTCCTTTAGGTGGTCGCTCATGCCAAGGTCCAATGTTATGATTGTCTATAGTGTCTGGTACGTTGCCATTAGATGGTAGGAGCAGATTTAGGCCATTTGCCCCATCGAGTCTGCCCTACCATTCAATCATGGCAGATCTGTTTCTCACCCCCATTCCCCTGCTTCCTCCCCATAACACTTGTTCCCCAACCTATCTATCTCCATGATAAGTACACTCAATGACCTGGCCTCCACAGCCCTCTGTGGCAATGTGTTCCACAGATTCACCACCCTCTGGCTGAAAAAATTCCCCCTCATCTCAGTTAGAGAGTCTTAGAGTTGTACAGCATGGAAACAGATCCTTTGGTCCAACTTGTCCATGCAAACCAAATGTCCTAAATTAATCTAGTCCCATTTGCCAGCATTTAACCCATATTCCTCTAAATCCTTCCTATTCATATACTCATCTAGATGCCTTTAAATTTGTTGTAATTGTATCAGCCTCCACCAGTTCGTTCCATATGTGCACTGCTCTCTGCGTGAAAAGGTTGCCCCTTAGGTCCCTTTTAAGTTTTTTCCTCTCTCACCTTAAACCTGTGCCCTTTAGTTTTGGATTCCCCCACCCCCGGGAAAAGATGTTGGCTATTCAGCCTATCCCTGCCCCTCATGATTGTATAAACCTCTATTAAGGTCACCCCTCAGCCTGCGAAGCTCTGGGGAAAATAGCCCCAGCCTATTCAGCCGTTTCCTATCACTCAAACCCTCCAACCCTGGCAACATCCTTGTAAATCTTTTCTAAACCCTTACAAGTTTGACAACGTACTTCCTGTAGCAGGGAGACAAGAACAGCACACACTATTTCAAAAGTGGCCTAACCAATGTCCTGTACAGCTGCAACATGACCTCCCAACTCATATAGTCAATGACCAATAAAGGCAATATATAGACCAGTAAAGGCAAACGCTTTCTTCACTCAGTTCAAGAGAGTCATCCCTTCACTCTGTGACTGTGCCCTCAGTTCATAGTCTCTCCCAGTAGTGGAGACGTCGTCTCCATGTCCAATCCGTCCAGGGCCTCTCGGTATTCTGTAAGCTCCAATGAGAACACCCCCTCATCCTCCTAAACACTATAGTGTACAAATGCAGAGTCCTCGATTGCTCTCATATGACAAGCCCTTCATTCCGGAGATCATTCTTGTAAACATCCACTGGACTCCCCACCTCAAGGCCAGTGCATCCTTCCTTAGATACAGGGCCCAAAGTCTCCACTGATTCTCTGTCCAATAAGAGAGAGATACTCATGCCCTGTGAAGGTCCCTGAACAGCAACCTGGAGCAAGCAGTGGTCAGAGGGTTCATCCTTCCTCCCCATTTCAAATTATGGGGCAGCACTGCAGTCTCGCAGCTCCAGGGCCCTGGGTTCGATTCCACTCTTGGGTGACTGCCTGTGTGGAGTTTGCACATTCTCCCTGTGTCTGTGTGGGGTTCCTCCCAGGTGCTCTGGTTTCCTTCCACAGTCCAAAAACGTGCAGCTTGGGTGGGTTGGCCATGGGAATGCACAGTCACAGGATCAGGTAGAGGGTGGGTCTCGGTAGGCTGCTGTTCGATGTGGACTCGATAGGCTGAATGGCCTGCTTCCACACAAGGGATGCTATGGTTCTGGCATTCTCACTTGAGCTTCTTGCACCAGACAGAGTCTTAGGGTGATGATATAAATCCCCCTGTGCACTGACTAGCAGGCCCCCACTTCATTGCGTGGGTGGCCTTTCAGAAATTAAGAGAGGGGATTTTACATTTTCTGCCAAGGTTGATGCCTGTGAGGGAGACAAAAGAGAAGCCGAGCAGTCCACCGACTCCTGCGCATTCCGCATCCCACCCCCCACCCCCCACCCCCCGCTCCTCAGGATGGCCACATTGGTGGCCCCCCCCCCCCAGGTCCTCAGGATGGCCACATTAGCGGGCAGGCTGCAAGGGATAGTCCCACACACACTCGGGATTCCAGGCCGGGCATGCAGCGGCACAGCTATGCCACAAACGGGAAGTTGGTCACAGCTACAAATTGGAAGGACCCTTCGCCTCTCCCTGAATTGGTCCTTCCATTTTAATGGATGGCTCAAAGTTCATAGTGAGCCTATGAACCGCACAGATACTGCCCCCTTCACCAGGATCAGTCACGGTGAGGCCTGTTCTGTGGCCCCTGTACTGTATGGTCAAGGTGCTTGATAAACACTCCCAATCTTTCTGAGGAAGGGTCACCGGACCCGAAACGTTAACTCTGTTTTTTCCTTCACAGAGGCTGCCAGACCTGCTGAGCTTTTCCAGCAACTTTTGTTTTTGTTCCTGGTTTACAGCATCCGCAGTTCTTTTGGTTTTTACTCCCAATCTTTTCTCTAGTTCATGCAATAGGCAATGGAAAGTTCTGTACAGTTGACTTTCAAACCTCTCAATAGATTGTTAATTGGCCACGTAGAAATAGCAATGTGTAATTAACCTGACCGCTCCTCTTCGGTAGTACTCGTGACCAGCATGTTGACATGGCATTATAACACTAAATCAGAAATGCAGTGTTTTACCCCTCACATTGGGAGTGTACCAATTTGCAGCTGTAAACTCCAGCCCGTGACTGAGGTGTCACTGATCTCACTCTCTCAACGAAAGCAATGGAAGTTTATTTGCTGAAAGTTTCTGAATGTTTGAACTGTGACCTTTTTTTTTGTAGCACTTGATATCCCATGGTCTTAATCTACAGTTGACATTCACAGGGGGTCACAGTGCCACACAGGGTGGCCCTAATTTAGGAAGCCTGGGGCAGGATGGAGGTGGGAGAACCCACAGATCAGGATTAACCCCATGCTCTGTCGACCATGCTGCATTGATGTCGAAGCAGTTCCCCCTTCGAGGCCTGAGCTGAACCTCCAGCTGGACGGTGAACCGGTCATTCTCAGCAGTGAGCGAATCCAGGCTGAGAGTGTCTGTCCGGTGGGCTGCCCATTCCAGAGGGGATGGTGATGGAAGGGGGATAAAGATGAGGGCCCAAAGTTTAGAGAGAGTCATTGCCCATTATTTGAGGAAAGGTGGTAGTGGGAGGATATTGGAGAGGTGAAGGATGAGAGACTTTGAGTATGGAGTGGTGGAATGCCTCAGGGGTAGCAGAGGATTTCAAGGACGCTGATGTGGGGCATGAGGTCTGATGTTCGTTGGAGGGATGATTATGGTGGGAAAGGCTGTCTGGGGGGTGTTGGGAGTGTGTGGCTAGGTAGTGGGTTTGGGTTGGGAAACACGTTTTCAGAGATTTAACCCCCGACCCCACTTGCCACTCGATCCAAATTTGCAGGCCTTTGTCTCAGGTTAAAATACTGTCTTGCAACTTCCTTCATAAGGACCGATTTTTTTTTTTTTTTTTTCCCCCCCCCCCTTTATTTATTTATTTATTTATTTATTTTCATATTCCCGCTGTTTGATAAACAGCGAATTTCAAAACCTGTTTTAAATACTTATCGTGTCGCTGAGCTCCAACTCTACACTTTATGATCTGCTGTAAAATTAGTTCTTTAACAGGGTCTATGGTAGGTTCCACTTTTGGCAATAAAATTGAGTGAAAACTTTTTGGAGGGGGATGGTGGGGAGGAGCGAAAACATTTCTCAAAATTATAACAAGTTATAAGCAGATGATTGATCATCTTCTGCCACAGGCTGTTTGAACTAAAGGTATACTTTCTGTAATTTGAGTGTGCCATGTGCCTACTGAGGAGCAACACTTAACAGGATAAAAAAAAATGAATCTACCTTCATGCCGAAAGCCCTCAGTGTGAAGCTAAGCGCAAAATTGATTTGAACTCCTCAAGGGGTTTTCCTTTTTGTTTTCGCTCAGGCAAATGCTGCGGGTGTGACCCTGGACAAGAAGCAGAGAATGATAGATAAGCAAATCTCTGACTGGCGCCAGAAGTGTGAGGAGGTCCAGACCGAGCTGGAATCCTCCCAGAAAGAGTGTCGCCAGTACGCCACCGAGCTCTTCAAACTGAAGACCTCCTACGAAGAGCTGATTGAGCAACTGGACTCGCTTAAGCGGGAGAACAAAACACTCCAAGGTAAATATCTGAATAGTCGTGAAGCTGTATTGGATACTAAGATAACGTGTTGGAGTTTGAGTTAGTGCAGATATTAGGATTAAAAGTTCAGTTGACTCCGTATGTTGGGCAAAGGTAAGGCTGATTTTAGGAAGGAGAATGCATGTGATGACCTCTTGTAACCATGCAATCTCCCAGAAAGAGCAATTTTGTTCTACTCCTCTGCCATTTCTCCTATCCCTTCAGAAAATTACACAATATCCTTTACAACACCACAGTTGGCTCTCCCTCCATTACACTCCTGGGCAGTGCATTTTGAATCAGAAACGTTTTGTAACAAAAAAAGCTTTTCCTCATGTCACCTTTCAGTGTTTTTGCTACTCATCTGAATTCTGTATCTTCTGTTCTCTATCCTTCCACCAATAGGAATAGTTTCTCCCTGTGCATTCTGCCTAAATGCTACAATATTTTAAACATCCCTATTGAATCCTTGTCACATCCTCCTCTTGTCTAAAGGGTAACTTCCCCTGTCTCTCTGATTTACCCCAATAACTGAAGTCCTCATCCCTGGAACAATTCTTGTGAATGGTTTCTGCTCCCTTGCTCGTGTTTTTACATCATTCCGAAAGTGTGATGTGCAGAACTAGACACAACCCTCCGATTTGAGGCTGACGCAGTGTTCATTTTTACGCTTTACCACAGTTACATGCTTTTCATAACTTCCTTCCTTTTGAACTCTGTAACTCTACGAATGAAATTTAGATTCCTGAATGCCTTTTTGAAGACTTGTCCTGCTGCTTTTATTGACTTGGATGTACATTCTGAGGAGTTATTGTTTCTGAACCACTCCTTTTAGAATAGTAGATATTTTCCTAACCAACCTATTCAGAGATATTATACACACGTGGGGCTGGTGGGATGTGAACCTGGGCCTCCTACATCAGAGCTTAGGGCCTTACCACAGCACCAGGAGAGACCTGAAATGGTATTACCTTTGCCCCTGGATGGCCTCGATTGAGCAACAGCCAAATGCGCTGACCAACTGTGCCACCTTTTAGAATTGTATCTTTTTGGTCTTGTTTGTCATTTCCTGCCCTTAATCTATGTAGGTCACCTGGAAAATGTCATTAGAAAGCCCTGGGAAGGTTGTTCAAAAGCAATCTGAAGGTTATACAATGGCAAGCTTGGAGCCCGTAAATCAAGCCTGTATTTCAGCATCTTCTGAATGTGTGTTGTTGTTTTTGATATTTGCGTTACTGGAAGTTCCTCGTCACCCAGCCTCAACCAGCAAATGATGCCTTTGGCATTGATTGCCTTTCTCTTTTGATGTCCCTGTACAAAGAGAAGAATGCTAGATGCTGTCAGTTAGAAGTGAGCACACCTCAACTTAGCCAGTAAATAGAGGCCATATATTCTATTCCTGAAGCAGTTAATGATACTGTTCCTCAGAACGATATTATCTTGGAGCACCAGGGCACTGTAATGAAATGTGATCAGGAACCAGAGTAATGTGATTCATCACACATCTCCCAAAGTGCCACCAATGATTTCTTCAGGTCCTGGGCACCTTCTGGGCAGGGATCTGTCAAAGAGAGGAGAAATTTAATACTTTGCCATCTTCTGCAAATATTAAGGAACTTGCATTGATATAAGGTAGCCAGTGTGTCCTTCGTCGTCCCAGTGTGCTTCATAGCGGGTGAAGCCATTCTGTAACGTCGGTCAGTGAAATAGCCACTTTTGTGCAGAGCGATCTCCCACAATTGGCTAAGACCAATTCGAAGGCTAAGTTTCACCGAAGTCTCCGAGAAGCCTTTGACTGTTGGACAGTGTCACATCAACTGCTGTCTGGGAAGGAGAATTCTGCAAACTCTCAACACTCAGAGAGAAGGGAAGTCTACATCATCTTAAATGGGAGTCTCCTTTATATTTAAACAGTGTCCCCTAGTCCCACTCTCCCCCACAATGGGAAACATCCTTTCAACCTTAACACTGCCAAGTCCTGTCAGGACCTTTCTATGTTTCAATAAGATCACACCTCCCCCTTCTAAACTGTAGTGCCTTCAGGTCCTGCCCATCCGGTCTTTCCTCACTGACTAACCTCTCATCCCAGTCAAGTGAATTGTCAGTATTTCTGTGTCCTTTCTGAAGGACGGCTAAGTCTGACACAAGCTAACATTCGGTGTAAGCTAATGCAGTGATGGTAGCAGTCAGTGCTGTCTCCTTACAGTCCTTTTGGAGCGTTGACTTGCAGGGATGAGGCTGTGAAATAGAACAGCGAGACCTCTGTCCACACAATCTCAAAGGCTGAGGAACACGTGGAGACCGGTCAGATTGGAAAGTATAAAGAAAAAGCCTCAAGCTGTGGGTTTGACTCTAAAGGCCTGCTCTGTACCACAGCTGCTGTCGTAGATGGTGGTTCTGGGAGAGACAATGTGGACAGAAGTCTCGTAGAATCGTAGAAATTCTACGAACTCAAGCCACTCCGTTCAAGGGCAGTTAGGGATGGGCCAGCCTCTTTCAGCAGTGCTGAAATCCCATCAAAGATTAAACATCACCCACCCCACCTCCTTGGATCGCTGCTGGAACCATTGTGCCCAGGCCAGTGACAGTGCTGCCTCCCAGTGTTTCTAGATAGCCGCCAGGTTCACTCCATTTGCCTGCTGAGGACTGGCATTTCTGATGCTTTCATTAATGCTTCTGGAAGCTGCTGGTGGGTAACAACCAGAGAGAATTGACGCCTTGACAGTAAGTCGGGGGGAAGAGAAGGTGGGACAAGGATGTGACACTGGCTAGTCGCTGTTGAAGTATGACCTTCCCAGTCTTTGTCAGAGCACGTGGTAATTTGTTCTAGGTGTGTGGCTGAAAGACCAGCGGTGCCTCTGTGATGGCTCAGGCTGACGTGGTTCTGTTTCCATTCTGCTTCTACAGAGGAGATTACCGACTTGACAGACCAGCTGGGCGAGGGTGGAAAGAGTGTCCACGAGCTGCAGAAGTCCAAGAAGAAACTGGAGATGGAGAAGGAAGAGCTGCAGGCAACTCTTGAGGAATCGGAGGCCGCACTAGAGGTTTGTTTGGGACGTACGGAATGTGACAACTCAAGTTAATGGAAACCGGAATGTAAGGTTGCTTACACTGAGGGTAACACAGAGCATATTCACATTGTAACCGTTTCAGTATTCACCACTTCCGCATGAAGTGAGGATCGATCATTAATCCTAGGAATGATGGAATGTGTCTGGCAAAGCAGAGGAGACATAGGCAACTGGAGCTTCTTCCAGAATGGTTTCTAGAGTGAGACACTTCAGTCATTAGGGTGAATTGGGACTGCTCCCCTTGGAGAGAGGAGATCTGGTAGAGGTTTAGAAAATCATGAGCGGGCCAGATACAGTAGATAGGGAGAAACTGTTCCATTTCATGAAAGGAACAAGGACAAGAGGGCATAAGTTTAATGCAAAAGAAGCAAGGGCTTTCACTCAACGAGTAGCTAGGGATTCGAATGCCTTGGCAGGGAATGTGGTGGAGGCGGGTTCAGATCAAAAGGGCATTGGATGATTTTGGATAGAAATAGTGTGAAGTAGTATGGGGAGAAAGAACGAGATTGGCTGTAGGTAATGATGCTCATTTTGAAGAGCTGGTGCAGGGACAAGGGGCTGAGCAGCCTCTTTCTGTGCTGTAACAATCTGATGAATCTGTGACGTTAAAATGAGTATCTGTGGTACACTGCCTCTAGATATATTGAGATGCTAAGGGAATCAGTACTCCCAGATACCCTGGTACAAAGCTGTAAGCTCCTGTGTAATTGATCAATGTTATATGTCATCAGCGTTGTCTGAGCGCAGCTTTAAGCTCAGTGCCAACACTGAAAGGTTAGTGAGTTGATAGTGCAGTCACCACAGGACTGCTGTTTTGCAGTACATTTACATATTAATTTTAATATTACTCTGCTCTGGGAATGTTGTTTTTCTCAAACTTATGGTACATTTACTAGAGAGATAGTAGGAACTGCCGATGCTGGAGAATCTGAGATAACAAGGTGTAGAGCTGGATGAACGCAGCAGGCCAAGCAGCATCAGAGGAGCAGGAAAGGTGACGTTTAGGGTCTGGGCCCTTCTTCAGAAATGGGGGAGGGGAACGGGACTCTGAAATAATTGGGGGGGGAGGCGGATAGAAGGTGGATAACGGAGCAGATAGGTGGAGTTGATTTTTCTGAATGTTTCAGTACGTTCCGCAGGGATTTTTTTTTCCAAACGTTGTGGTGCATTTACAGGGTTAGTTTTATTGTCCCCCCTCCCCTGCTGCCGCATATTAAAATTTCAAACTCTTGAGCTATTGTTTTCCCCGTTTCTGGCCTGAGGGCAGTTATTTGTTGAACACACTGATGGTTCTCCTGGATTTGCAGGCTGAAGAAAGTAAAGTGGTGAGACTGCAGCTCGAGCTGACCCAGGTGAAGACCGAGATTGACCGCAGAGTCCAGGAGAAGGAGGAGGAGTTTGAGGCAACACGGTAATGCCGTCTACTACTTCCTGCAGTAATTAGATGGAGAATTAGAGTTAGGCTTTATTGTCGAGCGTACTTACAGGAGCACAGTGAAGCAATTACAATGTGGCCATTCACAGCGCCATCTTAGGTGCAGGGCGCCTCGGTACAAAATCGTAGGTAAAGAGTCTGAAAATAAATAAAAGTTCAACATTACAGTTCTTGTCAGAATGCAGTTGTAAATAAGAAATGAAGTTAAACGTCTCATATGACAGCCAATGGCCTGCAGCTGCTCCATGCCACCTTTCCCTACAAGGGTTTCAGCTACCCCCGCCCCCGCACCTCTGTACTGTTGCCTCACTGTTGACCGCTATCCTCTCTTCGCCCACGCTGGATTTGCTCTGTCAATCCCCGCGCTGCTGTCTCGCCGCTGGCCGCCATCCGGCTCACCAGCCGCGCCACCAGGGTCCCGCTGTGGTGCCACGCTGCGCCCCTAGCCACTGCCGCTGCCTCCATAACCGAGCTCCCTCCTGAAGGTAAACCGAGAGGTAAAAAACTAAAGGAAAAAGGTAGCCGGTGCCGGGGTATTGCATGGTGCGCTGTGCTCAAACACAGTGTCAGTTCAGACCAGACAGAAGGAGCAGGAGTCTTTGCTGCTGCTGCCTTTTAGGTAATGCCCCTCCAGGTGTGAATGAGCAGCAATGAGCCGACTATCCAGAGGTTATTAGCTCTTCCACTGACTCCTCAAACTCTCACAGTTCCCTTAGTCTGCTCACCAATATTGCAGCCGATAGCTTTTCAGTCTCACTGCCTTCTGCTGGTTTTTGATGAATCTTACTCTGTGTTCAGCTGTTCCTACTGCCTTCTCATGAATGAAAAACCCATTTGCACTTCTCTCCAGGCATTCTTGTAAACTCTTGTTGTCACACCCTACAGCGTGTGGTGGATTTTAAACGTTGCTCTTTTGCTCAGTTAATGTGAGAACACTCTCTCTATTTCTAAACCATGAGCTTACTTAGACTGAATTGAAAGTGGGAAGTGCAGCCAAGCAATGGAATATTTGTTTTCCTTTGTGTGTTATCTTCCCTACGCTCTTCCCCATCCCCATTCACATTCACATTCCCATTCACATTCCCATTCCAAAAAAATCCTGACAGTGCCCAGGGTACAGCTGCCCTCAGGGCCTCAGTGGCAACTTTTCACATGAGATCCACAACACCAACGTTGGCAGGCTGTTTGTCTGTGTGAGGCATTACAACTGAGTCTAGTCCCACAAAACCATAGTAATGATACGGAAGGGGCCATTAGGCCCATCTTGTGCATGCCAACCCAGAGACACCCAGATGCCTTTACTAATCCCATCTTCCTGCACACTGCCCACAGCCCTGCAGCTTTCAGCTCTTAAGGTGTGGATCCAGGTACTTTTTGAAAGAGTTTAAGGTCTCTGTCTCTACCACCAATTCCAAATGCTCACCATCCTCTGTGTAAAACATGTTTTTCCTCATGTCCCCTCTGATCATTCTGCCACCTAGCTTGAATCTGTGGCCCCTGGTTTTTGAACCCTTTGCCAAGGGAAACCGGTTCCTTTTATCTAACTCTGTCTCTACCCCTCACAGTTTTGAATAACTCAATCATGTCAACCCTCAGCCTTCTCTGTTCCAAGAACAACAACCTCAACCTCTCCGGTCTGTCCTCGTAGCTACAATTCTCCAGCCCTGGCATCATTCCAGTAAATCTTCTCTGCACTTTCTACAGAACAGTTACTTCTTTATTTACTCTCAATCAGCCGTCAACTCTGCCTCTTTCTTCTGCAGATTAAGGAGACCTGCATTTTGCAAAGTATTGTAATCATTTGTATACTTAAGATATTCATATTTGTGTAAACTCAATTATTTCGTATTTTTCTAATTGTCCTTGACTAGGGTGTAAATTATGATGACTTATTTCATTTTTATTGTCATCGTAGTTCACGACCTGTTGCCATGGTGATTTTTCTAGATAAACTGATTCTCTGTAGTCTGGACTGCAGGGGGTGCAGATAACTTAATGTTTCATTCTGTGTTGTTGTGATTTACTGTGTTTAGTATCTCCTTCGAAATGAAATAATCTCCGTCGCTCTTTCCTGACCTTTGCTTATGTTTCTCTTCTTCTCTTCCACCTTCCATGACTTCTGTCGGAAACCTCTCTCTTCTGTGGTAAGTCTGAATCAAGCACTTGACTCCGTTCAGCTTTGCCTATTGAATCATTTTGAAATGTTCTGGTCCTCAGCGACATCGAAGGATTGTAAGGATGTTGTGCCTTCTTTTACGCCAAACAGCGGAGGGAATGATTTGAGTTAAGAAGAATGGGAGGTGACCTCATCGAGACAAACAGAATCCTTAGAGTTCATTGGGGTAACTGCAGGAAGGATGTTTCCGGTGGTTTGGGGGAGGAAAAGTGGGATGGCCCAGAACTGGGAGATAGTCACAGGCCGTTTGGGGTTGAGATGAAGAGGGTGGTGAGTCTATGGAACCCTTTACCTCAGAAATCTGTGGAGACTTTGTCCTCGAGTACGTTCGAGACTGAGATTGATGGAATTCTAGTTATTAATGACATCAAGAGAAATGGGCATGGTGTTGAAGGAGATGATTAGTCATGATCTAGAACAGCACGGGAGACTAGAGGGGCAGAATGGCCACCTCCTGCCCTAATTCGTTGAGAAAACTCTTTGTTGTCTAGAAGTCAGAAGGCAGGACTTAGTCAAGATTTAGAAAGGCAGTAGAGGAGGAAGATCAAGTGACAGTAATTGGATGAGACTAAGGGTGGGTTTTTCAATTGTTGGATTACACGAGGAAAGAAAATCAAAAGGAAAATGGCACCTTATGAGCACCAGAAAGGAATAAGTTGGATTCTCGCATATAAACCTGTATTTATATGGTCCCTCTAACCCTTTAATACTTCCCAGAGTGCTTCACAGGAACCTCATTGGACCAAATCTGACTGTGAGCCTCAAAAGAAGATATTAGGACAGATGACTTAAAAACTTAGCCAAAGGTAAAGTTATGAAGGAATGTCATCAAGCGGAGAGAGACCGAGACCAAAAGAAGGTCCTGAAGGGAGTTCCAAAGTGAGTAACCTGTAGAAGGTATCACCACCAGTAGTGGAACTGTCGAAATTGAGGAGGCCAGAGTTGGATAAGTGAGGGGATCTCAGAGGGTTGTGGGGCTGGAGGCACTGAGAGAGATAGTGAGGGTGTGAGACGATGGAGAGAAATGAGAACAAGGGTGAGAATTTTAACATCAAGATGTTGTCAGCCTGGGCACTAGCATAGGTCAGCAAGCAGTGGAGTGGGTGGGTTGATTGGTGCAGTTTAGGGTATGGGAGCATGGTTTTGAGAGAGCACAGGTACACGGTGTTTGGGAAGCAAGCCATACCTGTGGCGTTCCGGGCTGATTTGAGCTAAAGGTGCAAATTAGGCACTCAGTGATGATTTTGTTATCTAGGATCAAGGGTAGCTGTTCTTCGCTCTTGAACAGGGCCTGTCTTTGTCAGGATCCTTTCTAGTGACTGGACCTTTCTTTTTTTCTCTCAAACTTTTCAAGGAAAAACCACCAGCGGGCTCTGGATTCGCTGCAGGCCAGTCTTGACGCAGAGGTGAAAGGTCGTGGTGAGGCCCTGAGAGTAAAGAAGAAGCTGGAATGTGACCTGAATGAGCTGGAGATCCAACTGGATCAGAGCAACAAGAACAACAGTGAGCTGGTGAAACTGCTGAAGAAGATGCAGCAACAGACTAAGGTGAAGCAGCACCTGGAGGCTGTGGAATAACAGAGGACAGTCTTGGATGAGGATGGTGTTAAATACAGCACAGCTGTCAACTCCTAAGCGAGGGCATTTGATACACCTTGACCTCATTCTTTCAGATCTCCCAAAGGATTGTTGCAAAATGTGTGTAGCGGCAGAAGAGGGAGGTGTGCATATTTATATAGCACCTTTCACTGCCTTAAGATGTCCCACAGTGCTTTGTAGCCAATGAAGTCATTTTGAAGCACAGTCAACGTTGTAAGAAGCACAGCAGCTGATTTGTGCACGGCAGGATCACATTAGCGGCCAAGAGATAATGACCAGCAAATCCCACCCCCACCAACCAACCTTAGCCCTGGCCACCTTAATGATCACTAAAGGCACAAAGAAGTGTTTTCCTAACTTTTGCCATTAATGTTGACAAGTTTTACTCAATGTCTCGTGTTCTAATTTTGATTGGGTTGGGTTCAGTGGAGTCGGGCAGGGGAAGAAAGATTGCTTCAGTTGTCCTTGTTTATGACAGATGCATTAATACACTGGGTAAAACAAGGACAGATATTCCATTTCAGAGTCAATGATCGGCTGTGAAGTGTTTGAGAAGGGGCTTCTGGGAACTGCAGTTAAGGCTAAATGAATGGAAGTCCTAATTTCAAACGAAATATTAATACCTGCAAAACGTTGACGGGGATGCTCACCAAATACACTTTTATACCATTGAACTGGACCGGATTGTTAAAGGAGAGTGGAAGAAGAGTGACATTGTGGGTAATGTCACCGGGCTATTAATCCAGAGGTCACTTAATGCTTTGGGGATATAGGTTCAAATCCCACCATAGAATCTGGTGGAACTTAAATTCATTTTACTCCATCAAAGTGATGGGCCATAGAAACAAGGTGACGTGAGAAAAATGTCTGAACTCAACGAGTAGCTAGGGTTAGAAAGGGCACTACCTGAAGTATGGTGAAGGCAGGTTCATCGAGGCACTGAAAAGGGTATTGGATCGTTATTTGGATAGGGGTGGGGGGGGGGGAAGAAACAGGAGATTGGCACTGAGTAATGATATTCATTTGAAGGCACTGTGGGCCAAGTGGCCTCTTCGTGCATTGTTACAATGCTGATATTTTCTGAACTTTGTTTTTCAAGCTAAGATCGTGCGATCACTCAAGTTTAATATGGTACTGGTGGAAGAGAAGCTCTCCCTCTGTGTGGCACGCAGGTGTAAGGCCCTGGACAGGGACTTGATGTGGAGAGAGAATGTACATCAACGACACCTCCTCAGAGCACTGTTTCCTATAAATGGAGGATAAATCTTATTAGAATTTGTGTCGGTTTAAAATTCTCGTTGAGTTCGCATTGCCTTTACCCTGTGGAATGCTGACTATCAGAGTCTCGAATATTTGCAGCATCTGTGGTGTGGCGTTTGGGTGTGACAAGGAGAGGACAGTCACATTTGTCTTGTGTGGCTCCCCCTAGTTTGTTTAAAAGTCTCAGGACCAGGCCCTCGAACCCGTGGACGAAGCCCTGAGTTTCGAGCCCTTGATCGACCCCAATTGTCTGATTTATTTATTTTTTGTTTGTTTTTTTCGGTGGGTTTTGCACAAATTGAACTCTGTATCACTGATGGCCGGAGGTGGAAAAGAAACACGTTGCCCCCCACCCTCCCCTTTTCGGCACGTGCTACAGCGTGGACTGCAGTGTGAGGCTTCCCATAGTTGAACAATCACTTGGCACCCTGGCTAGTTTTGCACATGGGAAATGGCACATTGTACTGACCGAGGGGAACTGAGAAAACAGCTTGGTGAGTCTGAATAATGCCAACTGGAGCGTTTTTAATTCCTTCATGGGATGTGAGCATCATTGCCAAGGCCAGCATCTGTTGCCCATCCCTAATTGCCCTTGAACTGAAGTGCCCCACTAGCCCTTTTCAGGAGGCTGTTGTGGGTTTGGAGTCACATGTAGGACAGACCAGGTAAGACACATTGTCGTCTTAAAAGACATTAGTGAACCTGATGCTTTTTTTAAGGACAGTGCTGGTCACTGTGACTGACGGCAGCTTGTGATTCCAGATCGATGAATTGAGATTAATTTCCACCAGGCAGAATTTGAAACCTTGTGACGTTTCCATGTAGGGGGGGTGAAGTATGCCAAGGGTTAAATCGCCCTCCCCAGCTCCCCTGCTCCACCAGACGACTTTAAGAAATGAGCTCCTCCCTCCGGGTCCTAACTTCTACATCCACTAGATGGGACTGTGCACCAGCTCTTGTTTGTCAATGTGAGAAATGGCAACGAGAGAGCTGCTTGAGAGAGCTCCCATCCCTCCATTTCCGATAATCCCATATAATTTCTTCAGGACCTGCCAACTCACTTGTTTATTTTCACTGAGCTCATTGTTGCCCCTGAAGGGGAAAAGGGGAGCTGGTGTGCAAAATGCAAAATCGACTAACATGTCTCGATATTGTCGCTGTTGTACCTTGGTGTTCTGGGCGATGGTGTGAGACAGTGGGAGGATTCGTTCTCTCAGGTCCCAGTGTGACCGTTCCATCCATGTCTAACTAGTGTCGAGAGCAGTGGATCATGGACAGCGGCAGACTTTGAGGGATACCTTGACCCCTATCATTAGGAAAGAGTGGGAACTCACTACACAAGAGGATCCCATTGAGTTTCAATCTACATCCATTCACCAGAAATGTCAAGAATGGCCTCAAGGTTACATCTTTCTGAATACTGCTGAGAACAGAGACATATTTCTAAACTTGTCCCATCTCTCGCTCATCAGGACTAGTTGTGAGAATGCCAAATTTCAAATAGTCACACCAATTTACACTGCCAAGAGAAAAATGTGTCAATGGGTGGCAGATTGGCCCCAATTGAAGATCGATTTAAGAGATCTTTGATTATCATTTGGACAGAAACCATGTGCAGGGTTACAGGGAAAAGACAAGAGGAATGACACCAAGTCACAATGCTCACTCAGACTGCCAGGAGCAGACTTGATGGGCTGAATGGTCTCCCTTGCTTCAGAACAATTCTGTTATTAGAATCGTAGAATCCCCACAGTCCAAAAGGATACCATTCAGCCCATTGAGACTGCACTGACCCTCCAAAATATATCTCACCCAGACTCCAAACCTGGCCCTGTAACCTTGCATTTCCCATTGTTCGCCCACCCAGCCTGCACATCCTTGGACCTTGTGGGTAATTTAGCATCGCTAATCCACCTAAACTGCACATCTTTGAACTGTGTAGGAAATTGGCGAACCCAGAAGAAACCCACGCAGAGATGAGGAGAATGTGCAACCTCCACACAGATAGTCAGCCAAGGTTGGATTCGAACCCAAACCCCTGGTGCTGTGCGCCAAGGTGCTGGCCAGCTGACTGAGATTTTGCCAAGGTGGGAACTCTAGGCTCCCAGGAAATTTGGGAAATGTCCAGGGCTTAGGCACATTTGGATTGTTGTAGAGAACAGGGTCATGTCTGTCAGGGTTCCTCCTCACTCAGAGGGGGTAGTTCCCAACAGCTGATGTGGTCCATCCCATGGCGGGGAGGTGTCCTGGCCAACATTCCTCCTTCAGCCGACCCCCTAAGAGCAAATAATTGGACCAAGTGATTAATTCCTTGTTTTGGGCAGTTGGGTTTCCTATACCACAACATTGTTGCAAAAGCAAATGGTGTGATTGGCTGCAGGTCTCCAGTTTGGACGAAAGGCGCTAAAGAAATTCAAGGTTTTGTGTGAGAGTGTTGTTAACGGGAGCGGCTGGCGAGTTGGTGTTCCTTCAAATCCTGTGCTTCTGTGTTCCCTCAGGACATGCAGACCCAGATGGAGGAGGACAGCAGACAGCATGAGGAGCTCCGGGAGCAGTATGGCCTGGTGGAGAGACGCTGTGGGGTGCTGTCCACTGAACTGGAGGAGACCCGTGGTGCCCTGGACCTGACTGACCGTGCGCGCAAGATCCTGGAGCAAGAGCTGATGGAGATGACTGACAAATACAACGAGGTTAACACACAGGTAAGGGAGCCGGGACCAATGGAGGTCTCCGCTGTCCAAATTTCAGCCAGTGTTTCTGAACCGATCTCCTCTTTTTAAGGTTCTTGCGAAGATTTGTAGCTCGGGTTGTGGATGAGGTTGGTAGCTCGCCAAGCTCTACAGACATTTCATCACCATGCTCGGTAACATCATCGCTACAGCCTCCGATGAAGCCATGTTGTTCTACTCCACTTGGAATTTATATGATCCAGTTTATTAAGTTGGGTTGGCTCATTTCCAGTTCTGTTCTGCATGGGTTTGTATATGGGGTTTAATTATAAAGTTTGTTGATTGCATTGCGAGTTGGAAACCAGGCCTCTAGGAATTCCCGTGCGTGTCTTGTCGTTGGCTCGAGCTAGGGTGGTCACCTTGTCCCAGTTAAATCGATGGCCTTCCTTTGCCAAGTGCACTGAGATTGGGGAAAGTTCATCCTGTCGTTTTGCTGCAAGCTGGTGTTCGTGTATCCTGATAGCTATTTTTTTTTCCAGTCTGGCTAGTATAATGTCAGAACTACACAGGAAGGAGGAACAGCCCCTATACGAGGTATTGCTAACAACAGATATCCCAACAGCTTCATCTGCAGGTGCCTACTAGATAGACAATGCCAAGAGGACACAGTATGCCCCAAGACTCTTGGCTACGCTACCGTATATCAAGAACATGCTGGAACTGACAACAAGAATCCTATGACCATTAGGGATCCTGGTAGCACGCAAACCTATAGCCACACTACAAAAAACACTCTCAAGGACCAAAGACCCCATACCCAGGACATGCAGGACCAACATGGCTTACAAAATACCTTGCAATGACAATTACATTGGCCAGACCGGAAGGAAACTAGCCATCAGGACACCAACACCAGCTCACAGCAAAACGACACAATGAACATTCCCTCATCTCAGTGCACTCGGACAATGAAGGCCATCAATTTAACTGGGACAAGGTGACCACCCTAGCTTGAGCCAACCACAGTCACACACGGGAATTCCTAGAGGCCTGGTTGCCAACTTGCAATGAAATCAACGAACATGGAATTATATACGAACCCATGCAGAACCGTACCAGAAATGACACAATCCAACTTAACAGATCGGATCATGTAAATTCCAAATGGAGTAGAACAATATCGCTTCATTGGAGGCAACACTGACGATGTTAACTATCATGGTCACAAAGTATCTGAACAATAACTAGCCAGCTCGGCGAGCAAGCCAACAACCAGATCTCTCTTTTTCAATCATCTCTATTTCCTCTCACTTCTCAACAGTGATTGAGAATTTAAGGAACTCGGACTGATGATATATGATCGATGGATGTTAATACAAATGAAAGTCAATAATGGCTGTCAATAATGCGGCTGTAGGTTTTGAATTTGATTATGGCACAAATAATTCAAGTTTGCAGCACAGTTACAGACAACCATCAACATAAAATAGGGCATGAAATATCAAAATGATTGCACAATTGTGAACAGTCAGTGTATGAATCATTCCAAAACTGCAAGTCATCACTCTCCTTAATTTACCAAAGAAATGGCAGGGTCTGTTGCTCCTTTTAATTTGTGTTAAAAATCCATAGATCCTATATTATCAGTTTGAGTAAAATTATCAATCGCGTACATTGAGGAGCTGTATTGAAATAGGGATTGGGCTGCTTCGTAGTTTTTACTTTGCAGTATTTGCAGAATTATATCTTTTCTCTTTAATTCCATTGCGGATTTACTTTCTGGTGGTTGTGCGTGGTGCCACAAGGAGGTGAGGTTTGATGTTGTGGTTAGGAACGGGAGGAAGCCTCAAGCCTATTTCTAGCACCCAACTGAATGATGGCCGATCTACATGTTAAATTCCTCGACTCCCCTTTCAAGCCTCTCCTGGGGAAACCTCTAGCAATCTCAGCCTGGAGTTCTCACAGCCTCAACAACCTTTATTTGGGTGGTGGTTGGGGGTAGAAAGTTTAAGATTTCCGCTGTTTTTTTCTTGGGAAAACTGCTTCCTGGGATATCACAGTGCAGCCCAGTCCCGAGTTAATGGTTACATCTTTCGGGTCGGAACTCTTTCTCCCCACGAAACCATTGGTTCAACTTGATTTGAGGAGCTCCAGCTTTGTCTCCTCGAGGGTTTATGAATCTCGCCTGTATCCTCACAATACACCCCTCCCTGTCATTAAAGTGCCATGTTTGGAAGGTGGGGTTGGGGTGGGGGGATATTATAGGAACTAGTCAGGGTGACTTGGCATCTTTCCACTGTGGTGGATGGCGAGCAGAGGGGTAATTGTTGAAGTTGGCAGGGTGGACCATGTCAAAACCAGGCGATATCAGGTGGAGGACTTTCAGTAACCAACTAGCAAGCCAGTCTGAATGCTGTCTTCAACTGCAGCATCTGTAACCTAAAAATCATCCAGAGACCACGTGCGGCCATTGTCACCCAGCAACATGTCATTTAATGATTGTCGCCCGGCAACACGGCCCGCAGTCCCTGTCACCCAGCCACGTGAGCTACAGTTAGGTCCTGGCAGGTTCAGTCAGTGGGAATACAGAGGGGAACATTTCTGGAGAATCTAGAGTTGATGAAGAATCTGACATTAAGGATGATGTGCCAGCAATTTCCAGGAGGCCCTGAGGATTCTCTTGCTGTTCTTCAGAATCGTTGAATCCCCACAATGTGAAAGCAGGCCATTCAGCCCATTGAGTCCACATGACCTTCCAAAGCGCATCCTACCCAGACCTACACCCCTAACTCCTGTCTGTAACGCTGTATTACCCATCGCTAATCCACCTGCACATACCTGGACACTGTAGGTGATTTAGAAACATGCAATCCACCTAACATGCACATCTTTGGACTTGGTGTGGGAGAACCTTAGGGAAAAAAGTTGCCATTTTTTTGTTTGTGTCTGTAGCAGCTCGGTGTCCTCCCAGTCAGTGCAACAGGAACATGCAGTGTGCTGGGTAATGGAGTAGCACCAAGCTGCGGGTTTCGGACGATCAATTTTTGACGAGGGAGGACACGGGTGGTACCCAGTCACCCAATCAGGAAGGAGATAGAGCTTTTGGAGCAGCGTTGCTAGTGCTGGTCCATCAGAGAGGAATGCAATGAGACACCGACAGCAGGACAAATATCCCATCCCGGATTTTTCTCAGACTCATGACTACTTTTGAACTTTGCTCCTTGCCTTTTCCCAGTTTCAAGGTGCAACTGTCATCAAACGCAAGCTGGAATCCGACCTGCAGCAAATAGCAGCAGAGAACGAGGAACTGACGACGGAGTTCAGAGGAGCAGACGAAAAAGCCAAGAAGGCAGTGTGTGAGGTGAGCTCTACTCCTCGTTGCTCACGGCGATGGGGAATTGGGGAGGAGGTAGGGAGGAAGATTACTCAAACATCAAATTACGGGATTTTCTAGGGAAGTGTTGGCATCGTTGATACGGAAGATATTTCTATTGGGCAATGGCTAAGGCAATCTAGGGCCAATGTGGGGTGAACATTCGGTCCCAGTTCCTGTGTCCAAACTCTGCTTCATTATCCTATTCATTCCTGCACTCCTAAGCTTTCATCCTTACTGCTTCCAACTGAGAAAGCTCTGAGCATGTGGCTGAGGGAGCGCAGCGCTGTCGGAGGGTTGGCGCTGAGGGAGTGCCAGGGTGGTGACTTCTCACTTGCTGTGTTGTCCACAATCTCCAGGCGTTCACAGAATTGCCCTGGAACCTGAGTCTGGAAGCTGCAGTGTAATTCAGGTCCAGCTGATTTTCAGACATGAGATGAGGGTTTCCATTACATTTACTTTTAAATAGAGCATGTTGTAACGAGTCTGCCAGCTGCTTCCGATGATAAATTGTTTGTGCATCTTTTGCGGCTTTTAATGTCATCAGAAACAGCTTGACTGACAGCCCTGAGCTGCCGGTGGTTTATTGGAGTTCTGGGAACAGCCAGCAGGTGGTGGTGTCATTCTATGCTGCTGGATAGAACAGAGCTCTGCAGCAGCGGGTTCGAGAGCAATATTTGGGAATTTTGTGGTTTGCAGTTTTCTGCTGGACAGTGTCTTTACAGCATAGCCTTGTGGTAACATCAGTGCAAGCTTCATTTCAGCATTGAACATCTAAAGGGCATTTTAAAAGCATTTTTTTTTACACCTTAAAGTGGTTCACGGAAACATGTCCCAGTCTAAGATAAAAGTGACCACCCAATAAAGGGGCTGTTGGTTTCAGATCTGTGCCCCCATAGTGGCACCAGCCTGAGACCAGTGAGACATACCAGCTTGGGAAGAAACTAAGTTCAGACGATGGTCAATGTGGATATGGGGAGCAAGACAAGGAGCTACAGTAACCTTGAGTTGCATATTTAAAAGGGGTCCCTCTGTCGTGCAGAGGTTTGTTGCCTCGCTGGCTGGAAAAGAACAGCTTAAGCTCGAGACAGGGAAGACGCTGGGTTCAGAAATGGGTATGTGGCACCCTTGTTTAACAAGCCACCCTCCCAGCCACAAAGGCTGTATCCGTGAGGGAGATCTGGATGGTGTGGGCAGTTAAATTGGCATGACGTGAGGTGCTTTGTGGGGGAATAACGACTGTGTTAAATTTGGGCACCGCAGACAGTCAGCACCGGCAGCATCCCCAATCGCTGCCTGGTCATTCCAGTCTTTGTTTCTGGAGCCGAAGCTGCGCGCTGTTTCTGGAGCAGCTCCTGCCCGCAGCTGAAAGCTGTCGCCAGCCCTGACTGGTTTTGCAGATCAGTAAAACCTGATCCCTGCTGCTGGCATTCTGTTCCAATCCCGAGACGCTGCCAGTTCAGCAAATGCTGCAGTTGTGATCCCTTTCACCCCGTCACCCGCCAACCTGCTATATCACTCCTTCGGGAATTAGTGGGAATCGAAGCTGGCAGTCCCCAGGAATGGTGTGAATAGCTGAGATGTCATGGGCTCAGACCTGGGCGAAATGAGACGTGCCAGCCTTACAGACTTTGCCCCCTTCCCCCTTCTCATCCACCCCACCGATATACCCCTCAGTATAAAACTATTAGCCTCAGGAGGTTTCAGTGATATAAAAGTAACGCTCATCAGTAAAATCTAGAAAAGGGAAGTTTCAGTGTGAGGTGTGGTGTCAGTCCACTGACTTTTTTTCTGAAGACGTAGAAGAGTCATACCTAGACTCGAAATGTTAACTCTTTCTCTTTCCACAGCTGCTTCCATACCTGCAGAGTTTCTCCAAGACTACGTTTGTTTTTGATCTCCAGCACCTGAAACATTTTGCTTTTATTTCACAGCTTTTCTGCATATTTCTCCCACCTCTCAATTAAAATGTGATTTTAAAGTTCAGAATCTTTTTCTTTTCGGTCTAATGGGTCCATTTTGGAACAAGGCATGGTTTAATTTTAAGAATTACTATTTGATCGGGTAATTGCAGACTCTGAAGGCTGATTTTTAACAAATTAAATTGAAAGAAATGCACATCTTCTCTTGAACCAGGAGGTGGCACCCTGCTGCTCAGAGGGGATTTCTGTGCACAATCTGTCCAAAATTGTGAAAATGTCATTATTCTTTAAATCGGTGAACCCATGTCTGTTTGTGGGTCTGTGTGTTTGAGAGTGAGGGGAGCGTGGCTGAATATTTCGGGTGGGACCAGAGTTTTGAGTGCTCATTGACAGAACAGTCACAAGAGGGCAGTGTTGCTCTATGTAGCGCAGCTAGATTGTGTTAAAGTGACCCTTGCTGCTGTTATTCTGTGTTAAGGTTGTCAGATTAGCTGAAGAGCTTCACCATGAACAGGAGCACACCCTACACCTGGAGAGGGTAAAGAAGGGCCTGGAGGCACAGATCAAGGAGCTGAACATGAAGCTGGAGGAGGCTGAGCAGTTGGCCCTGAAAGGGGGCAAGAAAATCATTCAGAAACTGGAAGGCCGGGTGAGAACGTAGGCTTTTTGGTAAAGGTGCGAGTTCGGGCTGTCGAGTGGCTGAGAGTCTCACTACAGCCCTGACTGCAGCTGAGGGGTTTCCCCAGCTGGAAGGTAGGGGTTGGAGTGAGAAAGAGAGTACCTCCTTATTGCACTGCTGGCTGGAGGTGTGCTCGCATACGACAATAGTGACAGAGACATGGGAATAGTCGGGGTTTCGAATCCCACTGCCACTGTAAATTCAACAAAAAAAATGTCTCCAGGGCCGAGCTCATCTCGGCGACTTGGTGACCATGGCAACTATCGCCGATTGTGGAGGAGAAAACCCACCTGGTCTGCTGTGACCCTTGGCTCCCTCCTCCCTTTTCCTGACCTGAATTCTACGTAACTCCATGCCCACCGTGGTTCGTTCTTAGCTCCAGTCAGTAGAAGGGCAGTTAGGGATGGGCAGAAGAGTGTTTCACCTTGGTAGGGTAAAGGAAAGTAAAATAAAGTTTTTGTCCATGCTCTAGTTATGATGAAGAGCAACCCAAGCTAATTGGAGAAGGATTAGGCCCGCGTTTGTCAGAGTCCATTTCTGACAGGATTGTGGGAGGGCAAAGTAGTCGACTTAGACTGTACTGAGGCAGGAGTCTTGTAGTACAGTGGTAGTATCCCCACCTCTAGACAAGAAGGTCTGTGTTCATGTCTCACCTACCCCAGAGGTTTGTCATAACACATCCAAACGGGTTGGTCAAAAAAATTAGCTTTAGAGTCCGGGGAATTGTTCCTGAAGGCACAGAGACCACCTCCTGCCTCGTGCCTTATTCCTGTTTACATTAGTGGTACTTTGAGCTCGGTTTTTATCTGGAAGAATGTTATTCGGTTGTCAGTTGACGTGAGAATGAGCCTGGGGTTCAGCAGGAATGGGATGTAGTCAGTGGTAACCCGCTGCTGACTGGTGCCTCCTTGCTGCAGGTGAAAGAATTGGAAACGGAACTGGACGGTGAGCAGAAACGCCACGGTGAGACAGTGAAGAGCTTGCGTAAGAATGAGCGGCGACTGAAGGAGCTGGTCTTCCAGGCCGAGGAAGACCAGAAGAACCAGCATCGTATGCAGGAGCTGGTCGAGAGGCTGCAGAACAAGCTGAAGGCCTACAAGAGGCAGGTGGAGGAAGCGGTGAGTACATCTCCCCTCCCAGGTGCACTCGGAGGATGAGGCAGCTCTGAAAGGCCGTGCTCAGAATTGGTCGGAATGTCTCCGAACAGAATCCTAATTTTTACTTGGATTTGTTCCCAGAGGGTGTGGGTGATGAGGGCACGGCCAGCATGTGATTCATATGACAGTATGCGCCCACCCCCTTGTTGAACCAGTGCAGTCCTTGGAGAATGTGGGCCCACACATGGCAGTTAGGGATGGGCAGAAGAGTGTTTCACCTTGGTAGGGTAAAGGAAAGTAAAATAAAGTTTTTGTCCATGCTCTAGTTATGATGAAGAGTGACCCAAGCTAATTGGAGAAGGATTAGGCCCACGTTTGTCAGACTATCCAGAAGGAATTTCCAGGGTTATAATCCAACATCAGTGAAGGAACGGAGATACATTGTCAAGTCAGGATGACGACTGGCTCGCAAGAGAACTTGCAGGGGGTGGTGTTCCCATGTATTTGTGCCCCTTGTCCTTCTAGACGGAAGTGGTTGTGGGTTTGGAAGGTGCTGTCTGAGGATGTTTGAATTTCTGCAGTGCATCTTGTAGATAGTACACACTGCTGCTACTGAGCGTCGGTGGTGGAGGGAGTGGATGCTTGTAGATGTTGTGCCAATCAAGCAGGCTGCTTTGGCCTGGATGGTGTCAAGCTTCTTGAGTGTTGTTGGGGCTGCACCCATCCAGGCAAGTGGGGAGTATTCCATCACACTCCTGACTTGTGCCTTGTAGATGGTGGACAGGCTCTAAGGAGACAGGAGGTGAGTTACTCGCCACAGTATTCCCAGCTTCTGGCCTACTCTTGTAGCCACTGTGTTAATGTGGTGAGTCCAGTTGAGTTTCTGATCAATGAATCCCCCACTATCAACATCCTGGGGGTTATCAGTGAGGGTGACAAATAGGCTGCTCACAGGATTGAGGCCTCGGAATTGAGCTGTGACAATTACACACGTACTGGGCCAGGCTAGCGGGGGTTAGATTTACAGTAAGAAGTGGGAGGTTTGCAGTGGATTTGAAGAGAAAGACCTTTCATTCGGAGGTTGGTGGGTATCTGCAACTCCATGCCCGAAATATTGAAGAAGCATTTGCGTGGTCCCGTCAAACACCATGGCACACCAGGCTACAGGCTGAGTGCTGGGCAACGGGATTGGAGTAGAGGGATGTTTGACAATGAGCTGAAGGGCCACTTTCAGGTGCTGTAGCGCTCTGACTCCCTGATGCAGGAACATCAGCTAAACTCACCGAGTATAAACTGACACTGTTAACAAAGCTCTTTGCTTCCAACATGGTGCACTCAGAAGCTCGAAGCCTTCACAAGACTGACTTTGACCAGGTCTGTATCGCTGTTAATGTTGTAAGGCCTTGTTTTCTATGTTAAAGGAAGCCTGGTGCCTGTAGTCGGCAGCCGTTTTAGACAGAGCCGGAAACCGTGTTCAGAACGGATCTGACTGTGTTACCACTAAATGCCAGCAAAGACACTCAAAATATACTCCATAGAGTTTCTGTTTGATCGGTGTTACAGGGTCTCTATGTAAACACAAAGTTGCAGTGATGATAACGATGCTCGTGCCTCACTTTGTTTATAAACTGCTGCTGCTGCTGCAAATGAATGTAAGCCGCCACTGGATTAAGTCCCAGTTAGGACTGCCTGAGCCCAGTGTGAAAGAATCAGACCCTACCTACTGGCACCAGTCATCAACATTGGCTGGACAACAATCAGACGTGGGCTACACCTCCCTATCGCAGGGCCCAGACAGAATGGAGACGGACTGCAACGTTCCAGTCCCTGCAAGGTGAATTTTCTCCTTGTCAAAGCCACTGCGCAGATGGAGGGGGTGGGGGAGAAAGAGAAGACAATAAGAAATCAAACGGCAATCCACTAGGACATTCCTGGGCACAATTACAGGGTGATATTAGTGAGCTGAGTCTGTCGTGTGACTTAGGGGGTAAAACACAGAAGTACTTGACGCATTAAAAAAAAACCATCTTTAGGGTAGAAAACACCATTGGTTGTAGTTATTTTTCATGTGATGCAGCTCCTTGCAAAACAAATACTTAAGTCAACAGAGTGAAGAATCATTAGCTTAAAAGCCTCATGAGGTTGCTATATTTACTCCATTTATATTGACTTTACACGAACGGAAGTATTGTCCCACTTTAAATTTCAGTTTTTGTTGACTGTGATGAAGAAATCTTTGCCTGTTGGTGGTCAGAGAGATTTCAAATGGTCCATAAAGATCCTGTCAGGTGGACTGATGAACCCAAAGGGTGTACTTGATGTTTGATAAATGTACTAATTTAGAGAGAGAGATTGGGGGGTGGGGGTTTTGCGTGTGGATCTGCAGTGTGTTATTTTTGACAGTGCGATATTCAGTGTGGCACCAGGCTAACCATGACCCCCTGGGATTAGAGAGCTTTGTAACCCAGGAAGGAGAACATCGTCAGGCTTCACTGCCATTTCCCTGAAAGAATGAGGCCACGTGACAGAGACATGAAGGTCAGTTGTGCAGACGGAGGCTCCCATTCCCTGGAATCCCTTTCCCATTTCTGTGTGTTCGCCTTGCAGGAGGAGCAGGCCAACATGAATCTGGCAAAGTACCGAAAGACGGTTCACGAGTTGGACGATGCAGAGGAGCGGGCTGACATTGCTGAGGCGGCACTGACCAAGATACGTACCAAGAACCGGGCCAGCTTCGGCAAAGGCTACTCTTCGGTGAGTGTTGTCACTGGCTCCTTTCGTCCTTTTGTACAGTGAATGGTAGGTGGTGGGGGACCTCAGTGCTCAATGTCCCACTCTTATCCCACCGCAAAATTACCTTCTCCACGCACGAGGTAGGACATGCATGCCTATACACAAAGCTGTATTGCTAAAACGAAATGCATTAAAAGTTGGGTAGACAGCTTTAATGAAGCCGTGTAGCGTTTGCGGAGAACCACTAACCAAGGTGGCGTATTTTATTCCCTGTGCCCTCTCTGACCCAAACAGAGAGGCCGAAACAGAAATAGCTCGGCAAAAAACTCAACAGCATCTGTTGAGGAAAGTGGAGTTAACGTTTTAAGTCCAACAACCCTCCTTCAGAAGTGAGGACCAAGTTCATCATAAGACGTAAGGCTATTCGGCCCATCATTCAGACCCGGAGGAAGTCTACACAACTCTGGAAAGTTTTCTTGTCTGAAGGGCCAAGAACAAGGTTCCTACTAATGATACTTTCTGCTGCTGTTTTACATTTGTTTACTTTGGAGGAATCCTGTAGATAATGCTAAAATGTTCCCTAATATTGATTATCTTTCTCACAGCCCTAACAGTGAGGATGCTATGTGCCTGTGATCACTGCCAGGAAAGTCTGAGTTGAGCGATTCATGCCAAATGATAATTAAATTGCATCTTAATGCACAGCTAATCTGATATTTGATAAGAGCAGACAGATGTCTGGATCAAAGGCTTCTGTGATATCGTGCCTAGTTTCTCCTAATTCACCAATGTGTCACTGGGGACCCACAGTCTGCTGCAGAACTCGGCAATGTTGTCCCAGGTAATGGGTGCTGTATTTTGGTAGTGTGAGATGTCTGTTCCAGGACAGCACTAACATGCACAATCAGAGAGATGGCAAAACTGTTCCAGAGGCAAGGGCCAAGATCATGGGGCCTCTGAATTGCGTCAGTTGAAAAGCTACGTAAGTTTCAGATGAGAAGGACTCCCTGTGTAGCCCAAAACCCTCTGCACAGCAGCAGTAAACAAGGCAGCACATGTACATTATGCCCACATTCTGTAACAATTGCGTGAATGCACTCAGAACTTAGATTCAACCTGGTCCAGCATGATGCTCCTTGGTATTTAGGCCCAAGTTACCCAGTCTCCAGGTAATCACAGACTGGATAGATCCTGACACACATCTTTCAGGAAGGCCAATTGCCCAAGAAATGTAAGTTTCTGTTAATTACCCAGCTTTTGATGAACTTACCTTTATAGTTAGTCAGAAATGGTTACAGGGATTAAAATCTGCTCCAGCTTCTATAAAAGTGATTATCCCCCTCTTCACTTTTCTCTCTGTACTCACCCTTCAGGCAGCTCTCAGACTGGACTGTCACCTGCCTTCCTGACACCCAAACCCAATCCCCACCCCCTTAACCCAATGACCTTCTCAAAGAAGCTGTAGCCCTGTAAGCTCCATAATACAATAGTAACCGTAAGAAACAGGTTTAGCTCAAAGCAGTGCTGAGGAAGGCTTCCTGAACCACTCTGTTCTGCACATGTGAAGTTCCAGATTGGAAATTCTGGTCTGAAACAGGATGGGGAGAAACAAATGGAGCAGCTATGCTTGCTCCTCCTGGGAAGGTTCGATCCTCAAAGATTGAACGTGAGAGTGCCAGGGTTTGAGTCAGCACCGTTCTCATCAGGTGTCTATCACCCACTGAAAATCTCTTCATTTGCTGAGCCTTAACAGCCCGGCATGACCATTATTATTTAAAAGGCCCAGTCAGTGTTTGCTTTCTTTATGGGGATTAATTTCTGATTGTACTTTTTTTTAAGATCAACATACTTCCTCCTCTTTAAATTCACCCATAAGAACATCGGAAGTATGAGCAGGAGGCCCTTCAGTCCTTCAAACCAGCTCCACCATTCAGTAAGATCACAGCTGACTGATGTAACCTTAATTCCACTTTGCTGCCTTCCTCCATCATCTGCGATTCTGTTGGCTAATAAAAATCTTTCTAGAAGTTGCTAATTCTGAGTCTTTAGAAGAGAGACTCCATAATTGGAAATGGTGTCCCCCCCCACCCCCGGCCTTGTTCTAGGATCTCCCACACCTTTTCAGCTTACACCCACTCAGAATCTTGTTTGTTTCAAAAAAGGTTCTCCCTCGTTCTTCTAAATGCCCAATGAATTAAGACAGCTCAAGGCTACTGGGGAAGAAAAACCACCCAGTCTTTACCCACAATCACCTTTGCCATCCTGAATGTTTTCACCCAACCTGGATCTCGCAGGTGTCTGTCAAAATTCCCCATTGTTTACAACATGGCAAGCTCAACGTTTCTCTAAGACTTTGGACACCTATCAGTTTCTGCAATTTTAAGTTCCACATTATGGGCTTTACGGACAGGAGAAACACCTCACAGCCAAACAGTCTGGGCCGTCCAGTAGACTGTAGCACAGGTAACATAGCCTCCTCTAAGGTAAAGACACAACCTCAAAACATAATCTTATAAATTCTGTCATATCAAAGAAAATAGTCAGGTTCAAGTGAAATCAAAACACTTTGGAACAGTTAAGGATGAAAAGAAATAACTCCTGCTGCCTAATTATTCCCATTCAGGAAATGAATATCCTTTAAATCTTCCCCAATACGATCTCATCTGAATGCTAAGACAAATATTCGAATAAATAAATGCTCCTAATAATAGTTTAGAGGCTGCCGTAAAATCTGAAATAATGCTCTCATCTTCTACAATTGATAGTAACAGTTTCTGCTGTATCTCCTTGGAAATCATGATCCAACTGCACTGCACCCTCTTTACATGTGTGTTCTCTTTGGAAGTGCTGAGTTTTCTGACAGGATGAATGCAAGATGTCCCCGATGACCAGGGGAGTCCAAAACCAGAGGCCACAGTCTAAGGATAGGCTATTTAAGACTGAGATGAGGAGACGTTTCTTCGGGAGAGAGAGCGGTGAGCCTGTCAAATTCTGTGCCACCAAGTGGTCGAGGACAAATCGTTGAGTGTTTTCAAGAAAGAGTTAGATAGTTCTTCAGGTCAAAGGGACAAAAGGTTGTAGGGAGGAAGTGGGAGTTGGATGATCAGCCATGATCATACTGATTGGATTGCCACGTTTATAGGCCCAATAGCTACTTTTGCTCCTTTTTTTATGAGCACAGTCCCAATGAAAATGGCAACATAGCATTTACTTTCTCAGATTGCTTCATCAGGAGCAATGTCCTGAGGCCTGAGTTTGGATGAGAGAAGTCACTGGTCACGAAATCCCAATCTTTAGTTAAAGAATTGCTCATCGCAAGTATTCAATGTGAAAAATTTAACATTTGAGGTCTGCAGCTCTTTTAGCATTTGACTGAGATAGTGGGAGACTCAATTATCCCATAAATCTAGAGTACACCATAGACATACGTCAAAACACATGGACGGTGCCACTGAAATAATTTTCTGGCTTTGTCTGCTTTAACCTTCAGGGTTACAATTCCCCTTTTGCCACCTTAGTCAGATCGCCAAGCTCCACGGGCTCAGAAGGACGAGGCGAGAAACTCCTGAACGATGAAGATTCCACTTCTCTCATTCCGACCTACCTTAACTCTTTGAAGAAGCTGATCGTGGACTGACTCGCAGAAGAAATGGCCACATCTCCTGCACAAACTGTTCCTGGGAAATACCACATACAGGCGAGAAAGGCAGCCAACACTGACCACTGAAGCAACCTCCCACAAACTGATGTGGACAGCTTGACACTGTTAACTGGACATCCACACTGGTAGGAGCATGAAATAAACCCATCTTACACAGTGACATTTCATCAAAGTTGTTCTAGAAAATGGAATTTCCATATGTTCTTGTTTGACGAGACATAATGCACCGTGTTTGTATGGTCGATTGAGAGCAGTGGGTCATGGATGCTGTTGACACTGTATTGCATGGCACCGCTAGACCAGGCATTTTTCCATACCTGCTGATCAAAGCCAGATCAATGATGAACTAACTTCGAGTTTACTTGATCAATCAGATTGGCTAATAATAGACTTGTTAAACCTCATCAGCTTTCCTAAACTCCAGTTGTGGTCTGCCATGTCTTAACTCAGTGTTTCAGAGATCAGTTCTTAGGTTCCCAGGTAGATTCTTCAGTGACTTACAAAGTGCCGATTTGTATTTCAAAGCCACACTGTCATAAGATGTTGAGATTTTAAACAATTGTATTCCTATATGTCTGAGAATTGCATTATATTTATATATTATATATAAATGGTGGACTGCTTGGTTGAATCTGTAGGTACAGCTTTAAATTGGCCTATAATTGCAGATGGAATTCTCCGTAGCGAGTCCTTATTTTACTCTATAACATCCTATACCTTTTGTGTAATCAGTGGTGATTGTGAATATATTATTGTGCATTTTAAAATATAATAAACCAATCTAATCTTCTTAGAATGGAATTATTTTTTGAGGAAGGGAGCAGCTGTTTTTGATAACAAAGTTAGGGCTGTGCATTAAAATGTACCTTTGATACAAAAGTCACTGTTAATTTTCAGTGTTTGAGCTAAGTACCAAAAGGCATCAAAGGGAAAATATCCTCTGTTTCTGCCTGTGTGTGTTTGGAGACTGAAGCCTAAAGACCCATCTTTAAATCCCCAGGGATTATGACTGTTGACTTTGTCACAAAGGGTGTTTATGGAGTGCACAGCAACACTAGGGGATAATTGAGGCTAAAAACAGAGCTCAGTGGGTGCTTTACTGGTTCAGTTTTAGATTCTAGCTGAGTGTTAAGGGAGTTGAAATCTCAGCCTGCAGATATTATAAAGCTGGAGAGGGTTCAGAAGAGATTTACCAGGAGGGTTTGAGTTATAGGTAGAGGCTGGATAGGCTGGGACTCTTTTTTTTTTTTCCCCCCCCACCGGAACAGAGGAGGTTGAAAGGGGGGCTTAAATCGCAAGGGACAGGGAAAAGGTGAATGCCAGATAGGATTTCAAGACCAGTAGGTGTATATTTAAGGTGAGAGGAGAATTTTTGTGTGAGGCACAGTTTCAATATTTAAATGATATTTAGGAATATGAACTAAGTGGGACTAGTTTTGTTTGGGATTATGGTTGGCGTGGACTGGTTGGACCTAAGGGTCTGTTTCCATGCTGTACGACTCTGAATCTATAAGAGTGAGCTACATTTGGCAACTGGAGTGTTAACACTGATCGTGCTGGCTCTTAATTTGTCAGCATTTTGGTGTACAACTGCCCCACTTTCTCTGGATAAATGCAAAGTCTAATTTGAACTTTTACCAACCTGATGAGTTAAGGTCCGAGTAAACATCAAAGTTCAGAATCAACAAGCCACACCAGCGATTGAGATGCACTTTGTCAATAAGATGGAGGAACATATGCTGGTATTGCAATCTGCATAGCTGAGAATGTTTGATGGCACTTATAAATTCATATTTCACAGTAACCTGAACTATATGTAACAAAAGCCAGAGATATTTAAAGCAGACATTGCAAGCATCTATTGCAGCACACTTGCAGGCAATGTTTCAACAAGATGTCATTTATTATATGGAAAACATTCAGGTTTTAGCAGCTATAGCCTTTCAATGAAAAAAGTTGCTTTTATGATGTGAATGTTTTAATAACTATCAATTTAACTAGATAGAACATGTATCACAACTTGCACAATATTCAAAGCAACATACACAGTGTTAAATAGGAACCATTATATTGCTGTAAATACAGCTTGGTCAAATTCATTTTGGGGTACTTACTTACTTACACATGAAAACTTCTTGGATCGTAAACCTCATCTTCAATGATCGCTGTTTTATGGAAAACTATGAAACCCCTGTTATACAGTACCTCGTAGAATTTCAATTATATACAGAATATCTGTGCCACAGTAACAATACCCACTGGTTCATGAAACCCAATGGGTAAAGCTATGCAAATAGCAATTATGCTCATTAAAGTTGTGAATGTTAATATCCACCCCCAATATACATTGACAAAATGCTCCAAAGTAAATTTTCCTGTAAACTGTTAATTAAGTGTATTATTTTTAAATGAAGTTTTCATTATTTAAAGAAAAGCACAGATTAGCAGCAGTGCTGTGTCCTCAGAAGCCAACAAACAGTAATGGGTACAAAGTTGCATACTCATTGAATGAGGGCACTCGGAATACAACTCACCTGTCTACCAGCCTGCTACTTTGATTGATTGGAAGCAGCGCAATGTAACATTTCCGTCTGGAAATCTGCTCTATCCGTTGGAAGCCGGAGTACACTTTTGTTAGTGCAATCCACATTTCCAAAGGACAATCTCCATGGTCTAAACTCTTCGGTCAACACATAAGGTTCAGGCAAAGGGTGAGAAAGCCACCAGATAATTAAAATCATGTTTACAGCAGAAATTTCCCTCAAAACATTAAGTGCACATTACTTATCTGAGATATTGTTACCCAAAGAGGAACTGAACAAGTCTGACTGGAAGGTTGTACAAGAGAAGTGAATTGAGTGTAAATGAAAGATCCCAGGTTGTACACTTTTCTCAAGTGTACGGTAAAATGATTTGGAAAGAGCTACAGAAAGCGTGTGATAAACTATCCAAACATCCACAGAGTAAAAAGGAGCAATCACCGTGGTAACAAACTTCAACCAAGGCAGTAGGGAATGCAAGTTATCTTTCTGCAATAGATTAATTTGAACCTTCGGTACTCGACCTGTCAGAGTCCTGCCATTGTGAATTCAATTTGGAGCTTTTACCTCAGCCAGGGTCCCTAATAAAAATGGACTTCAGAGAGATCTGGAACTAGAAGGCCTGACTTGAACTCACTCAAATCAGAATTAAAACTCAGGCACAGAATTCCAATCTCTTTGAACATTTGGTGATTTTTTTTTTTTATATTCGCAATTTTCCAAGGAGCAATAGCTAGTTCATGACGCACTGCACACACTCACCAAACTTCATAGCCTTTCATTAAAATGTACTAGATTATCAATTTTGCAACTTATTACAACCTCCCTGCGTCCTTTGTACTCAGATTAGTCTGTGACCACCCTGAATGTGGTCAGCTACTAAGCACGGTCTCTGGCTAACTTGTATGGTGAGGTGAAATTCAGGAGAAATACAAGATTAGAACTCTAACCAAAATTTAAACTGGTTTTCAAGTGAAAGTTCCCACTTTGATCAAAGAACAACCACATTGCACTATATGCTGGAATGTAAGGAGTGTGGGGGATGGAGAAGGTGGAATCACCAACAGCAAAGCACTCTTGTGTATATATACATGCTTAGCATGCAAAAGAAAGCTTTTCCACCATTGCTGGTGAACAGGCAGTTTGATTTGCAAGAAAACTCCTATTAGCACAAAGAAAACAAACTGCTTATTAAAGTTGACACAGATGGCTAAATATTTAAATTTTTTTTTTGTTCCATGAACACAAAAGGCACTGGGTTATGAGCTTGTACTTGTAACTTCCATTGCACTTCGTATCCTCGACTCAATCCATTCATTTGGAGACCAGCAAAATCTAACTGCTCAGTCAATGCCTGTGAGGGGGAATGTAACTATAGCCCTCTCTGGGCTCGTTCTCTATAATTCCATGTCCACAGGCCGGATGTGGCCCGTCTTGTGCTCTTTTACCCATAATTCTCGATCGCTGTTGGGGTCAACCTTCCGAAGTAGCTTGTCCACTGGTTCAATGGTCTAGAAATGAAGAGGAAAACAAAAACAGTATGAAACACTGCTAGACTTGAAAATGACGTCACTCAATAACAATCATTTGAACCCTTCACGCTGCAAAGACTTGGAATGTGAACTCTACTTTGTCCACAGATGCTGCTAGATCAGAACGTCTTGCTGCTTTTGTTGTTTAGGATTCCGGGACCTGCAGTATTTAGATTCTGTACTGGGAAATCTTTTATGACTCTTAATTGAGCCACATAAAATACAAGATGCATCTTCCAGGTCTACCTTGACCTTTGTTGTTCCCCTGGAATGTAGCCAAGAGTAAGAGAGTTGAGAAAGAATGATCAAAGACAAAAGGTAAACTGACAGACTTGGTTAGGTGATGGCAAAGCCGAGATTTGAAAAGTTGGAGAAAAAGTTGGGAGAAATCAACATCAAAAATGGAGGTTAAAAAGTTCTATGGCTGTGCAACCAGGAGTCACGTGCACCAGATGGTTTTGGTGATGTAAGGGAGGCGAGATGTTTGTCTAACAGTGGATTTGGAGGATAATATACAATAAATAAAGTCTTGTGGCATAGTAAGTAGCATTACTGTATTAGATTCAAGTCCCTCTAGGACATGATGCCCGTGGAAGTTGCATTCAGAACATAGCCAAACAAAGTACTAATCCGTCCGGCCACCTGCCATTGATTTGACCTCCGTCATCAACAGCCTTACCACTGATCAGAAACTGAACTGGATTCACTTTAAAAATAATCTGGCTGTTAGAGCAGATGAGGCTAGGAATCCTGCAACGAGTAACTCACTCCTGGCTCCCAAGGCCTGTCCACCAACTTCAAGGGACAAGTCAGGAGTGTGATGGAATACTCTCCCACTTTCCTGGATGAGTGCAGCTCCAACAACATTCAAGAAGCTTGACACCATCCCAGGACAAAACTACCCACTTGACTGTTTGTGGATGTAATACCAGTCACTCCCTCCACCATCTCAATAACAGCAGTGTGTACCATTTACAAGATGCACTGCAGAAATTCACCAAGACTCCTTAGACAGCACCTTTCAAACCCATAGTCATTACCAACCAGAAGGTCAAGTACACAGATACATGGGAACACCACTACCTGCAAGTTCCCCTCCAGGCTAACACTATTCTGAGTTGGAAATATATCACCGTTCCTTCAGTGTCACTGGGTCAAAATCCCAGAATTCTCTTCTAACAGTACTGTTGGTCTACCTACACCAGATGGATTGACAGTTCACCACCACCACCACCTTCTCAAGGTCAATTAGCAGCACTCACATCCCATAAATTAATAATTTAATCATGACCTGTGGCTCTGGACCACACTATGCACGTAACTGGCGCACAGCCACAGCAGCGTAGACTCCTTGGCAGTTCAACATTGGTTAAACTGATGCTAACAGCACAGGGTTCGATCCCCATTCCAACTGGGGTTCTCTATTCATTGGTGGAGAACCGACACAAAAGTGAAAATGCTGTAGATATCTTCCCGACAAACTAAAACAGCACCACCTTGTATATTCAGAAAGTCTCCAACATGCTAAACTGGACAGGCTTTTAGAGACAGTTACTTGAATGGTTACCCCCTCCCACAACTCCCCTCGGAGGTATTCAGGAGTTGCTGAATCTACATTTCATCCTGAGGGGGTAAAAAAAACCTGACCATTCAATCTTACAATAGCTACAGACATTAAGCAAACTTCCTCTCTGACTATCTGCCATTATTTGAAAGTTGAAGTGAGCGAGGGCTGAATAAATTACTTCATTTGTGGTTCTGCATTCAGCTTTTTACGTAAATGTAACTGTTTGGGTGCCTGTCTTAAACAACTGCCTTTCTTAAAAACAGTGGACAGCAAAGGGAGCCTTTCGCCAGTATTGACTGTCATGTCAGTGGATAACCTCAACTGTTAAATCTTTGATGCTTTACCATGAAGGTTAATGATATCAGCATCTTGCAGTCAGGCCAAAGAGATGTAGCTTTATCTGCATGTGCTCAATGAAGTGAAGCTAAAACAGAGCCACAACTAACAGGACGAGCATAACCTCAGTCAGAAATTTATTTAAGCAGGTAGGCAATTCATTAAGTGAAATTAATTTAACACCCAAAGACTATGGAAAATATTTTTTTATATTATGATAGACCTAGTAGCTGATAGCAATATGCTGGGCATAAATGTGTCAAACCATTCAGGTGGTTGGGTGAGACTTTTTGGAAATACTATTTCCATAAAACCTTAAATAAGGGCCACAGGATGTTTATCTACAATTTAGTGAAGGCAAATCTTATCGGTAACTCAGCCTGAAATAATATTTTCTCTTAATGAGTGAGCATTAGGCACCCCCGCCCCCACATCATGAAAAACTCTGGAAAATTGACTCACCCAAGTACCCTGTCAGGAGAATTCTACAAAGGTTCGTCGACTGGGCCTCTTGGTAAACAGTGGGGGAGAAGTCCTATTTAATCCAACATGACTGGTTCACCGTGCATCAAGGCAATTCCAGATAACCCAAGCCCCCAGTACTGGGTGTCAACAAAGAGTGGGGTGATGAGGTATAAGTAGACTATATTTGGAAGAGAAGTATAGCAACTCTTCACATGGTCATTAAATATCCTCCACAGCACCTTTTCCCAAAGGCTTTCCCAGTATGACCGTATTATATTGCCTCAAACTTAGCATTAGCCTAGAGAGGGACGTGGACCAGCAAGGCAGAGCTGGCTGAAGAAGTTCATTATGATAGAAGTTAATTACGCTGCAGGGTTTTAGAAAAGGAAGTTCTACCTTCCACCATTCATTTTGCAGCAGCAGCCAGGCCTTGAAGATTTGTCCACTAGGCCACATGCACCAATAAAAAAAAACATTAAGATTCAGAGAGGCCTCTCAGTTGTTCACATTCAATCCAAGCTCCGTGGCAACCGTTGGTGCCCTGAGACTCATAGGTGTGTGGGTGTGGTCGTGACCCATAGTTCAGGAAGTCTTGCTCTACCATCACCTAACAAGTAGAATTCGTCAGCTGGGGATCTCTGACTGAAAGAAAAATGCACAATTATACCACAAGCAAGAAAGCAGAGTTTTATATGCAGATGGACCACCTTCCCACTGATTGCAAACAGTCCTGTTTGTTAATATTTCCTCTGCAAGACGACTTTTAATAACAAAAAAATGAAAAGAAACAAAAATCGAAATGGTGGAGAAACTCAGGTCTGGTAGCATCTGTGGACAGAAACTAGACTTAAAGGGTCACTGGACCCAAAATGTTTACTTTGTTTTCTCTCCACAGACCTGCTGAGTTTTTCTGTCAATGTCTGTTTTTGTTCCCGATTTCCAGTATTCGCAGTCTTTTGGTTTTCTTTAAAAATAGTTTTGGGTGTCTGACAAGTTTAGGTTTAGAAGTTAGGATCAAAATGAGTCTTGGAAGACACTGAAGCATCCAGGAACAGTGTTAATGTGGCAGTGACAAAGTTGCCCTGAGCACTGACCACAATGATAATAATCCCATTGCCTTTCTTCTTTCTGGGACACATTTTTCTTCAATTCCCTTTGGTCCAAGACAGAGGAATGTTGGACCAAGAAAAAGAGAATGCTGGAGACACTCAGCAGGTCTGGCAGCATCTATGGAGAAACACAGTTAACATTATGGGTCCAGTGTAACTTCTTCAAAATTGGAGAAAAGTAATACCAGACTTGACATGATTCCCAGCATCCGCAGCATTTTGCTTTTTTGGAATGGAAACTTGGATGCTTATGAGCTTATTCAATCTACGATTAATGCTTATTACATGCAAAGTCATTTTATTCGAAGAATGCAGGAAAGTAAGTAGAAAGAATTTCCTCTGGTCACTGGAAATTGCACTTGGAGAATCACAGAATCCCTTCAAAGTGGAAGGAGGCCATTTGGCCCATCAAGTCACACCACCCCTCTGAAGAGCATCACACCCAGACCCACCTCCTTACCCTGGTCTCTCTAATCCTAGATTTTCCATGGCTAATCCACCTAGCCTGCAATATCCCTGGACAGTATGGACAATTAAGTATGGCCAGTACATCTAACCTGCACATCTTTGGACTGTGGGAGGAAACCGGAGCACCTGGCACAAACCCACACAGACATGGAGAGAATGTACAAACTCCACACACAGTCGCCCGAGGCTGGAACTGAACCCGGTCCCAGACGCTGTCAGGTAGCAGCGCTAATCACTGAGCCACTGTCCCTCCCATTGTTACCAGTGACAGTCAGTTGGTGCCAACAAGTTAATGGTGCACTCTTCTGCTGCACATAACAAGCTTAATCTGTTAAATAAAAATTAGGAGCGGGGGTGGGGGTGGGGGGGGGGGGGAAGAAAAAAAAAATCACATTTCACACAGGAATTCAGCTCGTGGGTATTTTGAAGAGGGAGATGAATTGTGCTTCAAGAACCTTAAACCATCCTTAAAGATGGAAAAACTAATCTACTGCGATCACCTAACTGCAAGTGGTCACGTAATCAGAACTCAGCAGCATTAAAAGTGGCAGCTTGTATTGGGTATAAGTTTGTCCGATAATTACAAAGTGATGGCAAACATAATTTGTAGATAGGCGTGTCTGTGAGCAACTGATGGAGACTGAGCCTCATGTGACAGCTCTTCAGTGGCTGTCGAGGTGAACAATGTGTGTGCAGGATCCATTGCTTGTTGTGGCCAGCAAGACCCAGAGTGGGACTTGCACCAGTGAAGCGACAAGGCATCACATCAGCATTTATTGCCCATCCCTAATTGCCCAGAGGGCAGTTAAGAGTTAAACAAGTTGATCTGGGTCTGGAGTCACATGTAGACCAGACCAGGTAAGGATGGTGATTTCCTTCTCTAAAAGGACACGAGTGCCCCGAAACATTTTTCTGACAAGCGACAATGTTTTCATGGTCATCAGTAGACTCTTCATTCCAGATTTTTACTGACCAGATGCTGTGGCAGGAGTTGAACCCAGTTTCCCAGAACATTACCAGTCCAGTGACAATACCTCTAGGCCTTCATCTCCCCTACATGTGGCAGTGAACCTCTCCCAAGCTAACACCACCCTGCACTTGTGAACCAGTTTCTTATATGTTCCACCCTGAAGGACACCCTTCACAAAAGCGCACACGCACGCGTGGGTGCACACACACTGGAAAGGCAAACTACTCACTGCTTTGTTTTGCCTTGAAAAGCTGCCAGTGGTCTAATACAACATAGATTTGTGTGTTATCCCTCATCGAAGTTACTCCAGTAGACATCGAGTTAGGCTAGCTTTACGGGACAGCATGTGCACTGATAAAAGAAGCACATGCAACTGAAGAGAAAGTGTGTCGGGACGCTCTGACTGGACAGTCAGAAAGTTGCCATCAGCGGTTCTCATTGAATTACAGCAGAGTTGCACTTTGTCAGACACTGATTAGACGGTTGGTGCTGATACCCACTGCAATTGCCTGTGTGGCATATGTGACCAGCACAGCTGTTCATTCACCCTGGAAACCTAGAACTGAGCCAATGTTCAAAAGTAGCACACATTTATATAGTGCTCAATGATTCACAGGTACTTTACTGGACAAAATATGCCACTAAGCTACACGAGGAGATAATAAGACAGCTCCAGAAACTCAAAGAGCTAGGTTTTCACAAGTGTTTTAAAAGGAGGAAAATGAGGTAGATGGGCCGAGCGGTTTCAAAAGGGAATTCGAGACCATAGGGCCAAATCATCTGAAAGCATGGCTTCCAACAGCCATACTATTAAAGATCAGTAAAAGGCTGGATTTGGAGGAGGTTACAGGTTTCAGGAGGATCACGAGGCTCCTGGAGATTACAGAGATGAGAAGGGACAAGGTCACCGAATCAGTGTACATCAGTGACCACATGAGCAATGGACAAAGGGGCACTGTGCAAGACAGAATTTGGGCAGTAAAGTTTTGGTTAAGCACAAATTTGTTAATTATTTTCCCCGAGCTCAGGAGCTGTTAACTGAACTTTGTCTTAATTTTACTTGTTTTTTTTATTATGTAGAAGTAATTGATGTAGGCAGTGTGGTGGGGCGACTTATCAGATTTTTCTCTGTATTTTTCACGTAAAAGTATGTGACAATAAATTTCTATTCAATTCTGTTGTAGGATGGCTCATTGAGAATAGCCTTTTTCACTTAAGTTCCTATTTTGGTTCAATTTCTGTAGAAACTTTAATAGATAGTATTTTCTAAAGATGCCTTAGCAAAAAAAGAATGGCTGTTCTTAAAACTTTAAAAAAAAATTGCTTACATAAAAATTGTCCCCAAATATTAGCCTGGAAATACCTGCTTATAATTTTAAAATAGATTTTAAACAATCTTAATTACCACAATAATATAAATGTGAAAACAAAGGTGCAAAAGATTAGGATAGAAAGAGGACAGTCCTGGTATTTGCACAAGATAATCTTGTGCATTTAAATGTTTTGCCTGCATTCTGGGGCCTAAATGAGAAAGCAACACAAAATGGGAGCAATTTGAACCTTACTGGTAGATTAAAACTGCCAATATCAGGTCAGTCATGATTATATTTCTCCTCTGGTTGGAATGAAATTCAAGAGAGGGATATAATGTACTGTTAATTCTGAATCAATGCAACTCTCAGTGTCATGGAGTGGTCTCATCCACAAAGATGATTGGAATGTTCAAGCAAAGGGAATTAGACGCAAACCCCATTTATGAGCTCTCCTGTCCATCGCAGCCAGCAAAAATAGCAGAAAACCTGCAAATGTGACATACAGGAGTATTTTCGACTGCATCTAAATTCTGCCCTCCTCTGAAGAATTCTGCCTGTGGGAATGAGCAGATCCTACTGTAAGGGACCACCTGCTGCCCTTAACTAAGTATGGCAGCTGCAAAAGGGAAGAAAATCAAAATGCCTCATCACTTGTCAAACAGCAAAGCAGTCTCAGAAAACTGACACCCAGCTGGTAACGGACAGATATAGATCCAACATCTGTGTACGCAATTGACTCCAGAGACTAAACTGAAGTACTATGAACAGCTCGAACATGTGTAAAACGAAGAAAAAACTATCCAGTTAAGGATTTGCAACCTGCCGAGATACTTGTTACTGCATGCAGGAGAGGTCCCTGAGAGCAGTGAACTTGACCACTGCTTAAGAAGACAAACAAGTTCCAGTGACATTTTTTCAAAGCCTTGCCAAGTATATAAACAGCCTTGCACCCTTGCTAATTGATTGAGAAGGCTATTGCCTAAACTGTTGAGTAGATCAAATGTCAATGAGAAATTGGGCCTACACAACCTTGTCTCCCAAAACCCTTAATCACTGATTAGGTGGCCACCCGGTGAACAAGTAAGAGGAGATTTCATTGTAAAAGGCTGTTGTTCTCCTACATGCAATCACACATTTTGGATTCGTGCCAAACCATTAAAAGGATGTGTTGCTATTGGAAACAGCTTGGGCTTTGCCAGTATCAGACCAGCAATGAGCTATTTAATTATTCAGCCACTCTCTATTACTGTCAAGATAATTGAAGATGGCAGAAAATCAATCCAAGCAGCCAACTTTGAGGGATGCCAGTGTGTATAATTTTTTAAAAAACGGACATAAAAATAGCGCAGTGAGAGAGCAAGGTGTGTGGGACAACTCATTTGGACAGCTTTCTACTACACACTGTCGGAAATATGTTGAATCCCTACAGTGCTGAAAGAGGCCAGTTTAGCCCATTGAGTCTGCACCATCCCTCCAAAGAATATCCCACCCAGACCCACCCCACCACTCTATCCCCATAACCCCATATTTCCCATGGCTAATCCACCTAACCTGCACATCTTCTCCCTTATGTCTGCGTGGGTTTCCATCAGGTGCTCTGGTTTCCTCCCACGGTCCAAAGATGTGCATGTTAGGTGGGTTGGCTATGCTAAACTGCCCGTTGTGTCTAGGGGTCCAGGTACGTTAAGTGGATTAGACATGGGAAATGCAGAGTTACAGGGAAAGGGTAGGGCGATGGGTCTGGGTGGGCTGCTCTTTGGGGGGTTGGTGTGGACACGTCGGGCCGAATGGCCTGTTTCCACACTGTAGGGATTCTACAACAGCTGCCAGAGGGTGGAACTGAACCAGGGTCCCTGGTGCTGAGAGGCAGCAGCGCTAACAGCAAAATTTTCTTCAAAAGACTGCATGAACATAAGATCACACAAGGTAACAGTGGAAACAGATGCCTTTACCAGTTCCTTGCCTGAGGTATGCAGAACATTGGCAATGGAGGTTATTAGATGTTTTAAGAACTGGTCAGGTGGACAAGTCAGTTGTGTTTTCATATGATGCTACATTACTACCACATCCTAAAACTACTTTGCTATCAGTGTGACACCCATCTTACGTTTCCAAAATAACCGTCAACTAAGGACATCATTTTTTTTGGTGCATACAGTGACCACTGGTTCCATACAAGCAAGTTTCTCTTACACTTTGGTTGAACATGTCAGTCTCATGGCGAAGCTGTGTGTACTGACAGAGGTGCTGCCGAATCATTTCAATCCTTTCAACTTCCAGCCTCTCGAGCTCCTGCAAAGGTAAAAATGAGCAGAGTTATTAACCATATACGGTGCCTTAATTCTTGCAAACTTCTGATAACTTAATCAAATTTAACATCCATTTAAGCAAGAGGTTGGACACAAAGCTTTGAAACCCCTTGGCTAAATTTAAGTGGTGCTATATGTTCTGTCCTGTGCACTTTGGAAACTTGCACCATAATCCAGCAAAAAAACCACGTAGCCACTTCTAACAATAATAGGCCTATTAAAAACTTCAATTCCAGAGTTAGTCAGCTGTTGGTAAATAGGTTATCATGCAGAACCTACAACGTACAGACTATTTAGCCCAACAGCACTGTACCAGTGTTTTCATGTTCTACACGAACCACTTCTCAGCCTCTCTCATCTCAAAGCGTGACTATTCCTTAGTCCCTCAGGTAATTATCGAGCTTTCCCCTTTAAAGCATCTGTGCTGTTCACATCAACTGCTCTGTATCGTATCAAGATTCCTATTCCAATTTCTGTGATCTCAGATTAAAAAGTGGTATTTTTAAAATTCTCTCTTAGGACGTGGGCATCGCTGGCTAGGCCAAGTTTTTTTTTTTGCCCTTCCCCTTGTGTTGTCCTAGTGCAGGTGTTGGCAAGCTACTTTCTTGAACTGTTGCAGACCATCTGGTATAGGCAGACTCACAACGCCGTTAATGAGGGAATTCCAGGTTTTCGACCCTCTTACACTGAAGAAGTAATGATATGTTTCCATCTCAGGGTGGCGTTTGGCTTAGAGGCATTCTTGTAGTTGGTGCAATACTTGCAGTCTGTGGTATCCACTGCCCTGCTTTCTCACTGGTAGAGGTCACAGGCTGGAGGAGTCATGGTAAGCTGCTGCAGTACATCTTATAGATGGTACACACAGTTTCCATTGTGCAACATTGGAGTGTGTGGATGTTGAAGGTGACAATCCATTGGGCTGCTTTGTCCTGAATGGTGTTAAGCTTCTTGAATATTGTCGAAGCTGCACTCATTCAGGTCAGAGGGAGTATTCTATCACTCTTTGGACGCATGGTGAGGTGATGGACAGGCTTCAGGAAGTCAGTTTGCAAATAACACTACAAAATTCCTAGCCTCTGATTTTCTCTGTCGTCACAATATGTATTTATGGCTAGTCCAGTTAAACTTCCGGTCAATAGTAATGCCAAAGACATTGATCATGATCCTAATGTGATTGAAACTGAATATCATGGGGTGATGGTTAAATTCTCTCTTACTGGAGATTATCATTTTCTCTCACTTGTGTGGCACAAATGTTACTTGCCACCGTCATCAGCCCAAGCCTGGATATTGTCCACGTCTTGCTGCATTTGGACATGGACTACTTCATCTGGGAAGTCACAAATGGTGCTGAACATTAGGCCACATCTGGTAATGACTGCACAAAGAAGCAAAGACAAAAGGTGAAGCAGCTAAAGATAGTTGGGTTTAGGACACATATTGGAGCTAGTATTGGACCTTGGGAAGCGTATAGGCTGGCAGTGGACTGGATAATACTACCACTTAGTTTTGCACTCCAAGTGACTCTCAACCCTTGTAAATGGTGTGGACAGTTTTCATTGTATAATTGATGGAGGGAGTGGATGTTGAATGTGATTATCTAGTGGGCTTGCATTATACTGAATGCTGTCAAATTAACCCACGAGATCTACATCCTCTGTATTGTTGTACCTGTGCTGTGCTGTGACATTTCATGTTTATTTATTCAGAAATTACTCGAGAATTAATGGTGGGTGGGTGGGTGGACCCAGGGAAGTCACCTGTTGATCATTTCTCCTTGTGAGAAAACATCAAAGTCGGAGAGAGAGGGTGATGGTAGAGGATTATTTTTTGGACTGGAGGTCTCTGACTAGCAGTGCACCACAAGGATCAATGAACGCTGGGTCCATTGCTTTTCATCGTTTATATAAACGATTAGGATACGAATATAGGACGTATGGTTAGTAAGTTTTCAGATGACATCAGAATGGTGGGACCTTGATCAAATGGGCCAATGGCCGAGGGGTGGCAGGTGGAGTTTAATTTTGGTAAATGCGAGGTGTTGCATTTTGGTAAGGCAAACCAGGACAGAACTTAACAGTAAATGATAAGATCCTAGGGTGCGTGGCTGAACAAAGAGACCTGGGATGCAGGGGCACAGTTCCTGGAAAGTGGAATCGTAGGTAGACAGGATGGTGAAGATGGCATTTGACACGTTTGCCTTCAGTCAGAACATTGAGTGTAGGAGTTGGGATGTCACGTTGCGGCTGTACAGGCCACTTTTAGAATACTGTGTACAATTCTGGTCACCCTTCTATAGGGAGGATGTTGTTAAATGCAAGAGGGTGCAGAAAAGACTTAAGCAAATTGCTGGGACTGAAGGGTTTGAGTTATACAGAGATGCTGAATAGGCTGGGGCATTTTTCCCCCGGAGCACCAGAGGCTGACAGGTGACCTTACAGAGGTTTATAAGATCAGAAGAGATCGATAGGGTGAATAACCAAGGTTAGTTTCCGAGGATGAGTGAGTCCAAAACTAAAAAGTATAGGTTTAAGGTGAGGGGGGAAAGATTTAAAAAGGATCAGAAGGGTAACTTTTTCACATAGAGGATGCTGTGTGTATGAAACGAGCTGTCAGAAGTAGAGAAGGCTGGTACAATAAGAAAACGTAGGTACATGAACAGTAAGGGTTTAAGAGGGATATGGACCAAATGGGACTAGATCAGATTGGGATGTCTGGTCAGCACAGATGAGTTGGACCAAAGGGTCTGTTTCCATGCTGTATAACTCTAATCACCCAAGTGCTACAGCCGAGGTCATTGACTTAAGTGTCTTTCTTTTGGGGGACGGATAGAGGATTGGCAGGTGAGGACGGGGATACTGGTGGTGATCACAGATCTGAAACCCATTTCATTGTTGTAGCTGTCAGATTTTGCCAATCTTGAGCTGAAGAACGAGCAAGTAAAAGCAGGGCTGTGGGATAATCACAGCCCCAGTCTCCGTGCCTTTTTAACTGCTGCTGTTGATCCAAATCAATGATTTACTGACATGCCAGTGACAGCGGGGTGAATTTCTCATTTTGACACAAAAACATGATAGGATCCAGCTGGTTGCTTGATTTAAAAAGTCGACCGAAGTCTAGGGAGACTAAAGATTGACTGACGATTAAACTAAAAGGACCAGCCCATTCTTACTATTCTCCTGCCAAACAAGTAGGCACAACCCATGTAGTTTACACCCAATACATTTCCAAATACCCACACGTAAAACAGAGGAATCAGTTCAAAACTGACACTTTGTTTTGTGGATGTGTCATTTTATTTCCCCTCAAAAGATTCATCAATTTGTCAAGGCTATGCCAGGTTTTGGGAGGTATTTGCTGACAATCTGTTCCCATAGCTGGAAATAACTAGCAGATTCTACCAGACACAAAGCCATTTTTCACACTGTGGCAGAACAGCACTGATACTGAAAGGCCCCTTCTCTAGAACATCCCCTTGTTTAAAGCACAGCACGTAATTGCAAAAATGGTAAACACGGGTTGAATTTATTACTGGTGTAGTATTTTCCAGCTACTGCAGGATCTGCTTTGTGAGCTCACCACTTTCCTTACAGGAAACAGATGTGAAAGACACCGTTAGCTGCTCTCCTGAATGCGACAAAACAGGAACTGCCAAAGAACAGTTTAGTTCAATACAACATGAGCTTGTGTTCTGAAGTTCATGGATTTACAGACTATGAATCAATCTGGATCACCAAATATTTGTGATTCATGGGTGGGAAGGAGACAGCCCAAGCTGGACAGAGCAGAGAAAGTTGGTCATAATTACAGAAAAATGTTGTGCAGTCCTATCAGCCACAGTGGTATATCATAACATGTGCAAACACATTGATTAACAAAATACGTTTGAGGGTTTTTATGGTCACTACCCTTGGGCCCAAGGGTCCAGGTACAAGTTCCACCTTCCTCAGACATATGTCATACATGTCTGAACAGGTTCATTAAAATATAATTTACTATTGGATCCATGCATGATGTTATGAGTAAGGCAGAAATACAGTTATGCAGCAACACGCACATGCTCTGAATGCCTCGAGTAAAGTTGAAGTAGTACATCTTGAGATCAGGTCATCGTTACCATAGAAGGAGCACAGCGACCAGCTTTTACAATATCGTCTATGAATTATAAGCAGATAATCCTTTTCTTTTAAAAGTGATCATGGTTGAATAAAGAACGTCCTTGCTCCTCTTCCGAATAGTGCATGGGACCTTCCGCGTCAGCTCAAGAGGCCAGACCAGACCTTACTTTAACTTGTCCGTAACGGTAAAGTTGCCATCGTCCCAGTGAACCAGAGGGTTGCTGTCTCATTAGAGAAAGAGATGACTGATGGTGGTTTAACCTGAGGGTCATCACATCTCAAGCAAAGGGAGTTGAGAAGGAGAGGTCTTCATGGTAACCGCAGTCGATTCAGAAAACACACACTGTAGGTGTTACTGTATATCGCATCCAGCTGACCAGCCAACTTGAGTCAACCGACCCCCAGCAAAGCAGCACTCCGAGTGCAACACTCATGGATTCAAATGGGAAATCCTGTTGATCTCAACTGTTCATGTTTTTGGTTGGCAGTTTTATGAATTCTCAGGGAAGTATATTCAGTAAAGGATGTTGCTCAGTGACTCAATAAATAACACATCATCTGATTAAATACCGTGAGTCACAGGTTCAAAATGAAGGAGTCAAGAATGATAAAGGAAGTCAATGGGAACCGGTCATCCAAAGTGCAACAGAACTCTGCTGTAAATTGCCTCAAAGGCCACAAACTGAAGCTCATAGTCACATGGGTTGAAGAGCCATTTGGTGCTTCTGGTCAAGGTGATCGATGGTAAAAATCACACCAGGTAAGAAGTGAAAACCTTGGAAAATTAATTTGCTTCACTGTTGTTTAGTAGCAACTCAACAAGATCATTATCTGAAACTTGTTTATTATTATCTGTACATAAATTAACATTTATTTGGATGACCTTGGGGAATGAGACTCTAATGTATAGAGTATTTTCTTACTGGAGAGTCAACACTAGGCTGGATTTTTTGTGAGCCAGGGCAGGAATGCTTCATCCCCTTCTAAGCAAATCCCTAACCATTTCAATTGTTTGTCACAACAAGGAAACATGTCCCCTGGAGAGGTTTATGGCTGTTACTCACCAGAGTTGTTGTGACCATCTCCTCAAACCATTTTGATTGGGTTTGATTGTAGAGATCTACACAGCGAGTCAGGTCATCACCTACAATGAGAGATAGCATGTCTTAAAATTTGGGTTATATAAACAATGTTTCCTAACTCCAGAGTGGCAGAGTACTTTGTGACAGCGAAACAATATTAACAAATAACTAGCTCTGTTTTAATCACTTGGACCCATTTACACATTAGTATGTACACATGCACTATTCCAGATTAGGTATTGGTTGAGATTTTGCTCAGTGCCAACTGCAGGCAGTGCACTGAAACAGCAAAACGTCCCAGAGAATTACAAACCCTAACCCAAACCAGATTCAAAACATTAACTCATTCTTTCTTCACCGATGCTCTGAGACCTGCTGAGTTTCTCCAGCATTTTCTGCTTCCAAGGAATTTTAAAGGATTATCGTTGAGCAAAATGTGACACCAATACACACAAGGATTAATTAGGACAGATACTCGGTCAAAGAGTTAGGTTTTATACAGTGTCTTAAAGGAGGCGAGAGAACTGGAGAGACAGAGGGGTTTGGAGAAGGGGACCCATTCTTTAGGGCTAAGGCAGTGAAAGTCAAAGCTGCCAACAGTGGAGTGTTTAGAATCGAGAGGCTAAAATTGGAGAAGCACATAAAATTTGTAATGACTGTGGAGGTGGTGAAAATTACACAGTGATAGGGTGGCGCAAGGCCATGGGAAGATTTGAAAGTAAGAATAAGAATTTTGATAGAGATGTTCCTTAACCAACGTAGGTGGTCTTGTACAAATGCAAAAATATAACATTTATTATAATCGGAGCATGTGCACTGGTTGAGATTTTAACACATTTCCCACAAGGTGGCAGCGTTAGGACAAAGAGATATGGAACTTGGGAGCAAGGGGAGGCCATTTGGCCCTTCAAGCCTGCCTTGCCATTGAAAAATATCTTGGCTAACCTGGTTATGGTCTCAAAATGTACAATCATTCAACTTATCCATATCTATTTTTAGACTGTTTACTTCTTCTCAATTTACTTTCTTACCTAGCTTGGTATCATCACCAAATTTTGCTACTGTGTGTTTGGCCCCTTTCATTCCAAGTAATTGAGATACTGTGTGAAGAGCTGTGGCCCCTGCACTGATCCCTGTAACACAACTCATTACAGCTTGCCAACCTAAAAAAAGGACTAAGGTATCCCTATTTCCTGCTTCTTTTTAACTAACGGATCCTTTATCCAGGATAATGTGTGACTGCCTCCTCCACACCCCCCCCCCCCCCCACACACACACACACACCCCCACCAAGTGCTCTCACCTCGTGTAAGTAACCTTTGTTGTGGCATCTTATCAAATCTAAGACACCACATATATAATCTCACCTTGCTCATTACTTCCTTAAAACACACTGGTAAGTTAGTGAAACATGACTTTCCTTTCACAAAGCCAAATTGAATCTGCCTGATCAAATTATGACTTTAAGTGTCTTGTTATTTCCTGCTTGGATTTGACATTTGGTGAATTAAATATTGGGAGACCCAAGCACATTATTAAATAATTCTATTTGAAATGCTATAAGAATACCTTAGAAAATCTTTAGTTAGCATCGATATCTGTTACTGAGTATGTTATATTGGAGTGCAGCTTGTAGAATTTCCATGTTTTTGACAGTTTCGCTGTATAATCTCTCTGTAGATTGTATCGTCTGCTTCTTCAGCTCTGGTAACTGGTATGATAGGAGGGGGACTTCTGCAGTTGTATCAAGCTTAAATTTCAACATACGTCAACATAAACAAGTTTTGTGCATCTCAGATAATGACAATCACCAATTTTCTCTATAGATATCTTGGTTATCTGTTCCAAAGGAGACTGTGTACCATATTAAAGGTCTTTTGATGTCTAACCTTGTACTTCTCTGCAAGTCTAACTTTGTGGTACATCTGCATTTACTTTCTTACCTAGCTTGGTGTCATTAGCCAGCTAATTTTAAGGCACTGTTCTATCTGAACAAATCTTGAATTTCCAGTCTTGTGTTCTGCATGATCCAACTCAGAGCGTGAATCTACTATGAGGTCTAGTATGTTTTTCCCATTTCTTTCCAGAGCTCTGATTGATATCACAAGGATGCTTGCAATCCATTGTTCCTTATGCTTTTATTCTTACATTTGAAGACTTCTTCTATATGTTGAGATCACCTTCATGCTGCATCCACAGCTATTGCTCTCTTTCTCTGTTGATAATCACAAATCAACTGCCAGTTAACTGCATTTTCTTAAAGCAGCAATGCTCTTAAAGTAGTCGATTCAAGAGCTTGATTTTGTTTTTGTTTCCTCTAGGTCTTTCAGAATTTCTGTCCTATAAGATTTGCACTGCTGAAACCATGCAATATCTTCCCAGATAATACCCCACTCTTAATACTGCATGGCAAATGCCATCTCTACCAGTATGTGGTATAGTGTAAAGATTGTCCGAGGTAGTTCACTGCCACCAATTCTGTGTGTCGTTGCTTTATCCTGGGCCTACTTAGTGCTTAGTCATGAAGGATGCTTTACCATAGAATATCTACAAGAGAGGCACTGTTCTTAGACAGCAAAATGATTTATAGCACGATACCATTAAGTACAACTACAACAACAAAAACAAAGTTGCTGGAAAAACTCAGCAGGTCCGGCAGCATCTGCGAAGGAGAAAACAGAGCTAACGTTTCGGGTCCGTTCTGAGGAAGGGTCACCGGACCCGAAACGTTAACTCTGTTTTCTCCTTCACAGCTGCCAGACCTGCTGAGCTTTTCCAGCGACTTTGTTTTTGTTCCTGATTTACAGCATCCGCAGTTCTTTTAGTTTTTATTAAGTACAACTACCTTTGGTCAGGCATATTTACCTCAGCAGGTCAATGCAGGAACATCAACTGCCTCTGAAAGCTGGTGTAGAATCCTCTTTTTTTTAAAAATTCATCCATGGAATGAGGGCATCACTGGCCACATTTATTGCTTATCCCTAATTGGCCAGAGAGGGCAGCTAAGAGTCACATGTATGCCAGACTAGGTAAGGTTAACAGTTGCCTTCCCCAAAGGACGTTCCCAAAACCGTATGGGTTTTTCCTCAACAATTAGCAATGGCTTCATGGTCGTGATTAGACATCATTAATTCCAGACTTCTTTTGAATTCAAATTCTACCATCTGCCATGGTAGGATTCGAACCCAGGTCCCCGAGAACATTATCTGGATCTCTGGATTAATAGTCCAGCAATAACGCCACTAGGTCATTGCCTCCACAACAAACTGCATGACATCAGGATAGACAGAGCCATGTAATGCAAACATCAACCCCTTCAGAACATTAACTTCAAGGGGATTGTGTGGTTATTTGGTTCAGCTGTCATGTGAGCATGCTAAGATTTACAAATGCTTGCTTTGTCTCAGACTGGTAGAATTTATGTGGAATGGTTCAATGGTTCAGGAGTGTGCTGGAGCAGTGGGAGGTTGGAATTGCACATCAGGATCATGAGAAATCCCAGGAGGTTCAAACTTCTGATGGGTAACTCTCCTGCATCTGGAACTCTCCAAAAGAGCCCTTTAAGTCAGAGATTTCAAAGCCTCATCTGAGCCAAGAAAACTCAGATGCAGAAACATACTCTAATAGCCAACCTGCAGACTCATCACAAATCAGTCCTTCCCCACTATTTACCCCAAATCTGGCCAGACCCAAAATCATCCTCACCCAACAAACCCCCGACCTGATTGGTCACTTCCCCCCTCTCCCCCAACAGTTTGACCTGCCACCACCAGAATCAATGCCCCCATTCTCAGCCTAGCTCAACACCTACACTCAACCTACCCTGGTCATTGGATCTCCCTCCTTCCCCAGCCCAAACCGCTCCCACTCGTCCTACTGACTGACCTACCCATGTCACTGGTGCCCTACCCCAGACTCCCAGCAAGCACCTCCCACCCCCACCCCAACCCCCTATTCACAATTGCCTGTCAACATGTTCTACCTAAGTGCCTTTGGGGCCTTGAACCCCTGAAATATGGCAGCAAGTGTCATTTAAAAAGGGATGTGTTTTGACCTGCAACACTATTCCTGCACTGGGCAGATTTCTTTCCTCCGTTTCCTCTGACATTCAGGACAGACTAGATTCCGGATCTTTGCTGTACAATATCGGCAACGGCTAAGTGAGTAATTTTAAAGGACCATAGGCAGTCGAATCTGTAGTGACAATAATGAGACTATCAGGGACAATGTGACTTTTACAATCTTCAGAGAAAAGAGACAATGTTCATTGCAAAAGTAACACGATATTTGCTCGTCAGACGCAACACATTTCCACAGTTGTGTTGACAATTCTCAAGGACAGAAGGACTCTCAGTAAACAGTGAAATGATACCTCGCACAAAGGGTTAAATCCTCAGTTCTGAACATAGAAGGAAGCAACATTACAGCAAGCTCTTTTAAATTCATCGTTTTTGTTGTAAAGCTATTGATTAATGCAATCATGACAAATTTCTATGCACAGCAATTGTTACAGCATTGTCATTATCCTACTTCAAGCACAAGATCGAAGTGATGACGTGCTCCTGTTCTAATCAGAAGAGTAAAGAAAACACAACTTTTCTGTTTGTATTTGTTAGGCGCAGGAGCTTCTCAAAGGTATTAATAACTCTCCATTCAACAACAACCATGGAAGACTTTGCAATTCCTCTGAAGCGTCCATTTGATTGTGTTTCATGTTACTTGCTTGTAACTGTAAGCCTGTTTACTTTTGTCTGATTTTTTTCCCTGCAAAACCATATCCCTGCCAAGGTCAACACACTGCAGAAAGGGTTCAAGCCCCTTGCAGTCTGGGTCTGATCTGATGTAGAGTGTCTGTGTGTATATGTTCCAAATTTCCTGTACTCAGTTCGGCAAGGCTCAACACTGCAAATCATTTGTCTGTTTTATTTTTCTAAATCGTCACAAGGGAGGGTGATGCTGCTCTTCATCCACATGTTCAGTAGCATGATCAGAGTCAGCATATGTTCTCAAGGTGTTTTGGACTTACTTTGATCCAGCATGCATAACTATACTCACTCTCCACCCCCTTCCTCTACCCAGATTAGCCACATTTGTGACATTTAGGCTGCTGAAGTGTTCCCAGAATTGTGTGCAACCCTTTGATAACTTCTGGCTTGGAAACAGCTCTTAAAAGTCTCAAGTTAAAGTCGCCTACAGTTACAAACCTATGCCTTGTAGCACCAGCTTAGGCATATTCCATTGTTCAAAGAAATCACAGCAGATCCGAGTGTGAATGCAACATTCTAAGTATTACCCTGTGTTCTTTGTCAAAAGGCTATTTATCTCAGATCTAAAATTAAAAGCTTTTGTAGAAGACAGTTCCAGACTTCTGCAAAAATCTACCATGTGTAAAGTATTTCCCAATTTCATTGCCCCAAATTGGAGACATTGGTGAGCCCACTTTTGGAGTACTGTGTACAGTTTAGGTCGCCTTACTATAGGAAAAATTAAATTGGAGAGGGTTCAGAAAAGATTTGCTGGAACTGGAGGATTTGAGTTATGAGAAGAGGATGGATAGGCTGGGACATTTTTCACTGGAGGAGGTTGAGGGGCGACCTTATTGAGGTTTATAAAATCATGAGGGGCACGGGTACAGTGAATAGCAAGGGTCTTTTCCCTAGGGTGGGAGTGTTTAAACTAGAGGGCAAATTTTTAAAGGTGAGAGAAAGATTTAAAAAGGGACCAGATAGGCAACATTTTCACAGAGGGTTGTTCGTATGTGGAATGAACTGGTAGATGCAGGTACAGTTACAACATTTACAAGATAATAGGACAGCTGCATGATTAAAAAAAAGTTTAGAAGGATCGAGACCAAATGCAGGCAAATGGGGCTAGTTTAGTTTGGGAAACTTGGTCGGCATGGACTAGTTGGACCAGAGAGTCTGTTTTCGTGCTGTATGAATCCGATCCTGTTGGTTATACCAAGGTGACCTCCATCCTTAACCACAACAAAGAACACAGCATCAAGAGATCACCCCACCCTTCATGGAGACTATGACTACGGGCACTCTCTTTGACACTCCTCTGCCCCATAAGGCTTCAGGGAAGGCAGGAATACCAAACTAAGTGGTGAACATTTCTCCCAAAAACACCTGCCTGGGTTCCCAACAGTCACTCTAAACAATAATCCTAGGACTCCTATTCAGGAGTCCAGTCCACAGAAGCAGCTGGAGACATAATATCTGCCTGTCCAGGTGGCCACATCACATCCATATTAGACCATAAAACATATGAACAGAGTTAAGCCATTCGACCATGGCTGTTATTGTTTCTCAACCCCATTCTCTTGCCTTCTCCCCATAACCCTTGCTAATCAAGAATCTATTTTGATCTTAAATACACTCAATGACTTGGCCAAACAAATATCTAATTAATTAACTTATTCAGGCAAGGTGCAAGTACGACATCTGATCCCAAAGTAGGGACACCACTATTACAAGAGAAGGTTGCAAATAATATTCTGCAAACTGCCTTACTCGGTGTCTCTGTTAGGCTGAGGATGCAAATAACTCAACAGCAGAGAGAACTTAACAACAGCCCCAACTTCAGTGGACTTGTGTGGGAGGGGCGGTGTCTCTTACCCCATCCTAAACACTGCCGTAAGTGTCTCCATGGTTTCACTATCCCATCAGAGTTTGAGGCCAGTCTGAAATAAGCAGCTTTTCTGGTTTCTGGATTTGAAAGGTCAATGGCAAGAGAACAGTTTTTATTTTTACCTTTTTTTGTAAATTGTGAAGTACCTCAGAAAATACAAGAAGAGATGCTTAAAAAAGTAATGAAATGTTATTCAGTATTATAACTCTTTACTTAACGCTTATAGTTTGGATTCTGTTGAAGAACTATCTACGTTAACATCAGTCAGTCAATTTTACAGTTTCATGTATTGTCTATTTTTCTTGCAGATTTCCAGGAATGTATTTCTTACCTTAAAAACCTATTTAAGTTCAAAGCACAAAAGACAACCAGTCAGGCCATTGTGCCTCTTTGAAAGAGCTATCCAATTAATCCCATTTTGCTGACTTCCTAGTCATTTGGTAGGTTTTTCCTTTAATCAAATGCTCAATTCTCTTTGAAAGCAATGATTGATTCTCCTTCTACTGCCCATTCAATCAATGCTTCATGTCATAACAACCTGCTGTGTGAAGAAATTGTTCATCTTCTTCTCTGACTCTTTTGCCAGTTCTCCTAACCCTACACCCCATGTGCAGAATCTGCTTCTGTTTATTTATCCAAACTCTTCATAGCTTTATTCAAATTTCCCATTAACCTTCTCTTTACTAAAAAGGACAATTCCAAGTTTTTTCTGCTTAAATAAAGCCCTTCATTCCTCGTATCACTCTGGTACATCTCTTCAACAGCGTATCTCCAAGTGTGTGTCAACTAACATGGGACTAAATGGTTTTTAAGACAAATACATTGACGTGTTTGCAGGTTGGGTTTGAAGACAACAGAACCATAGTTAACTACTGAAATGTACAGGATGTGACCTGTGGCATCCATCATGGGGTGCTGCACTGGCATCTCAGTATTTTACAATATTTATAAATGGCTGGGGTTAAGGATCATAAACTTACTATATACCCAGTTTTGTTGATGGCACCAAGTTAGATGGCAGGGTAAATAGTGAAGGTGGGAGCATAAAGTTGCCAAGAAATATTGATTGATTTCATGGACAGACTCTGTCAGGTGGAGTCCAACGTGGCAATGTGAGGTCATTCACTTTGGACTTGAGACATCTTGATTCGCGTGTTGACTCGGGCCAATTCTGCCTTTATTTTTATGTGCCTACCTTTTCTATGATATTCTACCATTTTCCCTACACTGATGTCATAGTCTTACAGCACGGAAGCAGGCCCTTCAGTCCAACCAGTCATACCTGTTTACTTCTGCTTCTGCCCTCAGTTTACCTGATAATGGCTGTGTGCATTCAGACAGAATTATCTAATGGATTTTAATTAGTATCATCTTCACAACCGCTTGCCTTATCGGCTGGTGGTACCTTCACTTTGTGGTCTGCCCGTTCTTGCTACCATGCTGACTTGCCTCTTCCTCTCTTCTTAATTCATTCGTCTTCCCTCACATGATCCCTGTGATAGTTTAAAGCCCTCTCTATTGCCCTAGTTACATGGCACATTAGAACACTGGTTAAGATCATCTTAATGGTACCGTTTCCTTTATCCTCCATGACTAGACAAGTGTTCCATAAACCAAAACCTATTTCTCCCACACAAGATATTTAACCCTCTGACCCTGTTTACTGTACACAAATTTCTTTGTGGTTCAGGTATTAATCCAAAGATCATGATTTTCGAAGTGATAGTAAGAACTGCCGATGCTGGAGTCTGAGATGACACACAGTGCAGAGCTGGAGGAACACAGCAAGCCGGGCAGCATCAGAGGAGCAGGAAAGCTGATGTTTCGGGTCAGGACCCTTCTTCAGAAAACGAAGAAGGGTCCCGCCCCGAAACGTCAGCGCTCCTGCTTCTCTGATCTGCCTGGCCTGCTGTGTTCCTCCAGCTCCACACTGATTTTCGAAGTGCTGCTTTTACATTTAGCCCCAAATTGAGCAAACTGTCTGAACAGAATATTCTGCCTGTCCCTAATGTAAACACTGAAATAGGAATAGCTGAAAAAAAGAAATGGAATTTTGGTCCTCTTGTTCAAGAGGGCTGAAATTCAAGAGGGATTGAAATGAGCTATAGTCACAGAGTTCAGGTTGGGTCCTTGTTTAAAGAACTTCAGAAAGCAGGAAGGGTCACCAGATCCGAAACGTTAACTCTGATTTCTCTTCACAGATGCTGCCAGACCTGCTAAGTTTTTCCAGCAATTTCTGGTTTTGTTTCTCAGGAAGCATGTACATTGATCTGGGACAAGGTGCAGCTCAGATTCACCAGGAGGATACTGGGAAAGGGAAGGGTTAAATCAGAGGAGTGGCATAGTGTAGGCGGATATTCCCTTGAATACAAAAGATTAGTGGGTGACCTAACTGAGGTGACTAAGGTGATCAAAGGGTCAGATCTGGTAAATACAGCAGAATGATTTCTGGAAGAGTCAAGATCTAACTTTAAAACTGAAACTAAGCTGTTCAAGGGTGCTATCACAGAAGGGATTGTCAAATTCTGGAATTTTCTTCCCAAAAAGCTGTTGAGCCCAGTTCAAATCCAGAAAAAGTTGTTATGGGAATGTTAAAGGAAAAGGCATAAAGCAACATGGAATCAAGGTGAATAGATGGAGTTAAGGTACAGAAATGATGATCTAATTGAATGGTGGAATATATTGAGCTTAATGTCTCCTTCCTGCCTTTTTGCTTTTAAGTCTTTATCATTTCCATTTCAAGACTATAGTTTCCTTATGAATGGCATTTTGAAAGAAGCAGGTTCTTTTCGATTACAAGTGACTGAGAAGTTTGAGATTTAGCTCTCAGAATCATCATTAGGTGTTAATGTATGTTGCTTTTGTAGATGTAGGGGAGAACAAGTCAAGTAGTAGTAAACAAACTGACCTGTTTAACAAGATAAATCCAACCACATGTTTTTGTATGTATTTTTGTCCATGATTTTATCTTTCTCCATATGTTGTTACTTGTACTCTAATGACTGCCTGTCAGGAGATCAGCCCATTAAAGCAGATGCAGGAATGGCGTTAAATTATAGTCAAACGCATGCGCTGTGTGCAGCATACGTAATGTTGGCCAGAGAAAAAGCGGGCCTTCTGAACTGTTTTATTTACATTGGCCTGATCCACGTCCAGTTACTGCAGCGTTTTTCTCTGAAATGGCAACAGGGGAATTTTTTTGCCTTCAATTGTAATTCACAACAGCTGCAAACTTTCACCAAGAGTGGAAACATTGTCCTTAAAATATACAGTCATTGAAAATGGAAAGGAAGCAAAATAACCCTTTTAAAAAAAAATTGGGACATTGCTTTGTGAATACAGATGTTTAAAATTCCCAGCTTCCCACACTCATTCTGACAAAAGCCAAATCTGTAACCACAGCTCAGTGCCCTGCATCCAGGGATTATTGTGCATCAGTCTCCTCTGTTGCCTGGTTTTATTCATAAAACTGGCAATGAACCTTAATGCAAAACCTCTTTTCACTAAGACCATGTGCCAAACAACAAAACATTTCAGGGAATCTTGAGCCATAGAATCCCTACATTGTGGAAGCAGGCCATTTGGCCCATCAAGTCCACACCAGCCCTCCCCTCCCAACTTATGTTGTAACCTTGCATTCCCAATGCCTAATCCGCCTAATCTGCACATCCCTGAACACTATGGGTAATTTAATACAGCCAATCCACCTAACCTGTACATCTTTTGACTGAGGAAGGAAGCCGGAGCATGCGGAGGAAACCCACACAGACATGGAATGTGCAAACTCCACACTAAAGGTGGAATTGAACCCAGATCTTTGGCACTGAGAGGCAGCAGTGCTAGCCACTGAGCCACCACGTTAATGCACAGTTCTGGGTGAGAGTACACTCTATGCTGTGGGATGGTCTTCGGAGTAACATGAGAATTTGATTTCATACGTCAGAAGTGACATATGTTGCATTATTCCATTTACAACCCACAAATCCTCCTTTCCACAAATCTGCTCTGCAACCTGTTCAGAGATGTTAACTACACACCTCTGGAGTAGGTGGGACTTGAACCCAAACTACCTGCTTGAGGGACAGGAGCACGACCACCACGTCATAACAGCCCTGCCAAAAACCTACTGCACCTATATTCCCAGGGTGTCTCCCATTCTAATCAGGCCAGAGTCTGCTTAGGTTGCAAGATGAGAAGAGATCAGGTTGAGTCTCATACAAGTCAATCTAACCAGCTGTATATTGTAAAGGGTGAAACATGCTAGAGTCTTAATAAGAGGCATTCAGTCTTACTCAACAAGATGTAGCTTAATGGATGATCACAGTAGGTATAGTTACAGTGATTGGTCAGGCATAATTCCAAAACAGTTATTAGGAGCCAGAGATGATATATGCTAGACTCTTGCTTCTCCATCCAAAGACTGTGCAACCTCATCAGATTGGGTTGGAGATGGGGAGTGTTTGTTGCAGCTTCAACATAAACCCTTCCACTACCATTGCCTCATACGTCAATGACTTGTAACAATTTTTATCTTTAACATGGTAAAATACCCTAACCACTTCACAGGCTGAACTAGATAAAAATTTGAAGCCATGTGAGGAGACAAGATGACCAGAGGTCGCCCAAAGGTAGGTTTCATTGAATGAATTAAACAAAGAACGATCATAAGGCACAACACAGGTTTAGGTAGGAAGTTCCCTTGCATCAGACCTGGATAACATGAGGCATAGATCCGACGTGGAAACCAATACGTACCAGTCATCCTAATTCCTTTCCCCAGCACTCATGCCACAGCCCTGTATGTTATTCTTGTTATTATGCCATTATTCAGATCACAAATGCACCTTAGGCAAAAAATTAAAAATTACAATTTGTAACTTCAAGTTTCCAGCTGCGGAGTTAGATAAAGTTGGGGAAAGCCGATAACAAAACTCAATGTTTTCTTAAAAGGCTGGCTAATTGGAGTATTCAGTAATCCTGGAGATTACCATTTATGTTTATTCCTGTCAAGACCTTCAAAGCCCATCCTGTACAGTAGGCTGTGTATCCTTGATTTTATATACATGTCTGCTGTTACTTCAGATTTCCAGCATCTGAAGTATTTTGCTTTTGTATTAGTTTTTAATTCTCTGCCGATTCTCTTCCAGGTATGCTCACTTTGACGAAGTCCTGCCCTTGTCTGGGATGGGACTTGCATCTGGGTCTTCTGCTGTGTTCACCACCTTGACTTTTCATCTCTATTTTTGTGTTTATATGTTTTTATGTAAAAAAAAAAAATCAATTCCACAGTTACATTCCATTGAAAGAAATGTACCTCTATCTTCAACTATTCTTTGTGGATTCCAACTTAAATTTAAATCTTAGTCAGTAATAATAACACAATTTTCAAAGCATCCAAAATTCCTGAAACTCTTGTTCTTGCTGTATTCTTAAATGTACATTGAAAGTTGCTCTGTCACTTGTACACTGTCAATCTCTTTTGGAAGCAACAGTGGCTTACAGTATCTCAAAGCTGACTTGGTCCAGATTCCATTCATATTCTACTTCATTTAGTGCTTTAACAAAAATAAATCTTCCTTTTATCGCAAAGCTTTATCAACTCATGGATACTAGCTCACCTCCAGTCATAAAGTCACGGAACAGAAACAGACCCTTCGGTCCAACCAGTTCATGCTGAACATAATCCCAAACTAAGCTAGCCCCACATCCCTCTAAACATTTCTTATTCATGTACTTACCTAATGGTCTTTTAAACATTGCAATTGTGCCCACATCCACCACTTCTTCTGGAAGTTCATTCCACACATGAACCACTGTGTTAAAACTTTGCCCCTCATGTCTTTTTAAAACTCACTCCTCTCACCATAAAATTGTGCCCCTCAGTCTTAAATCCCCCACCCTAGGGAAAAGGCGTCTACCATTAACCCTATCTATACCCCTCATCATTTTATAAACTTCCATAAAGGGTCACCTCTCAACTCCTACGCTCAGTCAAAAAAAGTCCCAACCTATCCAGCCTTTCTTCATAACTCAAACACTTCCATTCCCAACAACATCCTGATAAATCTCTTGAGCCCTCTCCAGCTTAATAATACCAGTCCTTCCTCCCCTTTCCATCCCTCAGACATTGTTTGCTTTCTCAAGTTCCTCCCCTTGCCATATATTCACAGTATCTTCTGACCTTCTCTCTAACCCTGAGCATTTTGTCCTGAGCAAAGGCCTCACCTATCTCCCTGCTTCCCCAAATTTCAAGCTTGGCACAACACTGAGCTCTTGCCCCTTTACCTCCATGACTGCCTCTTTCACCAGGTGTCTTCTGATTTAATGTATCACTCCACCCATCCCCCAGACTGCTCCTTCCGGCTCCTTACCCTCTCTAGATCATGTCGCTGAGAACTGCCAGTGTGCAATCAGCGTCTCAATTACTCTGCTCCTTGTACTCGCTCAATCTTGTCTCCTTCTGAACTTACTGTGCTCAGTTCTTTGAGGTCCAGCTCCAGTATTGGCATCAAACCTGCTGACAAGTCTGGCACTGATGTACCAACCTCAATCTAGCAAAAGCCAAATGTAACCTCTTGCTGCTATCTCCCGCTTGACCGTCACCCCATTGCAGAGCATCAGGTCATTGTGCCCAGGGCGGTCACTGACCAAGATTGCCTGGAAATTTTAATTCAACCGTCTGCAAAATAAGACAGCCACCCCAGTTGCGTCACTGTTTCAGTCCATTCTACCCCACAGAACTTATTTCTTGCCATCTTGAATAAATTATTTGCGAACCTGCAACTTTTTCGATGTTCAACACCACTTCAAATGTTTCCTGTTTCTGGTCCTAACCATTTCCCCTTTGCTATGGGCACCCGAACACTTTACTGCTACATCTTCACCGAGATGGTGAGAGAGTTCTCTTCTTCCAAAAATGGAAAACCAACTAGTTCCCATCCATCAACACCTGGCTGAGCTCAGTTTCACTATGCACAACTTCTCTTTCAACTGCACTCACCTCTCCCAAATAAAAGGTGTTGTTGTAGGTATCCACATGGACCACAGCTAAGTCCACCATCTTGGAGGAATACATGGAACATGATTTTTTCAGTATGACTTTGGGGCCCACTTGCTCCTCCTTTCACTGGTTACATTGACGACTGCTTGGTGCAGCTTCCTACTGTGGCCATGAAGTAGAAGATGTCATTGTTTCCAATTTCTACCTTCAAAGTCAATCACCTTCACCTGATCTATCCCTGAGGCTTTCTTATCCTTCCTTGAATCTTTTGATCCCCATAGATAGGCTGCCTCCTAATGTTTATTCCAAATCCATCGACTTGCACAGCTACTATCCCTTCGTGCCCTGCATCCTATAAAGACTCCATTCTATGCGTTTAGTTTTTCTGGCACCATCACCTTGATCTAATTAATGCTGCTGCCATACCAGCATTTCTAACTTATCTCCCTTTTACTTCAACCAAAGACTCCAATTCTTCGCAGCTCACAACACCCTCCAATGTGCCCTATCCACTTCATGCATCTCCACCTTTCCCTCCAGCCTCATTTTCCACCAGCCATCCTCTGTATTTAACAGATCATCCATCATCCTTCACCATTTTCACATGTTTCAACAGGATGCCTCCATCTTGGCTTTTTTAGGTTTTGCTAGGTCGACTGAATTTCTTATTCTCTCCTGGTGCATTCAGATGGTTTTTATGCAGTAACCCATGCCTCACTTGGACACAACCACTGTTTCTTCACTTTATCAGTTATCACTCTCCTTGGCCGTTGCATCATTAAATCTTTTGCCATTTCATCTCCCTGCCTCCACCCTAACACCGGCCTTCTCATTTATTCTCTCTGCCCCTTTTCTCCCACCCCCCACCACCTTCCACTGGCTTAAAATGCTCTGACATTTCTCTTTTGTAGTATCTTTTCTTTTTGCCCACATCCAAGGGTTCGGATACAAGTTAGATTGTCAAGAAGGCAACGTCAAGAACAACATTCAGGTTAGGGCTTCTTTTCAAAACTGTTCAGGAGACATCATGCCTAAATGGTACAATATATCATAAATCAGATCTATGCCAGGCTCCAAACCTGCTCTTATATTGTTAAAAGACTACAATCTAAATACCACTGCCTAATGCCAATTGGTCTCCTCCACATCGTAACGCTCACACGTACTATTTGTGCCCAGTGAGGAACAGCTCCATGACATCATTGCAAGGCTGCTCCAGGGTCCTTACATAGCACTATCTTTCCTCAGTTCTGTTGAAAGGTTAACTGAGTTTCTCTCCACAGCTTCAACCTGATCTGCTCAGTTTTCCTTTTATTTTGTTCTGACATGCTCTTGATGCCTTTTTGCTGTCATGTAAAACACATTTATAGCGCTGTTCTCTGAATCACATGATGTGATGTAGTGACAGAGTTGGACTGAAGTAAATAGCAGAAACTATGCTGCATTAAGTCACAAGTCATTTCAAGGAGGCACAGGTTTTAAAAAGCAACATAATACTGTGGACAGACATGAAATTTGAACTACTCCCATTGCGACAAGTAATAACTACCTGTCAAGTACTGGGCTCTTTAGTATAAACCGTTCAGTTGCTTCTCTATTTTAGTATTGTAGTTTAGAAGTTTGAGAGAGTATTTTTTATTTAACATCCTCAACTTGGTAATTGATTGAAAAATTTTGGGATTTAATGGGAAACATCAGTGAGCAGTTTCATTCATCACACAGTTCCTGACTCAGATATCAGGAATCTCCACATGACACAGTTGAATAGGAATGATTAGCCTTGCCAGGATTGCAGTAACTTCTAGCTATGACAAGAGAGAGACTGTCTTTACAACACAGCATTGCGAGAAAACAGAGAATTTGCATTTTCATCTATTCGTTTTGAGGCGCCATTCAAAGCTGCTCGCCATTTACCTTTACAGCTTTACAGTCATTCACAAAGCTCGGCAGGAATGTAGAAACAATTCCTGCTGCCGTGTGTATGTGGGGGTGAAATGTGCATGAAAGAGAGAATAGACACGGTCAAACTGCACAGAAACAGACCCTTCAGTCCAACTAGTCCACACCACCATGTCTACAAACTCAACTAGTCCCACTTCCCTGCATTTGGCCCATATCCCTCCAAACCTTTCCTATTCATGTACTTATCCAAATATCTTTTAAAATGTTCTAACTGTAACTGCATCCACTACTTCCTCTGGCAGTTCATTCCACACTAACCACTCTGTGTAAAAAAACGTTGCTCCTCACGTCCTTTTTAAAATCTTTCTCCTCTTACCTTAAAATATGCCCGCGAGTTTTGAACTCCCACCACCTTAGGGAAAAGGCCTTTGCTATTCACCTTATCTACGCCCCTCATGATTTTATAAACCTCGATTAAGTCACCCCTCAACTTCCTATGCTCCAGCGAAAAAAGCCCCAGCCTATTTTAAGAACTCAAATCCTCCATTCCAGGCAACATCCTGGTAAATACTTTCTGAACCCTCTCCTGTTTACTAACATCCTTCATATAACAGGGCGACCAGAACTGCATACAGTACTCCAGAAGAGGCCTCACCAACATTCTGTATGATCGCAACATGAGGTTCCAATTCCTACATTCAAAAGGTATGAGCAATGAAGGCATGTGTGCTAAATATCTTCTTAACCACCCTGTCTATCTGTGATGCAAATTTCAAAGAATTATGTACCTGAACTCCTATGTGTCTGTTCTACAACACTACCCAGGACTGTACATGAATGTATAAGTCCTACTCTTGTTTGTTTTAGCAAAATGCAATGCCTCACATTTGTCCAAATTGAACTCTATCTGCCACTCCTCAGCCCATTGATCCAATTGATTACAAAGAGATCTTAATCTTAGATAACCTTCTTCACTGTCCACAATACCACTAGTTTTGGTGTCATCCACAAATTTACTAACCACACCTTTTATATTCTCATCTAAATCATTTATCCACCGATGTCAGACTAACAGGTCTGTGGTTTCCAGGCTTCTCCTTACAGCCTTTCTTAAATAAAGGCACATTAGCTACCCTCCAGTACTCCGGCACCTCACTAGTGGTTTATAGATAATACAAATAGTTCTGCTCGGGGCCCTCATTTCCTCTCTAACTTCCCGCAATATCCTGGAATATACTAGATCGTGTCCTGGAGATTTATCCAACTTTATGTTTGCTGAGACCCCCAGCACTTACTCTTCTGTAATGTGAAGCATTTTCCAAACATTAATATTTATTTCCCCAAGTTCTCTAGCCACCATTTCTTTCTCCATAGTAAAAACAGATGCGAAATATTCATTTCATATCAACGCAAAGACAACTGTTGATTTTTAAGGGGGCCTACTCTCTCCAGTTGCTGTTTTGCTCCTTGTGTACTTGTAGAACCTCTTTGGATTCTCCTCAACCTTATCTGCCAAAGCTCTCATATCCCCTCTTTGCTTTCCTGTTTTCCCTCTCAAGAACACACCTATACCCTTTATACTCTTCAAGAGATTTATTTGATCCCAGTTGTCTATATCTAATATGAATCTTTTTTATTCTTGACTAGAATCTCAATATCTTTATTCATTTGTTGTCCCTAACCTTACCAGCCTTACCTTTCACTCACAGGAACGGAATGCCTCTGAAATCTTGTTATCCTACTTTTGAAAGCCTCCAACTTGTCAGTCATCCCTTTAACTGCAAAATAGTCTAGTCCAATCAACTTTTGAAAGTTGTTGTCTCACACCATTAAAACTTGCCTGACTCCAATTGGAAACTATAACTTTAGTCGGGGCCTTATCCTTTTCCATAACTATTTTAAAACTAATAGAATTGTGATCACTGGTCCCAAAGTGTTCCCCTTCCAACACTTAAGTCACTTGTCCTGCCTTATTTCCAAAGAGAAGGTCAAGTTTTGCTCCTTCTCCAGAAGGAACATTTACAAATTGATAAATGTGTTCAAGAAAATTTTCTAACAAATTCCTCACCATCCAAACCCTTAACGCTATGGCAATCCCAGTCAAAGTTTGGAAAATTAAAATCCCCTATTATTACAACCCTGTTTTTCTTACATATATCTGTGATCTCTCTCCATATTTGCTCCTAAATTTCCATCTGACTACTGAGGGAGCCTACAGTACAATCTCATTAAGTTGATCATCCCTTTCTTATTTCTAATTTCTACTCATATTTTCACTGTCTGATTCCTCAGAAATAGCCTTTCTAATTACAGTAGAAATGTTCTTCTTAATCAAAAACACCCCTCCCCCACCTCATGTCTTCCTTTCTTTCCTTCCTATAGCATCTCAAACACAGAACACTGAGCTACCAGTCCTGTCCTACCCTCAGCCACGCTTCTGTAGTAGCCATAACATCCCAGTCCCATGTTCCGATATATGCCCTGAGTGCTTTAACCTTACTGGTAAGACCTCTTGTATGGAAATAAATGCAGTTTGATTCTTCAGAATTACCTCATTCTCTGGCCTGCTCTTGTCTTTTTTTTCCTGAATTAACCTGCTCTTTTCTGATTCAGAACTATTCTCATCTTTCTATTTTCTTGCTCCTAAGAAACCCACCACCTAATAGTTTACAGGCTCCCAACACAGAACTAGAAAATCTCCCCGCCAGGATATTGGTCCCCCCTCAATTCAGCTGAAACCCATTCTTTTTGAACATGTCTTTTCTACTCCTGAAGACATCCCAACGATCCAAGAATCTGAATCCCTACATGTTGTGTCACTTCTTCAGCCACTGATTTATCGCATCAACCCTATTTTTCCTTCTCTAATTAGAATTTAGCATCCGAAATAACCCAGAAGATTACTTCTTTTGAAGTCTGTTTTTTTACCTTCTACCTAACGTCTTATATTCATTCTGCATAGCCTTTCCTTAATTATGTCGTTCCTACCAATGTTTGCAACAACTTCCAGATTCTCACTCTCCCCTTTGACAATATGCTTCAACTGCTTTGAGACTTCCCTAACCCTGGCACCAGGAAAGAAACATACTATCCTAGATTCATGCTCATTGCTGTAGAACATCCTGTCTGTGCCTCTGACAGGAAAGTCCCCCATAACAATTATTCTTTTAAATGTTGACAAACCCCGTTTAAAGTAATATTCATTCTTAGTGCCCGAGATCTGACTGCCACTTCTATTTCCCTCTGAGAGACTATCCCCTTCAACAGTACCCAAAATGGAATATCTGTTTGAAAGAGAAATACCACACGACACTTCTGAACTACCTTCTCATTTTTCCTGACAGTCACCCATCTATCTGACTGATCCTGCTGTATAATCACTTCTCTAAATCTACATACATCACACCCTGTGTCTCTTGAATGCCCTCAGTGACAGTAATCCTAAAAAACACTCTCAATAGCACTGTACAGATAAAAATAAATTAGTTTGCCTGACCCACGGATTTTAATGTTAACCGCGCAAAATATTTTAAAAATTAAGCATATAAATCTTAACATAAAATCAAGCACTGAGCCAGAACAATTGGAAAAAATGCCTCAAGTCCTCCAACTGTAGGAAAGGTGGATAGGGAATGAAGAGGTGAATGTAGTGCCAAGCAAGTGGGGAGCATTCCATCACACTCCTCATCTGGGACAGGTTTTGGGGAGTCAGGAGGCAAGTTAGTCACTACAGAATTCCCAGCCGTTAACCTGCTTGTCCCTACTCTATTTATATGGCTTTGTCCAGTTAAGTTTTCAGTCAGTGGTAACTCCAAAAATGTTGATGGGACAGAAAAATATATCTTCTTGCTTTCTCTGATCTTCATAGTTAGCTGAAATTATCATCTTTAATCTGAGCCAAAAGACTTTGTGTATGCTGTTACTGTCATCCAGAGAGATCAAGAACACAGTGATAATCCACGCTATTTAATAGAAATCACAATCCTTCCTGTTGACACCCACTGCCCTATTGTGCATATGGCCAAGTTCCAGTTCACAGCAAACATGACTCTACATTGAGCAAAGTAAAAATATGCGTCCAGAGAGACTGGTATCAAGACAAAATCAACATGGATCATAACAGACTAGAACGAGAATTGGAAGATAGGAATAAAGCCAGAGCACCCTTATCTCCAAACGTAGCCACTACAGGAAGCTCACAAATCAACAAGTGTGACAGCCATTGGAAAAACCCAACAACATAATCTATCTGGCCATAAGGTAGTGGTTGCTTTGTATAAAAGGAATAAAAATGAAAATATGTTTCTCTTAAGTTTGTAAACTAGGGAGTGTTTTAAACAAAGGGTACTTTATCTAAACTGTTCTCCTTTTGAATAACTCTCTGTTCCATGCAGTGGCGCAATCTGTGACATCTTCCTATTACTTGGTGATACGTGCATTATACAGGTGTTTCAAATCTAGGAGGGGAAATTGCAATGATTTGAAGATCTCTTTTTCTAACAAAGACCAAAGACCAGATGGGAAGCCAAGCCAACACAAGGGAAGCTGGCAGTGAAATGAGGCAAGAATATCTAAAGACAAGTAGACACAACTTAGACTTAGCATGGCACTTGTTTTATATCATACCCCACACATATTCCCCCCGCTACACCACCTGCTTGTGTTGATTTCCGCCTGGCTTTCTTGATATCTTCCTCTGTTTTGTAAGTGGATTTATTCTCCAGTTGTTGAGTTTTGAATTCCAGATCCTTTTGCCTCTCCGCCAAAGCTTTTCGAGCCTGTAGAAAGGGTAAAACCAGTCAACATAGATCTAAAGAGAAGTCAGTCTCTCCTTGTTGAGAGACACTTGAACAGCAGTTTACACTTACATAACGCCTGATGTAACCAAACCCACAAAGTATAGCATGGACAGTGAGCACTAAACAAGGTGGTGACCCAAGGCACAATTCAACAAGTTACATTTTGAGGGAACTTCTTTTTTAAAAAAAAAGTATAGAAGCGAGCTCCAGAAAGTTTCAGTTGCTATGCAGCTGCAGTCATTGGCAATAGTAAAGTGGTTGATGGGGACTCAATAACAGGACTACAAGCATAATGAGAGAGTTATGAGAGGCTGTACTCCACTTGAATAGATGAGACAACTGGTCTACGTATTGTGACCAACAAAGCAACAAATACACTGATCAGCAAATTCTGTGTTAAAAATATCGGCTTCTCCTTCAAAAGAAGACTCAATCTTTTCAAATGGTAGTGATCATTAAGTGCATTTTAAAGACCTGCCATTACTTACACTAACAGAACAAGTTAATTTGTACATGACTGAAGATTTAACTAATGATTAGCAAGTGTAATAGAACATTGAAGAGCCAACACACTGAGTGAGTTAAAGGTTCAGAGCCTCCATGCTATAAACCTCAATTGTGCTGCTGTTGTTAGGAGGTAATAAGTGACTTTCATGTGCTTTTCAAAGGTCAGTCACAATGACACTTGCAGAGATGTTATAGCAAATCAGTAAGCCATGGTTGTGCTCAAAAGTTACATTTGTGACACACAAGTGCCATGTAATGATCATCTCCATCAAGAACAAATTTAACCATTTCCTCTTGAAATGCAATGTCATCACTACTGCACCATGAACTTTCCAGAGTTTACCAATGACCAGAAACTGAACTGGACCAGCCATATAAATACTGAGGCTTCAAGAACAGATGAGAGGCTCAAAATTCTATAGCAAATAACTTGTCCCCTGTCATCCCAAACTTTTCCACCATCCACAAAGCACAGAACAGAATCGTGATGGAATACTCCACACTTGCCTGGATGAGTGCAGCTCCAACTCTTAAGAAGCTCAACTCTTTCCAGGACAAAATAGCCCATATGATTGGCACGCCATCTGCCCGCTTCAACATTCACTCCCTTTCACAAAGGCACAGTGGCAGCAATGCGCATCATCTACAATATGCACTGCAGTAACTTGCCAAAGCTCCTTCGACAGTACCTTCCAAAGCCATATCCTCTACCATCTAGAAGGACAAGGGCAGTAGAGACATGGGAACACCAGCCTATTCTAGTTCCCTCTAAATCACACAACACCCTAACTGGCACATATATCACTGCTCTTTCATTGTCCCTGGGTCAAAATCCTAAAACTCCCTTGCTAACAGCACTGTGGGTAGCCCTACAGCACAAGGGAATACAGAATTCAAGAAAGTAGCTTCATGGCAATTAGGGATGAGCAATAACTGCTGGCCTAACCAATGACACCCACATCCTGTGAATGAATAAAATACTTGAACCCCGACAGAGAACAGGAAACTGCACACGGTGCAGAGTGTCACTAGGGAGCGTTGCAGGTCTGTTGCCTGAGTGGAGATGGAGGGGAAGGAGGCAATTTTTTTTTAAATGCATAAACTCTCCTGTCAACCCTAACTCCATACTCTGGTAAATATAGCAGAGTGGGCCTTGTTGCCGATTACTGTTACATCAAACCTTTCAAAACCATAAACCATAAGAAAGAGGAACCTTGGCCCTCCTCCACCATTCAATAGGATCATGGCTGATCTGATATTCCTCACATCCACTGTACTGCTTTTTCCCCAGTAACCTTTGATTCCCCTACTAATCAATCTATAAAATTCAAGAGCCCAATTTTAATTATTTTGGCCTTTGAATGGCTCCAAGGGTCTTGAGACCAGTGTAACCACCTTAATTATACGATATGGGTTATAGCACACTTCCATTCTTGCATTTCCGGTCTGTCATATTGGTGGAGACAACTTATCATCTGAAGAGGAGCCAAATTTCCAGCCTTCACATTTCCAGGCCCTTAAATTTTTGAATTAAGAAAATTCTATTGCCAGCAGTAACCACTATTCAAATGAATTTCACGTGTTCTGCATTTGACAGCTGGTTTGAACTCATTTGGTTTTAAATCCACAGGCAGGTGAGCCAAAACAGTGATCCATACAAGGTAATAAGGCTTTGTTTTGCTCCTGTCCTTGGCTGGGAGGGGGGTGGTCGGCGTTGCCTCTCTGTTGTGAGCAACCAAGTATTGACTGGGTCCCTCTCATTCCCCCAGGCACCAACTTACGGAGCAGTCTGGTGAAAAGACAGTGAGACTGCTCGCATCGTGGTCGCTCCTTGCAGTGGTTACAAACCCCTAAAACAGGAAGAGGAGTGGAATCTCCCCTGAATGATTAAAGCCAATCTGGCTATCCCAATGGTGAAGTCATTGCTACTTTTGTGCGGTCTGCAACAACCTGGATCAGCGAGAGCTCCCTGAGAGGAGTATAACACTTGGCATGACTGGCTGCAGCTATGGCAATATTAATCTAGTTGGATGCACTGGTAAACAGAACATCAGTGACCTGGATTGTGAAATGCTGCATTGTCAACAGTACTGACCCGAAAGAACAACATAGAACTGGGGTCTTAGGTGTTCCTCCAAGTGTGCCTGTCACCAATTTATAGAATCCTTACATCGCAGATAGACGTCATTCAGCCCATCAAGTCTGCACTGACCCTCTGAAAAGCATCCCATTGGAGATCCACACACCCCACCCTATTCCCATTACCCTGCAATTACCATGGCCAATCCACCTCGTTCGCACATCCCTGGACACAATGGACAATTTAGCATTGCCAGTCCACCTAACCTGCACACCTTCGGACTGCAGGAGAAAATTGGAGCACCCGAAGGAAACCAACACAGACCCAGGGAAAAACTTGCGAACTTCACACAATCACCCACAGCCGGAATTGAAACAGGGTCCCTGGCGCTGAGGCAGCAGTGCTAACCACTGAGCCATGTGCTGTCCATAATTCCCAGAGTCACAACCTCTAGAGGCAGTTTCTTCGAGCCATTCAGAAAGTTGACTCTAGACTCTTGCCCCAGTTACTGTGCTTTAAGTGGCACTCTGTGGCCATTCCATTTGATCCATCAAGCAGCATGGGACTGTGGAGAATGAGAAAGCTGCTGCTTCTTTTTCCAGTTGCTTGCTTTGTTGCTGAGGCACCTGAATCTCCTCCTCTTCCAAGGGTCCACCCATCTCCCAGTCAGTGAATGCATACAATGTCATGGGCAACATGAAAGCCTGCCCCCGACAAGAACCCAAGATAACGTAAAGCATTTAACACGAAGTTGCTGTCCACACATGAACTCACTTTGTTCGATCTGATAAAATGTGGAGGTGCCAGTGTTGGACCAGGGTGGACAAGGTCAGAAGTCACACAACACCAGGTTATTGTCCAACAGGTTTATTTGAAATCAAGCTTTTGGAGCGTTGCCCCTTTCAGGTGAAGTGAAGAGAGCACCTGGGCACAGACTTTATAATCAAAGAGATCAAAAGTGCATACAAATTGGTGAGTGTGGAGTGGCAACAGGCTGAATAATAAATCTTTGCAGGTGATCAAGAGTGTCAGACAGTGTGAGTAAAGTGTCAACAGCTGAATAAAAAGCAGAGGCACGACCTATAATCTGATCAATTGAGGCAGAGAGATAATTACAAAAAATTAAAAATAAGGTGGTACTGAAGACAAACCAAATGATTAGAATAACATTAGGTATATGAGTCACATGCCGAGGGTCTGTTTAAGGTTTGACGACTGTTTGAAGGCGAAAAGTGTAGGTGTACCCTTCGTCATCCAAAGTGGAGAAACTACACCATGTTCTTCACAGCCTTCAACATGTTATCAGTGATGACGATCATCTTGCCAAGATCATCCCTATGCCTCCGCTTCTCGCCTTCGAACAATCGCCAAACCTTAAACAGACCATCGTTCACAGCAAACTACCCTGTCTTCAGGACAACATCGACCACAACACCACACAACTCTGCCACAGCAAAGCATGCCAGATTGACATGGATACTACCATCACACGTGGCAACACCACATATACAGCAGCTACTCATGTGACTTGGCCAACGTTGTCTGCCTCAAAACGCTGCAGGCAAGAATGCCCCGAGGCATAGTTTATTGACGAGACCATGCAGAAGCTACAACAATGGATGAATGGACACCGCACAATAATTGCCAAACAGGAATTGCCCCTCAGTCAGGGAACACTTCAGTGGTCAAGGACATCCAGCCTCCAATCTTCAGGCAAGCGTCATCCAATGCGGCCTTCAGGGTACATAAAAATGCAGAATTGCAGAGCAGAAACTGATAGCTAAGTTTCGTATCCATGAAGACAGTCTCAACTGGGTTTATGTCACGCTGCACGTGACCCCACCATTCCGTTCTGTAAAGTCTTCATTACTGTCCTGTTTTGACACCATCACCTTGATAACTTAAGATCTTTCTACCCTAATTAGGCAGCATATCCTCAAAATACATTTTAACTTAATTACGTGAAATGGTTAAAACAACGAGAAATGTGTTTTAATGCTAACATATGAAAAGTCATCACTTTGGACAAAAAAAAAAAATCAGAGATGCCACAAATCAGTGTGTATTTCTTGGAATTTCATAGATTAGGATGTGAATCGATCAAAGTTTTAAAGATACTGAGGGGATCTGACAGAGCAGAAAGTAAACGCCACCAATTTGGGAATCCAAAATAAAAATCAGAGCTAAGCACTTGAAGTGTGAAATTAGGAAACAACTCTACAAACCAAACAGAGAAGTAGTTTGGAACGCCTTCCTACAAATAATTGATGACCTAGGACAATTGTTAAAATTAAATTGGAAATTTGCAGATTTTCCTGAATGAAAGTTACTAAGGTGAGTATGTGAAACTAAGTCACAGATGACCCATGATCTCAAAGAACAGTTGAACTGATTCGAAGGCTAAACAGTTTTCTTCTGCTCCTATGTATGACTCGGTCAATGTCTCCTTTGGAGAATACACCAATCATGGTTTTGAGTCACACGGAGCAGCAGAATCAAAGGTAAAATTGTTTTGCATTAGTCAGCCTCCAATCAAATTTAACGACACCTTAAATTGCTGCTCTACATGCCACTATACCAACCAGATGAACAGAAATAATACACCAAGAGTAAATCATGGGCACTTCAGCACTGGTAATCAATGGAGTAAATCTAACATTTGTGCAGCAGTGTAGAATTTTACATTTTACATCTGGACTGTGACTGTCACCTAATTTACAATGTTCCAGAGGGTCAAAACCTACCTCAACACAGATGTGAGGATGAGGTCAGACTGACAAAGTATGACCATTCAGAGATAATTTCCATTAATTGCTATTTAAACGAGTGAACATAGGGATACAAATGAGAGAGAAAAGTCAAGGAACTTGGTTATGTACGTAGCAGTTTTCTGAACTGCTAACTATACAAACTGCATTACTTAGCCCAATTCTGTTAATCTCTTTATTCCGACTGGGAGGGACTTCATATATTGTTTGTCCAAGCTTCCCGAAATATCATTCCAGCAGAATTAAACCAAGATTCATCCATAATATGGTAACAGTTGTTCTGTCAACTGTATTTAGAAAAAAAAGAGCATTTTAAATTTGACCAGAGATAAAAGGTACTGCAGATGCTGGAGAATCCGAGATAACAAACATGGGGCTGGATGAACACAGCAGGTCAAGCAGCATCATAGGAGCAGGAAAACTTGACGTTTCGGGCCTAAACCCTTCCTCAGAAATGATTTCTGATGAAGGG
>JAHRHZ010000078.1:9570694-9622635 GCA_024137785.1 Ginglymostoma cirratum
GCTGTGTTCATCCAGCCCCATGCTTGTTATTTTAAATTTGACAACAGGCAGTATCGTCCATGATGACTGTACACCGACTTATAGTAACATCAATTAGAGACACAGCTGGCATTGATGAAACATAGAGCATTTTCCTCTGGTCTGGTGAAAAGAAGCTTTATCCATTCTTTGAATTGAATTGAATTGGTTGAATTAACTTTATTGTCACATGTACTCACAAAAGTTTACAAATCACCACTTACGGCACCATCTTAGGTACAAAGTTTAAAGAAGTTCTTCAGGAAAAAAAATAGAAAATAACAAAATGAAAAGTCCAGCATTGCAGATTTTAAGAATAGATTAGAAAATTGAAACAAAAAAATGTTCAGAACAATCCTTCCAACCTAGCCCATGCTGGCACCTAGCCTCCAGTGCCGAAGCACCCGTCAATTTTAATGATTTATCATTAACTCTTGGATGAACGGAAACATGGAGATACGTGATTTCCTGACTGTTTTGACATGCTGCCTATGACTAAATATACAAGATGCTTTATTTCAGTTTCTTTAATATGACTAAACTTAACCAGGACTTCAGGAAGAATCTCCATTATGTTCCTGCTAAATGTCATTTAATACCTCAGTTCACAGGCTACGGTATTTGATCAGCATTTGGCTTTTTACAGTTCATATTTTTGTTCTGTTGCTTGTCCAATAAAGGGAATGAATTTGTCATCAAACCCTCAGCTTCTCTAAAGGTGTAGCCGAGAGCACCAGTGAATGCCCAGAGAGTCAACCTGCAGCTCATTAATACTAATGGGGTAATTTTGACTCTTAACAATTGTTTAGTCTGAGAACTGGCAAACCAGCAACCCAAGTTCCATTTCTGCCGGTTCTCTTTTTCATTGACTTCGCAGTTATCTCTCACCTTAAGCAACACCTGAAGACAAACGTTCAGGATTTTTTTAAACATTCAGTCTGTGGGATATTACGGTGTTTCCTACATCACCGCAATGACTGCCCTTTAAAGATATTTCAGTGCTCTAAAGCAGGATTATACATTTGTACATCTTACATCTGGACTGTGACTGTCACCTAATTTACAATGTTGCAGAGGATCAAAATCTCTCAACATAGATGTGAGGATGGGATCAGACCGATAAAGTAGAAGCAGAAGGATCTATTCATCTACTATCACTGTTAGAACAAAGCTGAGATATCTCAAGACATTTCAGGTCTAACAATGAAATTACATAAATGGGGAGAAACAATATATCATTAAGTTAAGAATTACAGATTTCTGGAAACAGCTTCTCTCGCACACTCCCTCTCCCCAACTGTCCCCCACCCCATCAACTTCCCAAGTCTCTCATACCTTCTCCACTGCTGCATAGCGAGCACTAAGTTGTTTGCGCAGGTCAGATATATGATGGTCAAACTTCTTCATATCCTTCTTGAAGTTCTCTCGAAATGACAACAGAGGTTTCTCCACTTCACTCTGCAGCTAAAAGATGCAAAGAATTGAACTCTCATCGAGTAGGGGGAGAATAAACCATCGATTTCAATAATATTGGGGTGGGGCTCTTCAAATGTTTGCAGTCTAATGATAAAATGCCATTTGTCCTTTTTGGCACTCTGACACTGCACAAAGGATGTTCTTCGACAAACCTACTTTTTAACAAGGTAATAAAACAGCAGAAACTTTCAAATATAGATGTGATCTATTCTCCAAGGACTATAAAAAGGATATCCTGTAACTAAGGCAATGGAGAAATTGTGCTGTAGGAAGATTGCTGGCATAGTTGTGCAGTTATGTTTATCAAAACTGCTGCATCTTCACTGCTGGCCGAGTTGGCAACTGTGTACAGAGCACAAAGCTGTAGACTAATTGCTGAACTTCTTCAAATTATTTGATCTCAGCCGGGCCATTGAGGACACTTGCAGTTGGCTTCAGGCTGTTCAAGCTTGTGTGTGGGAGTATAAGGAGCAGCCAACATTCCCACTCCTGATTAATGTCCAGTAATTCCTCTTGGAAAGCTCCTACTTCCTCAGCTGTGATTCCTATCCCCCACTGTGGCCAAAGAGTCAAATACTCTCCTGCTTGGAGAGGGTAGGACATCGAATCACATGTAAAAATTTAACTTTGTGCCAGTATAAATCAGCAAGGGAAGAAAAACCAAATGTGCATAACTGTAAGAGAGTGCTCAAAAGAGAGTGCTGTGTTCAAAAATGAGTGTTTGCCTATATTACTGTTACAGTGTTCTGTATTCTACTGGTCCCTCTTCCATGAGCTGACCCCAGTTTCCAATTACATGCTGGAGAGCAAATATCCTACCCCACCCTAATCTACCTGTACCCAGAAAAGTGGGAAAAGCATTCAGTCATTAAGAAAAACCATTCACCACTTAGCTATGTCGCATTTTCATGGGCATATAGGATCAAGTATGGTATGACAGTATGGTTGAAAAACTTTATTTTGAGTTAATTCATAGAAGGAAACAGGAACATATTTATAAAACACACACACACACACAAACCCAGATCTGTCAGCTGAAAACCTTCCAAATGTAAATAGCTCCAAATCTTTATCTGATCACGTTCCTAAGCACAATTACACAAACATAGTAATTATAGAAAAGTCTGCAGGCTATGCTTTTCCTGTGTTAACAGACTGTACTCCTGGCTTGCAGAACACTTCCCATGTTGACTAGCAATCCCATGCCCACCAGTCATTTTTGTACAGCTGTATAGAAAGTACAGAGTAAGAAAACATTGCCCTGAACTGTCAATACTGGGCAAGAAAGAAAGAAAGAAAGAAAGAGAGGGGAAATCAAAGCTTCAGGAATGGTTTTCCCCACAGGCCCTCTTCAGCAGGGCAACAGATTTAGTGCTACCCGTGCAACTGAGTTTTGTTTCGCTTCACCTTTTTTTGCTATAGTTATTGATCCATCAGTAAAACACTATTACCTTTGACGAAAATTTCAGATGAACCTCAGCCTCATCTGCCAAACTCTTCTTCACCTGTGTCCAAGACTCTCCCAAGGTGCTGCAAGGATGGAAAGATGAAAAATGCAAGGAATTTAGAAGTTGAAAATGGCCACATGCCTGACTTACAGAATATATCTTGGTATCAATTTCAATTACCCACTTCACCATATCCTGCAAACTGTTCTTTGGTTTAAAACACATGGTGCAAGAGTTGCTGGAGTCACTACGGATAACATTATAAATGCACTGAACTAAAATGTGTTGAAAAATTCGGTACATGGCGGCAAAGGTATTTCATCATTCACATAATGCCTGCTCCAATAACGTCTTTGTTTCAAAGTCTGTCACCATTTGTACAAAACTTTTAAGTAACTACTTTCTTCTAGATACAAATTCTGGTCAGCATGATGCTGATATAACATTCTAACATACATAAAACAAACATTTCTTTGCAATATTTCAGAATAATGCCTACATCAAAACAGCATTTTGTTTTAACTGACCACAGGAGAACAGTGCTAAATACAATTTCTATCTGTTAAACACATATCTCTATCATTTAAGCCCTTCACCATAATGAGCAACTTCCTCCATTCCTTTTACAGAACCGAAAAGTTTAATTAGTACTTTCCCACAAAAGAAAGAAAGAGGCTCAGCATGCTTAATCTTTACCTAAAAGTTAAATCCAGGATGTTCACTTTAAGTTACTCAAGGGAAATCAAATTCTCCCTGAAATTAGGTGACCTGAGGTAGACCCATGTCGAACAATGTGCAGCTATGACCTCTTGGGAATTGTGCACAAACCCGACACTAATGCAAACCAGTAGTTTGTGCAAATAGCTCCAATTGAGCACTCTGCTTCCACCTCTCAGGTTTAACATCAGTACAAAGTCCAAATCATTTTGCATTGACAATAAAATTAGATGCCATGGCTGGGAGTCCCTGATTTGAAACAGTTAAACAAGCTTTGCTCATGTCAAACCCTAAAACTACATACATTTTGTAACTTCATTTCCCTCTATTGAACTGCACGTTCAAGCCCAACAATTGGATACACATTTGGATTTCCCCCTGTTGTCATATTTCCATGCCTCTTATCTTTTTGGAGCCCCCTCATAAATCCCATGTATGCGTGGACAAGCATTTGGTCACCCCATCCTAACTATTCCCTTATTTCAACATCCAAGTTTCCTGTGCCCATTGAAGTTCCTTAAGATGTCTTTCCACATTAGAAGAGCTTCAATAAATGAAACTTTGGATTGTTTATGCAGATCCAGCATTAGACAAATAGCTCACAGGATATAAATGAGCAGGAGGCATTTTGATTGAAGACTGCAGTGAAACATGAAACAAGTACCAAACATGCCTTCACCTCTAGAGTATTTACATCTGGCACCATGTAACCCAAACAATCACATTTAACTTTCTTTAAATGATATTTCGTCTTGGCAGCAGAGTCATTCATACTGCTAACATACAGATCAAAATCCATTTTGGAAGTTATAAATTCCTTCAGAAAGGAGCTGACCATTAAAGGAGGACACAGATACTACTTCATATAATCAGATTACATCTGTGTTAACTTGTCGATACCACGCCTGTTTTGACATCAGCTATAGTTCATTTAATACATTCCTATATCTTTGCCATGTAGCCATTATTTGGAGTGAATGGGAAAGCAGGACACAAGCCCTTTCCCGATAAGTGTGTCTTCTTAATAAGCACCCGCAATTGGGGAAATCGCTGTGAGCCAGGAGTATGCAATCAGAAAAGGGCAGGTTTTTGGTCAGGCTATGTTTCCTGTGCAGTGTCTCAATCGGCAGTAGCCTGGATTGGACAGCTAGGCGTGGAGGTTTTCATGGTCAATTTGTAGCGTTCCCAATTTTACAATCATTAAAATGAATGACCAGAAATGGAGCGTATCTTGAACCAAATGCACTGATCCCTCCCACCCCCATCGACGGCGGTTTTCTACTGGAACCAGTACTTAATCTAAGCTCTTTGTTCTTGTTCCCTTATGGAGTTCTGCAGCCTTGGTTCTTAAATTCAATGTATCATTTACTGCTTCAAATCATTTTCCCAGGGCATCAACATATTCCTTTCTCTTACAATCTTCAGGCTTTAGAAGAAAATATAGAATCATCCGAATACAGCTTGCCGCTCTTTCTTATCACCTCTCCTACTCACGGTGTTCTACACTATTAATGTTAACATTTCACAGTAAACTGTGGCACAAAGCAAAAGGAAATTCCTGAATACAACTTTGCTAATTTCAAGTTTTCTTTTAATTGTTGGCACTGGTGGGATGAGTTTTTCATTCTTCTCTGGCTGGCTTTAAAAGGTTCATAGCAAAACGAAACAAAAACAGAAATTGATGGAAAAGCTCAGCAGGTCTTGTAGCATCTGTGGAGATAAATCAGAGTTAACGCTTTGGGTCCAGTGACCCTTCCTCATAATTGACGGTAGCTACGAAAATGTTGGTTTTTAATGCAGAAGATAGGGTTGGGGAGAATCAGTCCCAAAATCAGGTCATAACTGTCGTATATAAAACGATCGACTAATATTTGGTTGATATACAGAACGACCTTGGGGTCCAAGTCCATAGCTACCTGAAATTGGTAACACAAGTGAATAAGATAGTAAAGAAGGTGTACAGCATTCTTGCCTTAATTGGTTGGGGCTTTAAGTATACAAGTTGGTGTGTTGTTTTGCAGTGAAAGGATATGTGCAAGGAGAATTGTTTTTACACACAGAGGGTGGTAGGTGCCTGGAATGCAATGCTAGGAGAGGTGGTAGAAGCAGATATGTTAGCAGTGTTTAAGAGGCATTTAGACAGATGTGAACAAGCAGGGAACAGTAGGATATGGACCATGTAGAAGCAGAGGAGATTCGTTTAGAATGGCATCATGGTTGACACAGCCATGGTGGGCCAAAGGCCTGTTTCGGTACTCTACTGTTCTATTCTAGGAAAACAGATCCTAAATTGGCAATCGTTAAGAAAATAATGGTTGGTTTAGGAAATGGAGATAATCAGATTATTGGGGGGAAAAGATGAAATTTAGACATAACAGTGCGGAGGAACACAGCAGGCCAAACAGCATCCGAGGAGCAGGAAAATTGATGTTTCGGGTCGGGACCCTTCTTTAGATCCGAAATGGCAGCTTTCTTGCTCCTCTGATGCTGCCTGACCTGCTGTGATCATCCAGATCCACACTGCGTTATCTCAGACTCCAGCATCGGCAGTTCTTACTATCTCTGATGAAATTTAGAGTTTGGGTTTAGGCACATAATTGTGTCAGAGTAGAAACAAATCAGGAAATATGACAAAATAAGTCTCAGCTCTGAGTGGGTCTGCAATTTAATCCATGTTTTAACAAATCTACAAGTGTTCGATATTAGATTGTGAAGAAATCATGGGGCCTGAGACTGTACCAGCAGCAAAATCATTTTAAAAAGTGAACAGTTGACCTGGGATCCCTTTGAATACATTCCTCTCCTCGGTATTCACACGTTTTGTAGGGGAGGGATGGCTGTACTGAAGCAGAGTTATTCCAAAAGCAATATACATCTTCAACAAAATCGATATGACTTCACAGCTTTCTCGGCAACTTGCCGACTTCACGTATCACCCGTACGTATCTTCAAATAACTCAAAGTCTAGCAAGAGATTTTCTCAGTGATCAACAAAGAGGATATTGTACATCTATGCTGTTCGTGAACCACAAACTTAAAATAGAAAAATCGAAAAAGTCTAAATGTCAAGTCAGTGACCAATGCAAATTGTCCAAATCCATCCATAATCTTAATGAAAGGCAACTGAACCTCATTAATTCCCGAATCTTGGCAATAGACCTTCATGTGATCAAAGCTAGTGTTGATGCTGTGGAATTTTTCCTTGATATGTTCATGTGTCCATGGACTAGGGAAATGAATAAAAAAATCATTGGAATGAATTATCCTTTGCCCTCTGCTGGGTTCTGGCATTCCCTCAGAAAATCACAGCTGCATTGCATGAAAATTAAAACCATGAGCAAAAGACAGTCAGTTTTACAATCAGTCATTACAGACTCGGGCCCATGAGTGGTCCAGCCATTCAAGTTCCACACGGTATCTCCAACTTGACACATCAGGGAATATGCCTGAAAACAAGACACTTAACGTCTCAGATATCGACACCTTTGACATACACAAAGACATGCCATATGTGCTTAATTTTAACTTCAATGCAACCCAATTGACAGCAAGTCCCCACTCATTGACAGAAAGTTCACCCCACCCTTCCCACAAGACAATCAATGCATCAAGAAATCAGAGAAAGCCTTGGGGATAAATTGACAATGCAAAAGAAAAATTAGTGTAATATGTCATCATTCCGAGGATTGTTTCTAGCTTCATCGTCTTGCTATTTATTTCTGCCTTTATGCAAATATCTTGCTATATATCAAACCTTACTATTGTTTATAATCTGAAAGTAAAAGTTCATTGATTTGTGACATAGTTATTAGTCCCACAAAATTTGGGAGGTATCAGCCAGGTTTCACTATTTGTGCCTCCTCAGGCCAATCCTGAGTCAAAGGTCTTTGGGCAGTTTGGACAGGGTTATTCTGAGGAAGTTAGGGCTTCTCAAGTCAGTGTTCTGCTCCCTCCTTCCTCACTTCTCCACAGCACAGTAGATAGCTCCTGACTGCAGTATGGGCAAAGCCTTCTCCAATAAGCCAATGCTATTCATGCTGGAATTTGTGAGCAAGTCCCAACCACACGCTACTTTCAATATGTCCCCTTTTCAATGGAAGTTGGCAGAGTGCATTTAAAACATTTCATGTCCTGCTCAAGATCAGGTACCATCCGCATGTTGCTTAAAAGGAGGGCGGCTTTGGGAATGAATTATTTCGTTTACAGCACCTCTCTGAATAAAGAGGAAAACAACTTGGTCCTTGATGCATTATGCTGTAATGGAACAGCACCTGTCAGTTCCATAGCACACAAATGATGCACATTTGGCTTGTAAGGTGACCCAGTCTATTTACACAACCTTTTCTTTGACTGTGAATGAGTTACAGCTGCTGGTAGGAAGTCCAAGTACTTATTTTTTCGTTTTGAGGTGTCATTTACAAAACAAAAAATTGCATGATCGAGAAATGAGTCTTAGCTCAAGTGATAATGTGGTTGACAAAATATTAAGTCTAGACAGACAGAAGATCCAAAGCCGCTGTCGCCATGGAGCTTTGAGATGCCAACCACAGCAGCTGGTCAGGTGCCAAAACTGACAACAGTGCCTGGGCTGGAACAGGGCAGAGAGAACAGCCAGCATTCCAGCTTCTGAATGCAACCTAGTGTTTCCACTAGAAATGCACAGACTTGAGAAGGACAGGGTTGTGTTTAACTGGAAAGCTCTTAGTGGGTGACTATCCCAGTACCATTTACCATCTGGATTCAAGGAATGGACACTCAGCTGACACACTGGAGGACTGCTAACAACGATGGACTCTTTTCCCAGAAAGGATCAGAGCATTCATGAGGTCCACTTTGCAAAATGACAAGTCTAAAAGGATTTTGGTGAACACATCAATCTTCAGGCTGATGTATTAAATGTTGTCATTTATCATACACTAGGGTTAAAATGTACGTACTAGTGATTTTTAATTGGGAGCTGATTCATGTCTCTATCGGAGTTTCATCAGCTGAATAAAGTTCTATCAAAATGTTGATCCAGAAGAGCTTTGCAAATTACCAAAGATTGTCTTTGGAGAACATTGTGGTTTAATGAATGTACTTTAAAGTGTTTGTCAGGGATTCATTTTTCTTGCTTTAAAAATATATCCAGAAGTGCTGCTATGCACAATTGAACCTTTCTCCCCCCATCACCAAATTACCCGTGGCATAGTCAGGGATTAATCATTCTTTATTTTAATTTGCAACAGATGGAAAGGCAAGGTGCAAGACAGATACAAACAGTTTACAGGGAGAGATTGATGGGTTAAGTGAATGGGCAAAAAGTTGGCAAATGAAGCATAGTGTGGCAAAACGTGGAATTGTTCATTTTGGAAGGGAGAACAAAAGAATACAGTTATTTAAATGGACAAAAACTGTAGAAAGCTGCAACAGAGACACTTCGGAGTACACGTACACGAATCAGAAAGCTAGCACAGGTGCAGCAAGTAATCAGGAAGGCTAATAGAATATTGAGTCTTGGGGGCAGAGTCCACGTGTATATTTAAGGCTGAAAGAGATTCTCAATCAGTAGGGAATCGAGGGTTACAGGGAAAATGCAGGCACGTGGACATGAGGAATGTTGGATCCTATTAAATGGCAGGGTAGGCTCGAGGAGCTGAATGACTTATTCCGGTCTGTATCTTTTTATATAAAACAAACAGTCTTACAGCCAGAAGCTAAAGCCCTGGTCAAAGTGTAAAAACAAGGATTGTCAATTTAAGAGAAAATATGTCTATCTGCTAAGACTCCAGCAGGCCATTCGGCAAATAGCATCCCCTTTAAAGAACATCCCCCCCCATCCTATCTCTGTAACTCTGCTTTTCCCAAAGCTAATCCACCTTGCCTGCACATCCCTGGGCACTATGAACTATTTGGCATGGCCATTCCACCTAACCTGCACATCTTTACACTATGGTTGGAAACTGGAGCACCTGGAGGAAATCCATACAGCCATGGGGAGAACGTGCAAACTCCACATCAGCACCTGAAACTGGAATTGAACCCGGGTCCCTGGCACTATGAGGCAGCCATGCTAACCATTGAGCCATGTCACCCTGTCTGTTCTGCAGTGGTTTTGTTTGCCTTCTCCTTTCTATCTGTAAAGTTAAATGGAGCTGTTTGAATTGTTCCACAGATAATGTTCTTTATACAGTCCAAATTTTTTTAAAAAATGGAAACATAAGCACAAAAACAAGAAACAAACCAACTCTTAATTCCAGACGTGTTCAGACACAAAAATAATATAAAAGAGTTTTATTTCCTTTCACAGCGCGTATGATGAAATTTTCTCTATTTTAGTTCAGTAAATGTGTTGATGCCTTTTGCACCTCACTATGCAGATACACAAATATTTCCTGCACGTTTTGTTGCTTGCAGAGCCCACCCATCTGGTTGATCTATGCCAACTCCCAATTCTATAGTGGCACGTTTTGCTCGATATCTCTATTTACACACAATTAAAATCGAATCATATGACTGCAGTTTCAAAGAACAACATTTTCCATTCAAAGCTACAGCAGTACTCCGGAACGCAACATTTCAATAAAATGATAAACTCACCCTTCCTCTAGACCTGCCAGTGGACTCTGGGAGAGCTTTGCCAGGTTTTTGGCATAGTCTTCTTCAATTTTAATCCTTTAAAAAAATTACATGTACATATTCAAAGTTGATTCAAATAGCCACTCCTTTCAACAAGAAAAGGCAATTTCCTACTTTTGTACTCTTGGAGGAAAACATTGTATTGTAAGAAAATATCAGAATGGTGCGTAAACTCAAAACATAATTTGTAAATACAACTTTATCCCAATCATTTATAGTGAAATGATTTAGAGTACCAATGCTTGATTTTCCTTATGACAGAAGGACCAGAGAACTGGTATTAATTAGCTAGCTCCACCAAAGAGCCAGCGCAGGCACAAGAGGCCAAACCACCTCCTCTATCAATGCTGTAATATTCTAGCATTCTAAAAAAGGTCAACTAATTGACTGTGAATCCCATCCAATATCACAATACCTACTCCAGGTCTAGCAGGAAGGCATCCAGCCTGTGACTTTGATTTTACAATCATCTTCCATAAAAAAATTTTCATTAAAATGCAAGCGTGGTGACGTTCAACAACAGAAGTCAGCAGTGTGAAACACTGATACCATTGACTGCCAATGTTTGTGCATATGAGACATATACGTCAACATTTCTTTATTCAATATTCTTGTGTCACAGCGCAAAAGATTTCCAAGAGACTAAATGGGGGAAAAAAAGAATGTTAGGTTTACTTTGAGTTTCAGATATGTATTCACACAAGCTTACAAACACGAAAATGATTAGAGACAAGAAAACTTACCCCATAAACTACCAAATGGTTTTCCTCTACTGCACCAGATTACACAGATCCTCTGGATCCCGAAAGAGGATGGGAGTCAGCAAACAGAGCTGAGTTGCGATCCATTATACACAGTGACATTTAATAACTATTTTGTTCTAGTCAAACAGGACAATCGACAGTGATGTGCAAGACCACAAGATGTTGGAGCAGAAGTGGGCCATTCAGCCCATCAAGTTTGCTTTGCCATTCCATTAGATCATTATTGGTCAGGCGACACCTTCACTTTCCTCCCTTTTCACCGTAACCCTCAGGTTTCTGAATTGATTAAATTTCATCTATCTCAGCATTGAATATACTTAATGACCCAGCCTTTACAGCACTTGGTGGTGAAGAATTACAGATTGACAGATTTACTCCCCTCTAAGAAATCCCTCCTTATCCCTGTGTTAAATGTGCGACCCTTAATTTTGAGATTATGCCCTCTGGTCCCAGACTCTACCACAAGGGGAAAACAACCTTTCTGCATCCATTAAGAATCTTGTACATTTCAATAAGGTCATTTCCCATTCTTCTAAACTCCATCGAGTACAGGCCCAATCTATTTAACCTCTTCTCATAAGAGGATCCCTCCATATCTGGTATCAGCCAGGATGATGGATTGTCCCGCAGAACTGACCAATCCCCCTCCACTGACACCCTCATCCGCTGAGCCGAACTCGTCCTCACCCTCAACAACTTCTCTTTCAATGCCTCCCACTTCCGACAGACAAAGGGGGTGGCCATGGGTACCTGCATGGGCCCAAGCTATGCCTGCCTCTTTGTAGGTTATGTGGAACAATCCCTCTTCCAGACCTACACTGGCCCTAAACCCAACCTCTTCCTCCGTTACATTGATGACTGTATCGGCGCCGCCTCATGCTCCCACAAGGAGCTCGAACAGTTCATCCACTTCAACACCATCTACCCCAACCTGAAGTTCACCTGGGACATCTCTAACACTTCTCTCTCCTTCCTGGACCTCCCTGTCTCCATCTCGGGTAACCACCTAGAAACCGATGTCTATTTCAAGCCCACTGACTCCCACAGCTACCTGGAACACACCTCCTCCCACCCACCTTCTTGCAAAAATGCCATCCCCTATTCCCAATTCCTTCGCCTCCGCCGCATCTGCTCCCAGGATGAAGCATTCCACTCCCGTACATCTCAGATGTCCTCGTTCTTCAAGGACCGCAACTCCCCCCCCGCAGTGGTCGAGAACGCCCTCGACCGGGTCACCCACATTTCCCACAACTCATCCCTCACACCCCGTCCCCGCAATAACGACCAAAAAAGAATCCCCCTTGTCCTCACGTAACACCCCACCAACCTCCGGATCCAACGCATCGTCCTCTGACACTTCCGCCATCTGCAATCCGACAGCACCACCAAAGACATTTTTCCCTCCCCACCCTTGTCTGCTTTCCAGAGGGACCACTCTCGCCGTGACTCCCTTGTCCGCTCCACCCACCCCTCCAGCCCCACCACACCCGGCACTTTTCCCTGCAACCGCAGGAAGTGCTACACTTGCCCCAACACCACCACCCTCACCCCCATCCCAGGCCCCAAGAAGACTTTCCACATCAAGCAGATGTTCACCTGCACATCTGTCAATGTGGTATACTGCATCCGCTGTACGCGTTGTGGCCTCCTCTACGTCGGGGAAACCAAGCGGAGGCTTGGGGACCGCTTTGCAGAACACCTGCGCTCAGTTTGCAACAAACAACTCCCCCTCCCATTCCTCAGACGACATGTCCATCCTGGGCCTCCTGCAATGCCACAGTGATGCCACCCGAAGGCTGCAGGAACAGCAAATCATATCCAGCCTGGGAACCCTGCAGCCCAATGGTATCAATGTGGATTTCACAAGCTTCAAAATCTCCCTTCCTCCAACCACATCCCAAAACCAGCCCAGCTTGTCCCCGCCTCCCTAACCTGTCCTTCCTCTCACCTATCCCCTCCTCCCACTTCAAGCCCCACCCTCATCTCCTATTTACTAACCTCATCCCGCCCCTTGACCTGTCCATCCTCCCTGGCCTGACCTATCTCCTCCCTACCCCCCCACTTACACTCACTTTTACTGGCTTCATCCCCGCCTCTTTGACCTGTCTGCCTCCTCTCCACCTATCCTCTCCTCTATCCATCTTCCATCCGCCTCCCCCTCTCTCCCTATTTATTTCAGAACCCTATTCCCCTCCCCCATTTCTGATGTAGGGTCTAGGCCCGAAACGTCAAGCTTTCCTGCTCCTATGATGCTGCTTGGCCTGCTGTGTTCATCCAGCTCCACACCTTGTTATCTATGATGGATTGTGAATCATGTTTGTCAATTATTTCACATCAATATACAAAGTCAGTTTATAGCATTTGAAATTTGTGAACATAGTGACAACGGTGGCTATGGTGATGCACTACGAATTAAATTAGCTTAATGATTTGTATCTGGCCTACATGACCTGAGAGTTTGCCGTAGGAGACATTGAAGAAGTACACCTGAAGGCATTTAGATCAACGAAAGAATATTACTGTTGCACTCCTGCCTTATGCTGTCCTATCAGGAGACATTTGGCAATGTGTACACATCTCTGAACGTGAAGCTTTCAGACTACTTAGTGTCTCAGTAGTGCAAGTTTCTATGGTAACCCAAGTTTGTAAATACAAAACACATTCATGAAATTATTGTGGACGATTGTTCCTAGTAATCGGATTGGATGTAAATTATGTAACAAAATGACCCAATATTCTAATCACTTGTTAAATCTGCTGGGAATTCCACACTGGACTTTTGAGCAGACATATAAGTGGAACAGAATAGGCATTCCTTAGTATAAGATTTTGTGCATTTATAATGGCATCAAACTAGGTCTGCCTTTACTTAAACACTTTTGTTTTGGGTCATTGATTGTTGGGAGTGCAGGGGAGGATGACTGCCGAGACATTTAATTTTACTGGACTAGCAGAAAGTATCTGAACTGCAAAACAAGTACACAGACAAAAAGCAGATAATGCAGATGGAAAAGAAACAGCAGCTATCAGAACAGGAAATAACTGTGGGCAGTCCAATGGTTGAAAGATCATAAAATCAAAACCAACTCAAATAAATGCTGATTAAGCCAAAAATGCACAAATGTTCTAAACAGCTGTGAAATATGCTGGTAGAATCGAGATGTGCAGAATTTATCTCTTAATGAAGCACAGAAAGTGTCCATGACTACTAACGCTTCACAGTCAATTTTAACTGTTCATTCTCGGAGGGAGACCTTTAGAAATGGATCGGCTGGCTGTATTACATTTTGTCCCACAGTGACATCTAAATCGGGCAGGGAACATTAAAAACTGAGCTTACTTCCCAATAGACCTATGCATCCCTGGCCTTCCATTCTCATCCAGCCAGGGATAGGGGACTGCTGGAGTCAGACATAAACACAAAGGAAGAAAATGAATGGATATGGGGATTACGGACCTCAGCGTATGTCACTGAATTAATTCAGATAATATACTTGGGCACTGAATTGATCGTCAAATTGAGACCTCCTTGTAAAATCTTGCCTAGGAAATTGCATAGTGTTGCAACTTGCACTTCCAGCAGCTGGAGTTTGCAGTCACAACTCAAGTTAGTAAGTCTGGGGCTCAACTTGAGCACAAAATCTGTGGCACTGCCATAAGACTGGACATGCCCTTTTTATGGCACCAGCTGCCATAAGCCTAGTTTAAGTGCATGGGGAGAACTGAAATGAATGGGTGAGTGGACGACTGAGTAAATGGGTAGCAGGATGGTTTGGCACATGGGTCTGAGGGTAATCAGGTTGGGAGGATTAGTTAGGCAGTGGTGGTGGTCAGGTCTGCTCAGGAGTTAATACGGTTAGGAGTGGTGGTCAGGTTGTGGGTGAGGCCAGTCCTAGGGGTCAGGGTTCAATGAGTGATTTGTAGCTTCTGTAGTTACCCAGGAGTTAAACTAGATTTTAACCTGTCTACCATTTCCCCAAGTCCCCTGTTTTAAGATTCACTCATGGGACATGGGTATCACTGGCTGGCCAGTAGTTATTGCTCATTTCTAATTCAGGTTAAGCGTTTCGGAACTGTCCAAATTCTTTCACTCTCAAAGGGTACTGGAGAGCTTTGGAATTCCTCGTCGCAAGTGTAAACTTCCCAGGCAAGTCCAACAGAAGTCAGCTTCCTCATGATTTCTGCAGAATCTTGAAGCTCATCTTGGGTTGTGTTTGTTCTCCGATGATCCAGAGACCAGAAGATGTGGCCCATTAAATCTAGAGACTGCCTTCCCTTCTCGGATAAATCCATGGCAACTACATTGAGGAACACTGATCCTTGATTACGCTCCTCTCCCAACAGTGTAACAAATAAAGAGATTGTTGACTGTTATCACATTGCCACGTATGGGGCCTGTGTCCAAATTAGCTGCCATGATTGTAGGCTGCAGCTGTGATTAATAAAAGGATTTTTGGGATGTCCATGTGTAAAAGGCCCTTAGCAATTGCGAGTCTCTCTTTACTTGCTTTTAAATAGAGGAATCTGGGTTTGTATACGAGTCAGTAGCTCCACTTTTTTTGTATTCCTCATTGCATTAATCTCAGAAAAAAATACTCATTCAAACCATACAACAGGCTGTCTGGATATTTATCGAAGTTTGTAAAGTGCCTAAGTAGACATCTCTTAGGAGCATTCCCCATCATACAGTAGTAGCAATAATGCTGGAAATTTAATAGCAGCAACTGAAGCAAAAGCAAGGTAATTAAGTTGACCAAGTTTAATATTCATCAATGTTCAGTATCAGACAGCTTCTTGCCAATTCCCTGTACAATGGATCAAAGAAGCAGCATCATAATTTAACTCTGTTACTACAAGTGGGCCACTTCCCCAAGGAAAGACATTAGTATTCAAAAATACAGTTAAAAAGTGAAATACAAGTAAAACATTTAGACGATGAGTTGGTGCAATTACCTTTCCCGAATAAATTCGGCCATTTCTTTCTGCATTTGTTTGCCCTTGAGCTGTTTCACAAGGATAATATCAAACCCAGCAATTGTGCTATTGCTCTGGGGGTCCTTTTTGTCTGCCTGTTGAGAAAGAAGGAAAAAAAAAGAATGTTTTAGAGAATAGTGCTGTGAAAAATATATTTTGATTTTCATTCACTTCAGTAAGGGAGTGTGCGGAAAGTGTGAGCCTGAACGCTGACATGCTCCAAAGTTTCCAATCACGATTAGTAGTGTTTTATGGGATGCTTCTGTTGACAGTCCAAGTTTCACATCCTATTCTGCTCTGTTCCTTCTGCCTCACTGGGATCTTTGTTCATGCATTTACACTCAGACACAAAGTAGTTACAACCAGACAGGGAGCAACAAATGGCACTCCTACAAACAGTATTAAGCAATAAAGGGTAAATTTACAAATGCACACCGGCAACAAATTGGCAATTTGGCTGTTTAATATTTAGGATTCACTGACTAGTGAAATTAAAAGCTGTCAGCACAGACTCATTACTCAAGAGGGAGTAGGAATAAATGAGTCAGTGTCACGTTGGCAGGCTATGACTCATGGGATTCCACAAAGATAAGTGTTTGGGCCCAAGCTCTTCACAATATACCTATTTAGTGGGGACCAAGTATTAACATATCCAAATTTCTAAATGGTACAGAGCTAAGTGGAAACATATATTGTGAGGAAAACATAGTATCTTCAGGAGGATTTGGACAGGCCGGATGAATGAGCAAGAACATCACAGATAGAACAGAATATGGGAAAATGGTAGGAAGAACAGATGTGCAATGCATCTCTTAAACAGTAAGAGGTTGGAAAGCATAGATGTGCAAAAGGACTTTGGCAGCCTGTTGATAAGTCAGTGAAAGCTAGGTGCACGAAGCTATTAAGAAAGCTAATTGACTGCTCGGTTTTTATTGCAAGACAATTTGAATATAAGGATAGTGAAGTCTTGTTTCAGATGTATAGAGGCTTGGATCGATGGCCCTTTGAGTACTGTGTGCAGTTTTGGTTTCCTTGGCTCAGGGTAAGACATTATTGCCATAGAGTGTGCAAACTTGTTCCCAGAATGGCAGGGCTGTTATTTGGACAGAGATTGGACAAACGGAGTCTGGATTCTCTAGGGTTTCGAAGAATGAGAAATGATCACTTTGAAACTTACAAGATGCTTAAAAAGGGCAGATACAGCTAAGCTGTTTCCACTTGTTGGAAGTCTAGAACTAGGAGCAGAATTTAAAAATAAGAGAAATACCAGTTAGGTGTAAGACGAAGAGTTTAAAATGCAGAGGATTGTGGATCTTCTCAGAATTCTTTACCACAGAGTGCATTGAACGCTCAGTTTGTTGAATACACTTAAGGTGGAGTTTGATATATTTCTGTTTAACAATGGAATGCAGGGTTATGGGGGTGGGGTGGCTAAAAGTCAATGAAGTGTTCAAGCTGCCATGTTGGAAAGGACTTGACATGCTGAATGGCCGATTTCTATCCCGGTTAATATTAACCGAGGCGCAGCAAGTGCACACTCGCCATGAATCAGAAGCCCATCAGTTCAAATCCCATTCCAGGCCACAGCTTCCTCCCCCATCCCCCAACAAACAAACACACACACACACACACACACACACACACTTTAACTTGGAAAGTGTGCGTGTGCGTGTGCGTGTGCGTGCGTGTTCCGAAAGCTCGTGATTTCAAATAAACCTGTTGGACAGTAACCTGGTGTTGTGAGACTTCCAACTTTGTCCATCCTAGTCCAACACTGGCATCTCTACATCACACAATATCTAGGTTACTCAAGTGCAGAATTGAGAGAGCATATTAACTACCTGAGATTGTGTGTTTTGGGTTAGATATTAAACCAAAGCCCTGTTTGCCCAAAGGGAGAAGATCCTACAGCAGCTTCTGTTAGTCCACAGACGATACTTATCCCTCAAATCAACATCACCAAAAATAGTTAAAGTGGTCGTCATCACATTGCTACTTGTGGTCCTACAGTGAATCATTCACTTTGCGACATTCAGAGGTCGTGAAATGCACTAGGTAAATGCGTGGCTTTCCTTCTTTCAACAAGCACCTTCTCATACACTTCATTGCAATCAACTCAAGATCAAGGAAGTGACAGGGCTGGGATTAAGTCTGCCCATTTGCTGAGTCAAGGACACAGGGGAGAAGGGGTAACCTAAAGAGAGATAAGAGACAACAACTTGAAGAGAAATAAATGAATGAAAAGGCAGCAAGAATGAGAGAAATTAAACAAAAAAAAGTGAAATAAGTAAGCAAGAAAGAAAAAAAAGTGAAATATTTACTTAAATTTTAACTTTTAAAGACACTTCCTGGTTTTGATAACAACAACAACAACAATGTGGAGAATCAAAGCATTTGCCTAGGTAACTTCTGCCCTATTGTTTCTAGGTTTTTCATTAGGTCAGTACTTTGTTTCAATTGTTCAAAATAAATTCAAATATTACAGTCCAATAGCATTCAATTTGGAAACTCTAACCATCCACAATTTCTTGGCTATTGCACTTAAATCCATGCTTCAACGTTGTAACACAATGCCAGTGCTGAGACGGTAACATACACTGAACCAACAATCTCTGACTTACAGGTGGTTACAATGCAATGAACGTCTGGCGATCTCTGCTAGCCAGGATTCTAACCACAGCCACGATGGGAAAACATTCCTTACCCAGAAATAGTCACAGTAGCTCCAATCATCTCGTTTGAGCAGCTGCTGTTCAGGCATTGTGTCTGGATGTGGGAATGTGACACAATTTATCTGTTTGGGGAAACAAAAATATCTTTAAATCATGACAAACTGATGATAAAAATGCAGGTTCCTGCACTGTTTGCATTTTAGGCACAAATTCCTTTGGCGAAAACAGTAGTATTATTTTCTCAGTCATAGGATAACAGTAATTTTCAGCTTCTCTATTCCTATTTACTCAATAATTTAATCCTGTAGCATACATTCTCAGCTTTGGTCGCTCCTGAAAGCTGTGCTGAAGGATGGTTCACTAAGACCGTTTATGAACTGCAGCCAAACAGTCAATCTTCATATTCCATGCCAAAATAAAGAGCGGTTACAGTCTATTCAACCACAAAGAGCAAGGTAGAAACTGGTTATACACAGAGGTAAGTGGTTCATCTTCCATCTCCGCAAAGCCTTTCCACCACCTACAAAGTCTCAAGTCAGAGCAGAAGGAAATATTCCCCACTTTCCTGCACAGGTGCAACTGAAACAAGATGCATGAAGAGACATTCAAGTAAATTAATCACAGATTTACAGCACAGTAAAAGGCCCTTTGGCCCATCTTATCCATGCCGGTCAAAAACAACCTGTTTGCCTTGACATCACAAGTGCACATCTCAATACAGCAAACTTTATTTTAACTGGCACTCTCAATAAACCAGCAAAAATTATACCCGTGAAATACCAGAAGTTTCCTATGTTATCACAACCTCCACTATATCTGGTGTGGTCAGTTGAGGATGCGAGTGAGAAGGCTCTCCACTGGTAAGTTTTATTTAAGGCAAACTTAAATTATTTAAGTGATTTATGCTGTTGAATGGGATTCTGAAGAGAAAGGACTTGCATACATTTGGAGAGGCAAGGAATGATTAGGGATAGTCAGCATGGCTTTGTGCGTGGGAGATCGTGTCTCACAAAATTGATTGAGATTTTTGAAGACCTAACCAAAAAGACTGAAGGAGGGCAGAGCACTAGATGCTATCTATGTGGACTTTAGTAAAGCCTTTGACAAGGTTCTGCATAGATTGACTGTTTAATCAAGTTAGATCACATAGGATTCAGAGAGAGCTTGCCTTCAGAGGGAGAAGGGGCAGAAGGAGATGGGACAAAGGGTAGGAGACAGAGGGTGATGGTGGAGGGCTGTTTTCTCAGTTGGAGGCCTGCGACCAGTGGTGGTCCACAGGGATCGGTGCTGGGTCCACTTTTGTCATTTATATAAACAATTTGGATGAGAATTTAAGACGCATGGTTAGTAAGTTTGCAGATGACACACCAAAACTGGTGGTATAGATAACCACCTTCGCTGTCAACTAAGATTACAAAGGGCTCTTGGTCAATTGGGCCAATGGGCTGAGGAGTGGCAGTGGAAGTTTAATTTGGACCAATGCAAGGTATTGCATTTTGACAAAACAAACAAGGGCAGCAATTTATTGTTAATGGGCAGTGTTGCCGAACAGAGAGATCTAGGGATTCAGGTACATAGTTCTTTCAGATTTGCACCACAGGTAGAGGTGGTGGTTAAGAAGGCATTTAGCACACTTGCCTTCTTTGGTCAGGCCATCGAGCACAGGAGTTGGGATGTCATGTTGAGGTTGCACAGGACATTGAGATTGAGATTGAGGTTGAGCTTGAGGGGGTGATCTTATAGAGATTTATAAAATCCTGAGGGGCATAGATAAGGTGAATAGCAAAAGTCTTTTCCCTAGGGTGGAAGAGTTCAAAACTAGATGGCACAGTGTTAAAGGCAAGAGATTTTAATAAAAAGACTTGAGACCAGAGGGGGAGCTTTTCCATTTGGAGAGTGGTTTGCAGTTGGACTGCACCGCCAGAGTAAAAGGTAAATGCAGGTACAATTCCAACATTTAAAAGACATTTGGATAGATACAGGAAAAGGTAAGGTTTACAGGGATGTGGGCCAAATGCAGGCAAGTGGAATTAGTTTGTGAAACTTGGTCAGCATGGGATGAGTTGGACTGAAGGGTCTGTCTCCATGTATGACTCTGAGTACACCCCTGCATTACGTTTCTATTACTTAGTGTGTTTTTACATTGATTATGTGGACTTCTTGATCAACTAGAATATTTGATCAACTGGCACACTTCTGGTCCCATAGATGTCGGTTAATAAAAAGTTTGCTGTACTACTTAAATGTTGAGGGTTTCTACGTCTACCACTCTTACAGGCAGTGAATTTCAGATTTCCACCACTCTCGGAGTGCAAGTGTTTCTGGCCTCTGACCTTTGCTACCAGTCTCCCAAGCGGGACCTTATCTGTTTGTTTCCACGCAACTCAACACTCCCTTTCTGTTGCCATTGCCCCTAACCAGTCCTTAACCATCTGCCACGCTCAAACGGCCCCTCCTAATGTGGCTGCATTGTATGATATCTATATGCAAGGCAGCAACTACTCACCAAAGGTGACACTGTTTTAAGATATTTTTAGGACAGATGAGAATTTTTGTTTTCCCTGAAGCTTACGCAACTTTGGAACTCTCTGCCTCAGAAAGCAGTGGAGCCAGCACACTGAATATTTTTAAGGCGGAGGTAGATTTCTGTTGCACAAGGGACTCAAAGGTTAGTGGGAATAAATCAAGTGTGGAATTTGAAACACAGGAGACCAGCCACGATCTTATTGAACGGCAGAACAAACTCACGGATCCGAATTCTCCTAACTCTTACGCCCCCACCCTTGATGGTTTTTTTCATTGAGGTGGATAAGGACAACAGTATTATAGGAGCGCCATCACGCACAAGATTTCCAACCAAGTTACACCCAATCCTAACTTGGACATGCGCCCCTTTTCTGCATGATGAATGAGTGACAGTCTCAAAATTCCCTAGCAATCCAATCATGGCAAACCCAGTAACACAGGGTAGTTTCAGAAGGTCCCTCTATCATCTCAAAACACAGGCATTGGCTGTTGAATAGAGCCTTGGTAGCAGTGCCCACATCCCAAGTATCAATAAAAATGAAAACAAAAGCAAATCACCATGAAACTGGGCTGTTCTCCTCTGCCATCAATGCATATTTACCTCCCCCTTTCTATACTTAGGGCAGTCCTGCTGAGATTGACCAATTAATCAAAGATTAGTAAATGAGATCACGGCAGATTAACTACCTGCATGATACGTTACAGTTCCCTACAGATATTACCTTCTTCTTTCTGTTTCAGCTACCTTGTGTTTATAAATTGTTCATAAAATATTAAGAACCAAGCGAGTTTAGAAGTACAACATTGGTGTTGCTGTAAAACATGACAAGCAGATATATTTACCACTGGAGATGTACTTCCACTTACAAAAGGAGTCATTTGTCATATATTTCACTAATCACCAAATCTCCCATCATTTCAAAATAGTACACCTCAGAAGTAATACAAATTGCGAATGTTTCATTATTATGTTGCACAATATATCCCACGATCAACATTGTGAATGGTTATTGAATGCAGCTTTTGAAAACATTAAGGTGAGAAAACTGGCTAGGACACTTAGAGCCCACTGCAGGTCCAAGGACACCATGCAATTTTTAATGGCTGCCTGAGTAAAGAGAGAAGGCTTCAGTTAATGTCTTGGTGAAAAGTCTTGGATACCCATTTCAGAACTACAGGCGACAATGCAGATGTGACACAATCTGAACCAGGACGCCCAAAGTTGTCCTGAATTTTGGCTTTGAGCCTTATTAGCATAAGCTGATCTCTCTACCATTGATCATTGTGTTGATCATTATGCAATATTTTTTCTGGCTGGCCGCCTGGTCTATTTATGTTTCAAAAATGTGAAGTAAAAGGTTTATCCGACACAAGATGGTGTATTTACACTTTCTCCTCCCCCAAAGGGAAACTATGCAGTTCATAAAAGGTAGTGACACAGGGCTGAAATATCTGGAAAAAAAATGTTAATAACCCAGAACGTACAGTTCTGAGGAAGGGCCACCAGACCCGAAACGTTAACTCTGATTTTTTATTCACAGATGCTGCTCAGCCTTTCCATCAACTTCTGTTTTTGTACAGTTCAGATGCTGTGCTCCTGGTTGTGTAGCAGGGAAGAACTACTGCCTGTCAAATCATCATACTGTAAAAAGTGGGTCATTGAGTGTTCAAAATGAGGACTTGGTTTTGATGCAACAATTCTGCTCAGGGGCATTTAACGTCAAGGAGCCTAAAGCAGTCCTTAAACGATACCACTGGTAAATATTCAATTGTTCACAGGAAGGTTATTAAAGACATGTTGTGGTCTAAGGAGGACCATTACTGCTCCTTGACCACACAGAAGTCAACTCCATTCTAATTCCTGGTATTCAACAATTGGTTGACTTTCCCAAGCAATTACTTCATTGCCCTCGGCCTTACTTCACCTCCAAGAAAGCTCCACCAGATTTATCACCCTGTGCAATCAGACCTATATCTCCCCACATACACCCTTATTCTCACTAGAGTTGACAGCATGCTGGTTAATTTCAAGGAGATACAATCAAGTGACATCAGAAGTCAGAAATACCTAATGCATCTGGTTTGTGCAACCCGAAACCACCACAATTATTCACCGATAACTGCATATTCTGTTCCATTGCACTAACGAGCGATTCACTTGTGAACCTGTAAACAAATATAGTCTGAAAAAGTGTGGATGTTGCATTACAAGGCATTAACTTGTAACATGCAATCCTGTCAAGTGTTTATTCTAAAGTGTGTAAAGATTGTCCACCACACTTATTCAGGAAACTATATATGGATATTGCATAATACACATATGAAAATTGCTAAGCTGCTACCAAGCAGAGTCAAGTTCACAGGAAGTACAAGGCAGACAACTAGGGTTCCAAAGTTGCAACTTCATCTTTGGTTACAATGCCAAGACATACAAGCCCACAGGCCAAGTGTGGAAAATAGGATTAGAATAGTTGCATGCTTGTTTTTGATCGGTGCAGACTTGAAGGACTTTTTTGTGTGCTGTAGACCTTTGACTCGTTCACGTTGAATGTAATTATTTCCTGGGGACCTGTAATTTACCGCATTAAAGCAATTTTCATATTGACTCAAAAACAAATGGAGAGATTTCATTTTTTAAAAATAATGACAGCAAAGCACTTTATTGCAAATATTCTTTACAGACCAATTATCTGTAAAGAGATTCTTCGTGCAATTATACAGGTCCAACGTCAGATTCCAACTGTGCTGTTGACAAGAACACAGCGCATCTTCACAACCCTCAACCGGTAGCATCTTAGAAGCTTCGTTGCTAAAAATAATTCAGCACCCTATCACAGAATGTGCAGGGAACTGGTCTGCAATTGACAAGAGAAAAAACATAATCTTGTTTTATTGCAGCTTTCTTATACCAACTGTCAACCATGCAGTACATTAAGTCCACAAAATCAACAGGAATGCCATCTCAGCATAGGTACCTAGAAACCCGCAAGAGTTCCAGCACTGGATTTCAGAATATCAAAGTCAAGACAAATTTGTATCATTAAAACATAAAACTGTGAGCAATTTTGCATTGAGGGAGGCTAATAATTCAGGCTTCAGGGTTTCCCACTTCGAGGCCTGCTATCCCACAATTTACTGTGCACTCGCTTGCAAGGGAAGAATTTCAACTAACAGGCCAGTTAGTGTCTGCTCACTTTTTCAACATGACAGCAACAATAAAGTAATTTCCAGTTCTTGAGACTTACAAACATGTGCCCTGACCCCTCTCCATTCCCAAGAGATGGAGCCAGCCAAGATTTTGAATTCTCACAAAAGCAAAACAAACTCGGAACATTGAATTAAACTTTAAAGTTGTCTACTTGCAGTTGGTTTCTTTTGATGTGCCTCGTGTCTAAAGTTTCGTGCTTTTAAGTGACTGCCATGTTTAGCAGTACAGTGATCTCCATTTGTACACATTCTAATGTTCTGTTGCTAGCTCGTTATTTAATGGTGCTTTTTCCGATGACATCAGTCAACACAGTATTAATTACTGCAATGCCGCCTGCAGGGAGTGGCAGGGGAAGCCCCATTTGAAGTCTTGCTGTTTTCACTACTTATGTAAGCATCAAATGTGCAGAGATGCTTGCCAGAAAATATCAAAACGATTACTGTTGTGTCACTTCGCATAGCATTGAGAAGCCAAAAAAAAATGTTAATCTTTGATCTTTGCAAGAACTTCAAAATACGTACATTAGACTTAAAAAGGATCGCCCTGAACTGTCAACACATTCAGCTCGATGCAAAATTGCTTACTTTGAATTGTCTCTTCATTTGAAATGTAATTGCTTCTCAAAGATTTATATTCTTAATAGAATTGCTTCATTTTATAGAGGTTTATAAAATCACGAGAGGTATGGAATCATAGAACCCCTACAGCGTGGAAGCAGGCCATTCGGCCCAACAAGTCCACACTGACCCTCTGAAAAGCATCCCACCCATACCCACCCCTACGATATCCCTGTAACGCTGCATTTCCCATGGCCAATCCGCCTAACTTGCACATCTTTGGACTGTGGGAGGAACACCCGCAGATCAGGGGGAATGTGTAAACTCCACACACACCATCACCCGATGGTGGAATTGAACCCAGGTCCCTGGCACTGTGAGGCAGCAGTGCTAACCACTGAGCCACCATATTGCTCTGTGGATAGGCATGGATAGAGTGAATAGTCAAGGTCTTTTTCCCAGAACAGGAGTCCAAAACCAGACGGCATAGATTTAAAGCGAGAGGGGAAAAGATTTAAAATGGATCTGAGGGGCAACTTTTTCATGCAGAGGGGGTGTGTGCATGGAATGAGCTGCCAGAGAAGGTGGAGGAGGCTGGTGCAATAACAAGATTTAAAAGGCATTGGGATGGCTACATGAACAAGAAGGGTTTAAGAGGGATATGGACCAAATGTTGGCAAAAGAGGCTAGACTAAATTTTGGATATCTGGTCAGAATGGACGAGTTGGACCAAAGGGTCTGTTTCCATGCCATACAAGTGAATGACTCTAACCAATTATTTAAAGTTACGAATAGCCAACTATATTTAAGTATATCAACATATTCCCCCTTTATTAATGATTGGCACAGACTCGACCAATTTATTTTAATTTAGCTTGTTCAGAAATGTTATGTCACATCTCTGGGGCAAGTGGGACTTGAACCATTGCTGCTGAGGGCTCCCAGTGTGTGCTGGCCTCTGAAATTCTGCCCTTGCAAGTAAATGCACAGGAAGTTATGGGATAGCAGGTACAGAAATGGAAAACGGTGAAGGCTGTGCATCTGTGAAAGGTGGATTGAGAGAAAAAAAATTCCTAATTAACCTGTTCAGAGATGTTATTATATACCACTGGAGCAGATGGGACTTGAACCTAGGCCTCTCATTCCAGGGGTACGGACACTATCATTACAAGAGGGGCCCACACCACCCCTTCTTGATAGGGGCAACATTTCCACCTCCCCAGATTACTCCACTCGTCTGAAGACTGAGTCTGATATTGGTGTACGTAGGACTCTATTTCTCTTCATCTTGTCTTCCTTAGGTGCCCAAGTGAGGAGCCAAGACAGAATTACTCCTCAGAGGCCTATATGCACATGTCCCTCTTAGGAAAACACAGTCAGAATGTAAAAAGCGGCTGATCTCCTCATTTCTCCAGATCAGAGGCTCCAAAGCCAAGTATAAAACCTTAACAATGCTCCAGCTATCGTCAGATAAAGCAGCACAGACCACCATTCTAGCGGTTTGTATGTACCCTGCCAATACAAACAACTGGAGGTACACATTTTTTTTGTCAAGATTACAGTAGTCAGGCAATCAGATGGGTGATTCTGATGATCTTTGAGCAAATAGGAGAGGGATTCCAATTGGCACCTCTCCATGTGCTGAGCTTTCAATCAACTGGAACAGTACGCAAATAGAAAGGAAAAACTCAAAATAATTGGCCAGCATTCAGTCCCAATTAAGCCAACAGCAGTAGTTCAGGCCCAGTAACTGTTAAAAACAGGCAATATTGGAAAAAAAAAAACTTAGATCAGACATCTTACATGGGGAGGGACAGAAAGAGTAACCGAGTTAACACTTCACACGGAAGATCTTTTGTCAATTGCAGTGCTCACTTTGTTTCATTTAGAAGTATCTAGCGCGCCTTTTTGTCAGCTTCATATACAATTCTATCAAATAGAGCTCTTATAGATAATGGAATCAAGGGTTATGGGATAAGGCAGGAACAGGATACTGATGTGGATGATCAGCCATGATCATAATGAATGGCGGTGCTGGCTCGAAGGGCTGAATGGCCTACTCCTGCACCTATTGTCTATAAATTGAAAGTATTGTGTGCATATTTAGTTTCACCATATTATAATCTTTACATATACATTTGGATAGACATTCACTTTGCGTCGGAACAATGTTAAGGCTGGATGTGACTAACAAAGTGAAAACTGGACTGCAGCTTCCACAGTCTGCACTTTTCCAGTACAAGGTCAGAAGTCACGTGACATCAGGTTATAGTCGAAAAGATTTACTTGAAATCACAACCTTTCGGAGTAATGCTCCTTCGTCAGGTGGAGAAGTGCTCAAAAGCTTGTGATTTCAAATAAACCTGTTGGACTGTACCCAAGTGTCATATGATTTCTGACTTTGCCCACGCCAGTCCTCCACATCGTGCTTATCTGGTACAATTTAACTTGCTTTGTTCCTCCACAAACTGTATGCAATCTCTGAGACTCAACATGGAAATCCACATGAAGTTATGATGCTTGCTCATCGAACAAAGCTGAAAATGTGTAATTTTAAATCAGTGTCATTGTTACTGCCAGCAACCTGTTTGGCAGCACAAGTTTAATTTTACAAGCAGGGGATGCTGCATTCCATCACTTCTGAAGTTAAAACAATGCTTTTTAAACCTTTTCTTCCACATCTTTATTTCTCTTTACGTGAATGATTTTATAATTAATTCTATAACCTCATTTGTAGCATCTGGCTTAAACTCTAGGTGTTTCAGGTGGGATTGTTCAATCTAATTAGTTGAAGATCACACTGTTGCTGGCTTGTTCACACATTCCACAAACCTGCCATACAGCGTGCCCTTCTGTAAAGGATCTCTGGGAGTTAATGGTTGCTACTCAAATACCTACAACAGCAAGGCTGTGGGAATCTGCAAACCGAATGAACAGGAAGCACTACTGCTCCACTTCTGACTACAAATTCTGAGCATTAAATAAACTTGGCAGAATTTCACACCTCCTCCTGTGAAGGCCCTGTAGTTTGGCATGAGATACAGAGGAACCCTGTGGTCTAACCAACTACTTATATATTTGTAAAAAATTGCTGTGTATTTTTCTATTTAACTACAAAACAAATGTTATGTAGTCAAGATAATGTAGAAGCAGAAAATGACATTAAAGTGATAACCTGTAGTGATTAGGACCAGGTGGATCTTGTTGACTATGAGATCCTTGATTGGCCCAGGGTAACCCCCCCCCCACCCCGAATCAAGGGAAGCCCTGTCTGACCAATATAAACAGGGGATTGACAGTCTCCTCAGTTCAGTCGACTGACTGACAGTTGGCTGGCTACAGCCAGTGTACTATGCACAAGGAAATAAAGGGTGACCTGGTGACGGGATACCGACCTCTGTGCAATGTTTCATCTGAATATGGCAATTGTTCTTGACTCACTGCATGCAGTAGCCATAGTGAACAATAACTCTTTATAAATTCTAAGTGAAGGACAGAACAGCAGTGATGATGAGGCAGAGCGATTTGTAGCTATTGCCTGCAGTCAATTTTGCAAAACATTAAAATGGTCAGTGAACTTAAATATCAATTTATTGCATATCATCACATCATTGCACTCAACACTCAACAGAAGGAATGTCACTTGGTGCCTAAGATGAATTAAATATTTAATGCTACATTTGTGCCATTTGGATGAACATTAGAATATATTTCAATGCAAATCGCATGAACCTCCTGATTCTCCTTGCAGAACCAAAGCCATAATCTCCAAGCAGTACTGTTCAAGATTACTTTGGTCAACATTCAATTGCCTGAAAGTCTGGATGATTTGGTTTAACAGTATTGGTAAAATATTGAAATAAAGTAGTATACTGGCTATACCTCGCCGTGCATTTTAAGCGTTTCTCTCTTCTTTTAGAAATGCTATACTAGATTGTTAGTGACTTGACAGCCACATTACAAAATGCACCCTGCAGACTAGAAGGGAAAGAACAAAAGAATTCCTGTTGTGTCCCAAGGGTCCAGATTTGAACAAGCTCAACAACATTGAAGGTCAATAAGAAAGTTGTGCAGTCAATAGTAACACTCAAAGCGTCATCACCATTTACATTAGAATAATGTGCAAACTTTCAGAAATGACAACAGTCCACTACTATACCAAAAACACCAAGGGCACAAACTTCAAAGCTTTCTTTGGTTGTGGAAGGAGAGTCAGGAAGTTCATGCCATACATGCCAGACTAGGATACATTTTATTTTTTTGTCAAAAGCTTGTCAAACGTTTTCACAAATGGAAAATGTTCCTTTAAAATGTATAGCTGCAGATAAAAGTTCCCTATTTACAAGCATAAACAGAGGACAGAGCTGTGGAATTTATATATACAGCTGCAAATCTACTGGCCTAACAGTCAGGAATGAGAACTGGGGCCTGTCACAAGTTTATTTATTTAACAGGCTATATTGCCGATTTTACTATCATTTCAATGGGGAGGTTGTGGTATCTTTACATTGTAATCTTTTGCCAAGCCCAGCATTAATGATAAACTATCAGTAATTACAGATGTTCCCTTTAAATCAGTTTAAGGGTGTCATATAGCGATGTTCCTGTAATAACCAGTAAATTACAATGAGGCAAATAGTTTGATTCAGACTGCACAGTCAGAGTCTGGAAAATTATATATAAAGTTGTTTTAAACTTTGATGAAACAATATCGTTACTCTTTAATTCAATATCAGATTACAGGATATGAAATTGAAGTTGAAATATGAATTTTACGCAGGAGCGAGATAAGGCTAGTACATTGGGTGGGAACATGGATTTCATTGTGATGTTTACTTTGCAACTATTAAAAACTTATCAAAAATTATTCAGTTTTTTACATTATAACAAAGACAGAAAACTATTTTTGAAAAAGTATGGATTCGTGTGTATTGTTCAGATGTCAGAAATCGCTGACAAATTACTCTAAATTCTGACTGTAAGTTTCCTAACAAGATAGATCCTATTCCTATGTTAACAGTGTTGTAAAGGAAATAAAATCTCAAGGGGAGATGTTCATATATAGGTTTAAGAGTCTAAAAGGGTTAACACAGAGAAGTTCCATCCTTAAGTATCATCTGTTATATCGTATCGTACAGGCTTGGTGGCGGAAAAACTGGAGGATCTTAAAAGTTCCTCCTTACTGTCTCTATAACAACATCTATCACATCATTGAAACCTGTACCACCGTTAATAATATAAACTACATCTTATTTAACTTCTTCTCATTAGATTAGCAAGTGGTTTTCCTGTACCACAACAAAGGGATGCTCGAGATTCCTACCATAAAATATGACGTGGTCAACAAACCTATTCCATTGAGAGCAATAATGCAACGGCCTTACACAACATGGTGATCTGCAATGAGAAGTTCTCATTTAACACAGAAACCCTAAAGTGTGGAAACAGGCCACTCAGCCCAACAATTCCACACCGGTCCTCTGAGCAGCATCCCATCCAGACTCATCTCCCTACCATTTCCCTGCAACCCTACACTGCCCATGGCTAACACACCTAACCTTTGGGCAATCTTGCATGACCAATCCACCTAACCTGCATGTCTTTGGACTGTGGGAGGAAACCGGAAAACCCAGAGGAAACCTACGCAGACACAGGGAGAACGTGCAAACTCCACACAGTTGCCCAGTGCTGAAATTGAACCCGGATATCTGGTGCAATGAGGCAGCAGTCCTAACCACTGAGCCACTGTACCGCCCATACTTGCCAGCTCTCCAGGAGGTCAAACCAGGACTTCACCATGTGAATTAACTTCCTGCAGTACTCAGCTGAAGAGTCTCTCTTAGTTCCAACACAATTCCTGTGGGTTTAGCTAAGATTTGCAACAAAAGAAAATGCAGAGCAAAAGTTTTTATTCACATGCTCACCTTGATGCAATTAAAAACAACCACCTTCACAACTATTCAAGAAACAGTTTCAGGGTCAGCATGTAAAGATAAGCATCAAGACTAGATGAAGCCCCAGCTTTCTCTATGTGACACAAGCACGGAGCACAGAAAAGAGGTCACATTCCACATGGATAACATGCTGAGCACGTAACATGGTAGGTCAAAATGATTTCACATGGAGAATTTTTGCCCAAGTTAAATATGGTCACCCACCACTAAATTATCACAGGCTACATTTGATCTTCATTAAGCAAGATTCATATTATTTCCATTCTGGAGAAGACATCACAAAAGAGGCATATTCTGGACACAACAGAAGCTGTTACATTCATTCCAGACTACAAATTTACAGAAGATGATGTACAATGTAGATGTACAGGACACTGGACGTGGTAATTATGTGTATACACTACTGTCTATCCATGCCTGCATAGCTGGAAGATCATTAAAGTCCCTAATAAGGTAACAGAATAAATAGACAAATGCTGAAACCTGTTATTCTCCCTTCCGCCCACACATTTTCTCACCATCTCCTGACCACCTTATTCTTTATTGACTCCTGAGTTTCTCATACACCAAGTTACTATGATTTGCTTCACACTCCTGTCACTCCAACCAACCATGAGCAATGCCCAAGAAATTGCCAAACTAATGCATGAAAGGAAGTTATATCATCTGCCTAAGAGCATTATAATTAGGACGAGGTACATACTATATGGCCTATCACTACAATCACAGGCAATCTTAGATTTCAATTACACTTTCCCACCTCCTCCCCATATGTCTGGATACGCTGAGAAACCAAAAATCTGCTTCTCTCCACTTTAATAGTCAATAGGAGCGTCCACAACCCTCAGTGGTACAGAATCCAAGGATTCACAATCCTTCAAGTCAAGAAATTTCTTCTCATCTTAGTCTTAAATGACAAACCCTTTATCTTAAGGCTGTCTCCATGTCTCTCATTCTTTGGCCAGGCAGGATACATCCTCTCAGCGTCTACCCTGCTAAGCCCCTTCCGAATATTCCAAGTTTAATTGAGATCACCTCTCATTTTCACTAAACTCCAAAAAAAAAGACACAATTACTCAGCCACTGATCATGAGTTAAGCCTCTCAATTTGAGGCCTCATTTAGTGAACCTTTGCCATACCATCTTCAATGCAGGTAATACTTTCTTAAGTAGGGAGACCAAAATATAACACATTCCAAACACATTCGCACCCAAGACCTGCACAACTGTAGAAAAAGCAATTTATTCTTGTACTCCAATCCCCTTTAAATAAAAGTCAACATGCCAAATACATTGCTAATTCTTACTGTACATGCATACTAACATTCTGTGCTCCTTGTATGCCAATTGACCTCTGAAATTATTAACATTTATAAGTTTTATACACTTGAAAAATTCTTGTTTGTGTTCTTAATATAAAAGCACATTAATCTCACACTTGCTCACAATTCAACCAATTGGCAACCTTGCTGCCCATTCATTTAAAGAAGTGGCAAGATGATATGAGCAGAATATGATCTTCTCATATTTGGATTTCCATCCAATTACATATCACCAGAAAGTGTAAATATATTCGTCTGAGCTTCTTTACCCAAGTTATTAATATGGATTGTATATAGCAGAGGACCTAACACTGATCCTTGTAACCCATTAGTCACAGCCTGTCAACTTGAAAACATGCCATCTTTCTTATTCCCTGCTTCCTATTGGTTAGCCACGTCTCCGATGTATCATCCCCAACTACCTGAGCCCTTATCCAGTTGAACAGCCTTTTGCGTATCACCTCAAATGCCTTTGAAAATTGAATTATTTAACATCACCTGACCCCTTCTATTGACCCTACTAGTCCATCCAATGACTCAAGAAATTTGTCTCGTATTGTTTCCCATTCATAAAAATTGATCATATTATGATTACTATGTGCATTTTGAAAACTGCCCTAATACAGGTTTCCAGCATTTTTTGCCTATAACTGTTATCAGGTTCACTGGGTGATAAGTTTTCTATTTTCCTTTTTTGAATATAGAGCTACATTATGCTGACTTAAAATTCTCTGGAACCACTGCAGAGCCTAGCAAATTTAGAAAATCATTCATTCTTCGAGCATTCACTCCCCCTGCAGCCTTCTCTTTCAGAACACCAGAATGTACACAATCAGAACCTGGGCATTTGTCAGATTTTAGCTCTTTAAATCTCTCCCTTAATATTACTTCAATAAATTCATTTTCTAGCACCTCTATTTCCAGTATATAATTTGCCTTCTACTTTGAAGACAGGCATGTAATGCATGTTCTACGTCTCTGCCATTTCCTCATTTCCCATAACGATTGTTTTCTGTTTCTGCATATGTACCAACATTAATAAGCTTTCCTTTTATATATTTTTAGAAGCCCTTACTGTTTCTATTCACACTGTTAGTTAATTATCCGATCAACTAGCCAGCTTTCTCCTCACACCTATGTATTAAGTTTAGGATTCTTGAGTCCATCATACTTACTACATCACAAATCAAACTCCTCATACCTTGTAAGTTTAGATCTACAAAGTGAAAATTTTTGTTAAAGAGCCTTATTCGTTTTTCTCTGGACTTCAGGATGGACCTTGCTGATCAAGTGACTGCAAAATGCAGAGAATTGATCACTCTCAAAATGACCTCAACATGTTTGTCTGAAGAGATGTTCTCAGGATGTAATCACTTGGACTAACCTTTTTGGACTTGCTACAATATACCTCAGGAGCAGGTGGGACTTGAACACTCCCCAACCTGGATTTCTGGGCCTTCTCGCGATGTATTGTAACTGATTATTACTAGTTCACAAGAGACTATAGCTTGTACGTGGCTTGAGATAAGCACGGGAAAAAGCAAGGTAGTAGCCATGAACTCCCACTGCTGATAGGGAGAATGATCCTGCACCATTGGCATAATTCTGCAAAACATGCTGGCTATCTGGCCAAATGACCTAACCCATCCCAAAGAAAATTAGAGCAGCTGAGGCAGACCATACCAACAAAGAGCAGTAGTTTCAAAAGATGTGGGGAATTTAACCTTACAGTACTCCCACCCATCTCAGAGTACTGTCCAACTACATTAGAACTGCACCAGAAAAATTTACGATATATTCTAAAGATACGTTTGTATATAAATTTTACACAACGGTACACATAGCTGACACTCCAGTGCACTAGTGAGGGAGTACTGCACTGCCCAAGTGTTCTTCCAGATAGACAAAAATATTTCACGATACTATTTAATTGGGTGCTCTCCTCAACATCCTGACAATTAACCCTTAGAAAACAGATAAAGTGATCACTTATTTCATCATGGTATATGGGAGATTACTGTGTGCAAATTGACTACTGCACTTAATATAAATAATACTTCAAAAGTATTCTAAACAGTTGTAAACCATTTTGGAAAGTTCTAAAGTCATGAGAGGCACTATATAAATTTAAATATAGTCCAAAAACAAAACTGCATTAGCAAGCCATGGAAGATTCTCCAACGTGGTTAGATACAAACTGAAACACTCTGCAGATCCCCAGTAATTAATCAGTAAACAAATTTCCATTAAAGCAGCTCAACTGACAGTTAACTTTACATTTGGGCAGCAGTGATAGAATTCATCGTTCTCAAATGCCTGGATTCAGCCAAGTCCAGAACATATGCCCTGACCAAGGTAAAAGCCACACAATTTTATACACTGCAGAACAAAGTTACAGCATCCTTGATCGATCAATCACTGAAGGGTTCTAGATTAAAGTTCCAAAAGCCACTCATTCATCGGCAGCTAATGTTGCATACTTTGGGAAATGGGTTCAGTTTTGCACATTGCAGCTTGTAGCATCATTCAAACAAATACAGCATCCATCTGGGATTAAGTACTGGGTGCGAGACTATCTCGGGGCTATCACCACATGGGCACTTCACAACAGCTGTTGTACAACTACATCTGCTGCAAAGCATACTTTAAAACTTCAAATTTACTGTTCTTTGCAAGGTCTTTGCTGATATGGAAAACTTCACTGGTACTTAGATCAGTATAATTCAATTCATGCACTGAGACACGTGTACACACTGCTGCCTACAATCGAGGCTACTTGTAACAGCCTTAGTGCCGAGATCAGCCACTCAGATGAGTGGGCAACATAGGAAACAAGAAGAAGAAGGGCATCCATTTCCTCAAGCCTGTTTTTCGCCACTCAATAATTCAACTGTTGGCCCTATTCCGGAGCTCTAATGGATCTGGGTCAATAACAGGCAAATGATAGCCTGAGTTAATAAAAATTTGTCCACACCAATCATGGAAATTTCAATTAGTCTTTGACCCACTGATTCTTGCTAGATGGGGGCATGGAAATTCCACGTTTGTGCCCACAGCCTCACAGGTCCAATACACCCTTTGGAGGTGCAGCAGTCAACCCTGAAATCAGGTCTGATCAAGGTGCTGTACAACTGCAGCAAAACCTTCTATGTTTCTGCAGTCCAGTTCCCAGTTTTGCATCTGGGCACTAACTACTAGTGACATGTGAATCTAAATATCTCAACTATTTTCCTTTTCCACAATTTCTAATTTTGAGCCATCAAGAAAATGTCCCAATTTAGCTTCCTGTGACTCCAAGTACAGGACCTCCAACGTTACCAAAAATGTACATGCATATAGCACCTATAGCATGGTAAAATGTTCCAAAATATATCATAGAAGTATAAAATTTTTGTGGAATAAAATGAGGCAGCATCAGGACAAGTGACCAAACACTTAAAGGGAGGTGAGGCTTAAGGTGCATCTTAAAACAGGAGAGATGCAAAGAGGTTTGGAAATGGATTTCCATGAGTTCAGAGCCTAGAAGTTTGAAGACATGGCTACCAATGATACAGCAATGGAAACCAGACGTCACCTCTGTCCAAATTTAGAGGAAAGCAGAGTTCTCCAATAGTTGTAGTGTTTGAGGGGAAGTTAGAGAGACAGGGAGGAAAGTCATGATGGAGAGATCTCAACAGGAAGTTAAGAATTTTCAACAACCCCACTTTGAATTCCACCCCCATGCAACTTCATGCACCTAAACCGATTTAGAGAGTCAGTGTGAGAGCTCCATCAGTATAAATGGTAAGCTTTGTGGTCAAGGACTTCAGCTGAACCCTTCCATAAAAGGATTATAACCTGCAATCATTCCAGCTATTCTCTGAATCACAAGAAAGATACTTGCCTTGCTCATGGGATTACAAAGGAAATAACAATGACCTCCCAGGATCCGTAAGAACTTAGTGTGTGATTACTTCATAAAGTATTCCCTAATTATTCGTTGCGATGCTTCTCATTGGTCAGTGAAGTCTTGCTTCAAGTCATTCTGTCCATTTTGTTTTTGAAATCGTATGTTCTTTATTTCCCAGTGTTTATTTCCCAGTTTATATTGTGATTTGAGCTCATACATCATGTGTTATGTTGTCACTGCAATCAGCAGAGCAATTCAAAAGTATAGGTTGAAGATTTGTCTGCAGCCTCGGGAGCTGATTTTGGAGTAGCCAAGATCAATCCTGCATCTGTCCTGCTGGTTATTCTGCAGTCCCTCACTGATCTCAGTTACCTTATTCAAAATGGCTAAAAGTACTATCAACTTTTGCTGCTTCCATATTCAGATATTAGATCTGGGGAGTGAAGAGGGAATGAGACACTCACTGGGAATTGAAGGGGTATAGACTTATTGAGTAAAAGACAATTCTGTTAACATTGTTTCACATAAGGGCGCAACTTTAAAAGGAACAAAACTGGGACGTTATGTGAGGAATTACAGAGAAATGGGAGAAACCTTATTATAAAAGATGTTCAGTTTGATTCTCCATTTCTTGAGTTTCTCAGATTCAGTGTGCAGAAATGAGATGTGTCCTTCAATACATCAGAGTGGGCAGGTTGATGACTTGAGTCTACACTGTGCAATGCATGGTCACAACTGCAGTTTAGATTGTCTGTCAACTAACATCTGGAGGAGGACTGAGGCTCTGAAACCTTGTGTTTTCAAATAAACCTGTTGGACTATAACCTGGTGTTGTGTGATTTCTAATGCTTAAACTGTGTGGCCTTATCAGCTTCCAAATGAAGATCCCATGCTACCATTCACCCTCCTTGGTTCACTCACCAGTCCACTGCATCTATACCAGTGTGTTTTAGATCACCTCTCACTGTCCTGTCAGTTTGCATTCCATGATAATGTCACTGACACATTCAATCTTACAGTGCAATGTTGGTCTCATCGACTTCTCATATAAAACTTAACAAACCAGTCCTCAGCCAATGATAAAATTTAAAGCAAGGAGAATGGATTATTTTAAAAGATCAATGTGAGGCTCTTGTGGTGCAGTAAGTGTCCCTAACTCTGAACCAAGAGGCCCAGATTCAAGCCCACCCACTCCAGGAGGTGTGTAATAACATCTCTGAATAGATTGATAATTTCTGAAAAAAAAAAAAAAAAAATCAAGGGCGAGCCATCTTCAGCTGCTTCATCAATGAGCTTCCCATCATCATAAGGTCTGAAGTGGGGATGTTTGCTCATGATTGCACAATGTTCGGGATCATTTGTGACTCCTCAGATACCTAAGCAGCCCACGATCACATGCAGCAAAACCTGCACAAATACCCAGGACCGAGCCTGACAAACAGTACGTAATATCCATGCTACACAATTACCAGGTAATACCCTCTTCAAGGAGAAATGATCGAACATCACCCCTCGACATTCAATGCCTTACGATCACCAAATACTCCCCTTTCAACTAGATGGTTACCACAGTCCTGTTGAGTTTCTTGTCAATCAATACAGTTATTGTGGCTACAAAAGAAGGTCAGAGGATAGGCATAGTGCAGCAAGTAACTCATCTAACTCCAAAAAGCCTGTCTATCATCTATATGACAAGTAAGAGTTTGATGGAGTAATCCCCACTTGCCTGGATGGGTACAGCTCCAACAACACTCATGAAGCTCAACACCATTTAGGACTAAGCAGCTCATTTGATTGGCACCTCATCCACAAACATTCACTCTCTCCACCATAAACGCTCAGAGCAACGGCATGTACTATCTACAAGGTACACTGAAGAAAATCACCAAGGCTCCTAAGCCAGGATCTTCCAAATTTAATGACCACTTCTATCTGGGAACATCACCAAATCCAAGCTCCCTTCTAACGCACTCCCCATTCTGATCTGGAAATATATCATTTCGTGTCACTGGGTCAAAATCCTGGAGTTCCCACTCTAGCAACATTGAGGGTCTACCTACAGAAAATAGACCAAAGCAATTAAGGAAAGCTGCTAGGCTCCATCTTCTCCAGGGCAACTAGAGACAGGCAGGAAGTGCTGGCCCAGCCAATGATGCGCACATCCTATAAACAAATTAACAAAAATAATCATATTTAATAATCATCATAACAGGAAAAGCTGCCTCCACTAGTGCTTAGCAGATACCCATCCAGCATCAAAAAGCTACTGTAACTGACAAAAAAAGACTAGAGGCAACATTGGGGGTGGAAACAATATATGCAGTCCATTGCTACGTGGAAAGGAATCCTTGGATGAAACTGTCTGCCTTTTTATAAAAGGTTGCATTTACAGTGTCTTCCGTGACCAGATATCTTAGCACATTATAGCCAATAAAAGTAATTGTAATAAAAACAAAAATGCTGGAAATGCTCAGCAGGCCTGGCAGTGTCCGTGAAGGAAAAATCAGAGTTAACGTTTCGGGTCCAATGACCCTTCCTCAGAACTGATGGTGGCTGGGAAAAATGTCAGTTTATACACAGGGAAAAAAAAAGGGGGGAGGGGGTGATGATGGGAAAGGGAGTAAACAATAGGATAGAGCCTAAAGAGAAAGAAGAGCAGTTGGACAGACAGAGGGTTGATAACAATCAGGTCGGGAGGGTGAATAGTTGTTAATGGTGACTATTCGTGACTAATAACAGGTGATGTGTATTGGCAGGCTATGCGGTAATGAGGCCTGGTGTGCGGGGTACGGGGCTGGGACATGGGAGAGTTTAGGCTCTAAAATTATTGAACTCAATATGGAGTCCAGAGGGCTGCAGGCTCCCCAAATGGAAAATGGAGGTGTTGCTCTTCGAGCTTGCGTTGAGCTTCGCCAGAACACTGCAGCAAGCCAGAGACAGAGATGTTGGCCAGGGAACAGGGTAGTGCATTAAAGTGGCATATAACGGGTAGTTCAGGGTCTTTTTTTTGTGGGCAGAACGTAGGTGTTCTGCGAAGCAGTCACCCAGTCTACGTTTCACTTCCCCAGTGTAGAGGAGACCACATTGTGAGCAGTGAATGCAATAGACTACACTGTGGGAAGTGCAGATGAAGTGTTGCTTCACCTGGAAGATGTGTTTGGGCCCTTGGATACTAGTGAGGGAGGATGTAAATGCGCAGGCGGTGCACCTTCGCCAGTTACAGGGGAAGGTGCTGTAGGGGTGTGTGCGCGCGTGTGTGCATGCATATTGAGGGTGAGGGGAGTGTGGACCAGAGTGTCCCAGAGGGAATGGTCCCTGCGGAAGGCGGACCAGGGAGGGGGAAGGGAATACGTGTCTGGTGGTGGCATCTTGCTGGACGTGGTGGAAATGGCACCGGATGATCTTCTGGATATGGATGCAGTTGGGATGATAGGCAAGAACAAGATCATTGTGCGTGTAACATGGCAGTCAATTTGCACACAGAAGCCCCGACAAAGAGCAATGTGATAATGACAAGATAATCTGCCTTTGTGATGGCAAATGTGGGAACAACATCGGTGCCAGGACACCAGAGGTAACTCTCACATCATTCTTCGAGATACTGACGTGGGATCTTTTACATCCATCTGAGTGGACACATGAGGCCTCGGCTTAACTGTTTACCTGAACGATAACACCTGAAATGCGGCGCTACCTCTGTGCTACCCCTCATCAGGGCATTTTCAGGAGCTGCACATCCTGAACCACTGAAACTCAGTCAACGGACCTTGCTGCAAAAATACTGCTACAGAAAGAGAAGCTGAACACCACAAATAAAAACAAACAATGACAAAGATTTAGCAAATTCTGCAGTAGGATTTTCACCTTTCTTGAAGTTAGAGTCACTCAAGCACCAGTCAGACAGGATCCTGGCATCTACATTGGTTGATGCCATCAGGCAGGCTAAGCAATGCATTACACTGAAGAACGCCGAAGACAGAATGCCAGGAAGGGGAAAAAAGTGGTTTAATCTTCCACATTTTATCAGTTTTTTGTTTAGCAAAACCAAAGGCTATGACAGACATTGGATTAAGGGGAAGGTAGAAATTTCGAAGAAACTTTTAAAAATTAATAATACTTTTTGACAATCTACTGTCAGGGAATGGAAAAATTAGACATTCCACAAGTAGAAGACTTATTTTTCAGGCCTAGGGAAGTTGTTCAGAATAATTACATAACAACATACCACTAAAACAATAAGAAGCCTCTTCTAGTGACAAGTATAATGTCTCAAAAATGGAATGTCACGTCAAAATAATAATTTCTAATTGATTTCCTTCTGTGAGGCTTCAAAACTGATCCCTTAGGAATAATTGTCAGTTTCACAAAGTAACAAGAGGGAATGCCAACAGTTTCACCATTATTGTAACTACAAAATCTGAGCCAGTACACAACACCATGCATCAGAGGCAGCCACCTTCCACACCCACCCTCTCCAAGTCTGTGCTGCTCGCTCCCTGCCACTTCCTTTTTGCCTTTCTCTTTCCCATCATCCTCACAAGCAGAATGGAGGCTGTGGTTCTAAATAGCAGAAAGGAGACCAAGTGCGTCTGGACATCATGACAGCATGGTTATTGCACATACAAGAACCATGCAGACATAGACTGTTTACCCCATCCTATTGGGCTAGAGGCGCTGAATGCCCAGGAAGATTTTTCCAAATCAGATACGGTGTGACTTTGGAAGAGTTCATCTCATCCTGCTCAATCTGAGGAAAGTCAGCATTGGAAACAGCCTTATTAGACCCATCGGTATTCATCTTAGCAGCTCTGTGCAAATCCTATTTCCTTACTTGTCCCTCACAAGGAGGCGGCATGGTGGCTCAGTGGTTAGCACTGCTGCCTCACAGCGCCAGGGACCCAGGTTCAATTCCACCCTTGCGTGACTGTCTATGCAGAATTTGCAAGTTCTCCCCGTGTCTGTGTGGGTTTCTGCTAGGTGCTCCAGTTTCCTCCCAAAGGCCACATATTTGTACGTTAAGTGGATGGGCCGTGCTAAATTGCCCGTAGTGTCCAGAGATGTGGAGGTTAGGTGGGTTGGCCCTGGGGAATGCAGGGTTACAAGGATAAGGTGGAGGCAGGGTGGGTAGGATGCTGAGGTAACAAGGTGTAGAGCTGGATGAACACAGCAGGCCAAGCAGCATCAGAGGAGCAGGAAGGCTGACGTTTCGGGTCTAGACCCTTTTTCAAAAATGGGTCCTTTCTGAATAAGGGTCTAAGCCCGAAACGTCAGCCTTCCTGCTCCTCTGATGCCGCTTGGCCTGTGTTCATTCAGTTCTACACCTTGTTACCTCAGATTCTCCAGCATCTGCAGTTCATGCTATCTCTGGGCAGGATGCTCTTCGGAGTGTCGGTGGGGACACAAAGTGTGAATGGCCTGCTTCCTCACTATAGAAATTAAATGAAAAATGAACCAAAGAAGCATTGCCACAACATCTGGAGCTTCCCAGCCATACCTTTGTAAGAAATTGTTCAATCTCCAAGCGCCATTTTACTGACTCAAATTTTAACCCACAGAATCTATCTTTGTCATGATTATCAATTACCACCTATTTTGCTCTACCGAAACAGGACGGATAATGTATAGTTGCTGAGATCTACAACTGTCAAGTTTATTTTAATGAGATAGTTCAAAGGTAACTGTTTGTTTTCAGAAAAATATAATACTGATGAAAAATAGCTGCAAAGGATAATGCTGAAAAATATAAGGCAGCTAAGACGACCCACAGTAGAAACACGAGAGAAGCAAAAACAAACCACCTGCCCCCACCTTCCATTTACACATAGGAGTGAAAGTATTAAATAACGGTATTAATTATAGTCTGCAACCTTGCTTTGTCTTTGTTTAAAAAGAAACAAAATAGAATTTAAATATTAAGAGAAAATTCTTGTATAGAACCACTATGCAGATTGGAAAGAAAGAAAACAAGACCTGCCCTCAAACATGGTGTGTGTAAATGTGTTGAATGAATGGATAAAGCACTCCTGTGTAAGTTTAATAAATAATTACTTATCAAAATATACATTCCAGCTTGTATGCGACTTTTAACCATGGCTCCACTTACAACCACCATTGATGGTAATGAGCAATAAATCATAACAGGTACACGGCGATTAATGACAGAACTGCAATTTGCAAATATTCTGAAACGAGCAGCAATGCACTACAAGTCGAGTCTGATGCTAAGTAACAAGTCCTCTGGGCATTTGTGATCCAATTCCCAATTCCCAAGGCAGTAATTTGAGAATGTGGCAAAGGTTGAGTTTCCTGGACAGGAATTTTAACACTGAGGGCTGAAAATCCTTGTGTTTGAAACACACACCAACTGCTCTTCATAAACCAGCTCCAGGTATTCGGTGTAAAGGGAAAGAAACCCCATGTGATATGGCCTGAGCGCTGAATCTGGTCCATGATCTCCTGCAGTCTGGCCTGTGGATCCTGTTGCTCCAGTTACTCAGTGATTCCCACTCTCAGAGTCTTAGGAGCTGGTGAAACTACTTCACGACATCTCTGCTGAGAACAAGTGAGGGAATCGCATCTTTGTAATTAGTCAGTCAGGAAGTGCTTTTCAAATATTGAATGTTTAAGTAAGCTGGAAAAGCCAAAAAATCTACAGTACTAGCATTCCAATTTCAGAGCTGGACGTTCAGGGTACAACCTCAACGCGGGACAGCCATGCACACTGCACAAAGATGCAGCAGGAAAATCCCACCCTTACCCCACAAAATCCCCAAATCACTCATAAGAATTCACTCACGGGAGTAACCAGAAAAAAGTCACCTCACAAATAGAATTGAAGAAAACGGAGAGAAACTGCTCTGCCAATCACAGGGTGGACTCTGTACTTGTTGCTAGATAGGTTCACTATTATAACCGATAACTCTCAGTTTGAATTCCACCAGCACTACTGCGCTCCATCCTTATTACAGCCTTGGTCCAAACACCGATTAAAAACTGCTGAACTCCAGAGGTGATAAGCAAGCAATTGTCCTTCAGGCTGCATTTGACCAAACGCAGTGTCGAAGAACTAAGAGAAAATTGATCATTGGTTGCAAACATGCCTAGCACAATGGAAGATGGCTGCAGTTCTGCAGGTGAATAATTTGAATTCAAGGGCATCACAGCAGGAGTTTTTTGGGGTAGTGACATAGACCAAACTGCCTTCAGCTCCTTCATTAGCCACCTTGCATCACAATCACAATCACAAGGCTAGAGTTGTGAAGTAGTATCCTACCAGATTCAAAACATCAACCTTTTCTCTTTCCACAGATGCTGCCAGGTCGACCGAGTTTCTTCATCATGGTTTATTTTTATGTCAAAGTGGAGGTGCTCACTGATGGCTGCACAATTCGCAACAACTTTGTTACTGAACCAACCCATGTCCATAAATCAGCAAAATGGGAATGACATTCAGGTTTTCACACAGAGGTCTAACACTTACTCGTTCACCTCCTGGAAGGTGTGTTCGGGGCCTTGAACAGTGAAGAGAGAGGAGAAGTAACATTTTACTTGTACTTTCAATCTAGCCTGCTGTACTCACAGCTCCTTTGCTATGGCAACACCAAATGCAGGCTGGGTGATCATTTTGCAGAATATCTCTGCTATGTTCATAGGGATGACTGGTCACATTCCAGTTCCTTTCAATTTCATTAAAACACTTAGTTTCCATCCTGGGTGTGTAATAGTGTATTTCAATGAAATACAACAGAAGCTTCATAGAATAGAACCTTAGAATCCCTCCAGTGTGGAAGCAGGCCATTTGGGCCATCGAGGTCACACCAACCCTCTGAAGAACATCCCACCAAGACCCACCCCATCCCTGTAACCCTGCATTTCCCATGGCCAATCCACGTAACATGCACATATTTGGACTATGGGAGGAAACTGGAGCACACGGAGGAAATCCACACAGACACAGGGAGAATATGTAAACTCCACACAGACAGTTACCCCAGGGTAGAATCAAACCTGGGTCCCTGGTGCTGAGAGGCAGCAGTGCTAATCACTGAGTCACCGTGCCCTAAAGATGGCAGTTACCTTCACTAAAGGACATTAATGAACCCAGATAGTTTTTGTGCGACATTAGACTCTTAATTCCAGATTTTTATTGAATTCAAATTCCACCATCTGCCATTGCAGATTTTGAACCAGAGTCACCAGAACATTACCTGGATCTCTGGATTAACAGGCCAGCAATTATACTACTAGACCATCGCTGCCCCTTGCTACAGCTAAGGAAACAATATCTCATTTTCCACTTAGGCACTTCACATCTTCTCGGGCCTCGATATCGAATTCCATCACATTTGGAAACCCTGCAGCCCAATGGTCTTAATGTGGACTTTACAAGCTTCAAAATCTCCCCACCCCCAACCTCATCCCAAGACCAGCCCATCTTGTCAGCCCCTCCTCGACCTGTCCTTCTTTTTTCCCACCTATCTGCTCCTCCCACCTCACTGACCAACCCCCACCCCAACGTCCTACCTGCTAGCCTCATCCCCACCTCCTTGACCTGTCCCTTTTCCCTCCCACCTCACTGACCAACCCCTATCTCAACTCCCTACCTACACTCACCTTTACTGGCTTCATCCCCGACAGGTCAAGGAGGCAGTCTTCTTTCCACCTATCTGCTTCTCTATCCACCTATCATTGCTCGCCATTCTCTATTTATTTCAGAGCCACCTTCCCCTCCCCCATTTCTAAAGAAAGGTCCAGACCCGAAACATCAGCCTTCCTGCTCCTCTGATGCTGCTTGGCCTGCTGCGTTCATCCAGCTCTACACCTTGTTATCTCAATTCCACATTTTCCTCGTACTCCCACAACCACCAACCCCACTCACCTACATGCCACCCACACACACATGCATATCCTTTCCACACAGTGCACTAAATTTTCTCCTTTTCATGCTTGCATTTACACCTATCTTGCATTTCAATATCTCCTTCATCACCATTAGCAACTCCTCTACTTTTTGCTCTGGACACTTTCAATCTGTTCCACTCGCAGCTCCTTACCATTTGCCAAATGTATAAGATCCATTATTTGCCTACTCCATTCAGTTCTGAAGAATTGTTCTGAATTGAAATGTCAACTATCTCTGCAGATGCCAAATACTTGGAATTTCTCCAGCACTGTCCTGTTTTATTCAGGTTTCAGATCATAAGTGGGAAGCAAAATCAAATGATACAAGTGCCAGGCAATGACCATCTTCAACACAAGAGAATCTAACCATTTGAAGAAATTGTTAGATGTTTTCAGCACCTATTCTGAAGTATTTCTTTCTTTCTTTACTGCTTGGGAAGGTATAACATCACAGCTATCCCCCAAATGACGTATAAAAGTATATTTACATGCTCAGCTTCAAATTTAATATCCAATTTGGAATGTGTTCTGTAACTCAGAGGTTGTTTCTCCAAAATGCACAGTTCAGTGTTCTAGTTAGCCCATTTCTGAAATGTGTGTGTTTTTGGCAATATTATTTTTGACGCCATAGCTGCCTAATATGATTATTGCTGTTTAAATAATTTCACTTTCACAATAATAGCAGTTCTGCTGTTCTTTACTGCTGTAAAGGTTCTTCCCAATGTTGCATTTTGAAGATTTATGCCTTCTCCTTTTTCTCATCTAACTACAGGTGCTCCTTGTGGTTAGCAAGATATAGTTTACAGTTTATTAGTAACCAATTACAGATGATGTAAAGCCTGTGGCAAAATTCAGACCACAGCTACAAATTTACTGTCTAGCTGAGCTTGTCTGTTTATCTTGCATGTGAAGACTTGGATTGTGAGCCAACCTGGTTTAAGCTTATATTTAACAATGAGTTGCGTGGGATTTCCAGAGTAAGGGCAATTTACTCAAAGCAAGGGAAGCTTATTGAGAGGAAAACTGCCCAATGCACACTGTTACGTTTCAGGTGTTGAGTTATTTTGCTTCAAGTTTCTTTGATAGGATTTAAGCTAAATCCATCACTGGCTTCCACTGATAAGCTATGAACTTAAATATAAAACATCAAACAAAGTGAATTTAAGTTAAATTCTTTTTTCTTAAAAAGGAAAATGCAGTAACTCAGTCTTCAAGTACACCAAGCTAGGATTTGAGGCAGCTCAGGAAGAAACTATTCATTCATCATTCTGACTCTAAGACAACGATCCTAGAAGTACCATCCTTCAGTCCCAAGGAAGGGTAATACCCAAAACGCTGACTGTTCCTTTCCTCCAGACGCTGCCTGGCTTACTGTGTTTTTCCAGTCTCCTGTTTGTCTACCTCCATTTCTGACTACCTGCTTAGAATGTTATTATCATTACTCAATCCATATAATCATTTCCCAATCAGCACCAATACATAAAATATTAAAGGTCTTGTTGTTGTAATCTTTCCCTCTTCAGCACAAAATCTGCTTTATTTTTGCTTTCTGCAAAATATCTTTGGTCTTTTTAATTCTATTTTAATGCACTTGTATGAATGAACATTATGGTGGCGTTGACATTAGTCACATATACTCCTGTGAGTAAACAACAGCTCACAGTGTTTTGGCATTGAGGATAAAGTGCAAAAGAAAAGACTGTGGAATCACCGAGTGAATTTAGTTCCCTTCTTGACACTGCTTAACCAAGTATATGCAGTGCTTAGAACCTGTGCTCCCAGGATTATAAACTAGAAATTCAACAAAGATTGAGGTATGGGCCAACCGAGGGTAGCTACACTTCTTTACAACGTCAGCCAGCTTAAGGTTGGTTGAAGGTAATTCGCACTATGGGGAGGGAAGGTGAGCACACACCAGATGGCCTGTTACAGACAGGAGGCAGGATAACTTTTTCCTTTACTCCTCACCACTCAGTCGCCAACAGGATGTATATGAAAAGGAGAGAGTTTTGAATCTACATGGCGTTGTGATTTTCAATAATGGACACAAAGGTTATAAATCAGAAGAGGCAGTAATGCTTATGTAGGGCTTTGATGCAAACATGATTACATTCACTCACTCCCTCATGCAAGCAGAGGAACACAAAAAGAAATGATGATGGGTTCTATCGGCAAAGTATGCATTTGAGTTATTAGCAGAAATTCCAGTGGTAAATAAGATGCACAGGATCTCGGGCTTTTAAAGATGTGCATCGTGCAGGCTTGGATGGATTCTATATCTTAGAAGTTGGAAGTTTCTGGATTTCCAGATGAAGTTTGAGGCTAATATTTTCAGGTGAAATGAACTAATCTCCCTCACCCTGTCTGGATTGACTCTTTTGGATAGGCTTCTGTCAATTTGGCTGGAGCGGTTCTCTCCTTTGGCTTTCCCCTGGTTCATGGGGCATTACAATTTTTCTTAATATCTGCAGCCAGATTTTGGTCATATGACTACTTCACCAGAATAATTTAATCAAAAGTCATTAAGATATATTGGTTTTTCATATCTACTTTTAAGCTTTGATGCTTGATGGTCACTTTGGGTGAAAATAAATTGTCCCTTTGGCGAGTTGCTCTTTCATCTTTATATTTAAAAATGTTCAACCTCTCTCTACACACACAAGCATGTAGCTTGAGCCCATCAGCCCACAGCACACTTGGAGAGTAAAGAAGAAGTATTGCATGCTGCTCCCTGCTTCCGTTTTCAAACTGGTTAAAGAAAAGTTAATTTTTATTTAGCAGCCTCTGGCAGAGTCCTTTAAGAGCCAGCATGGACTCAGAAAAACTTGATCACACACTGCTCGGTTGTGTCCAGTTGGAGTGAAATTTCCCTTTCCACGAAAAAAAGGGCAAAATACCTGATCTGCACAGGTCATAAACTTGTTACAAGACTGAACATTTTGAACATCCTGGGGTGGGGGGTTGGTGGTGGATAAGCATAGGACAGTTTCATGCTCCTTGGTTGGGTGTGACATGACAAAGTGTATCAACCAACACCTGTTTTGTGTCACAAAGACATTGGCTCTCAACTAATCTGGTGCCAGTTTGGCAGTGAGAGCCTAGAACAGGCACTGGTCCCATAAACAATCTATTGAAGAGGCCCGACGCCTGCTGGAGGCAGGTTTCCTTGAACGTTTGGCAATCAGCTTCCAACAGTTTAGCAGACGATGGACTTCTGGAGGAGACTGTGCCTAGGACGAGGAGGAGTGAGGCATATCCATCTTTCCCCTCCCAACGATGATTTCAAAAAAAAAATCAATCAATCGTGTTACTGATGTAGAAAACCAGCTCATCACCCTAATTTTATTTTGTTCAAAAAGCAATTTTACCCCCCGCAGTGCAAAGCTCCAATTAAACTGAAAAGCAGTTTTCAGGAACTGCCCACAACACTTCCAAAATTCCATAACTGCTGCTAATGGGTACATGGAAACAAAAGTCTCTTTAAAAGACAGTGCTTACGCTGATAACAATGTGTTTGATTTACAAGGAGTGAAACTACACTGAAATGCAGGGTTGTGTGAAGGAATGCCACCTTATTTTTGAAAATAATTCTGTTTCATTCCAGTAAAATGCAGTAATGCTACTCCATGCTGTAGTCTAATTTAACGACCAACACCACTCCTGTACAACAAAGAATCCCCAGGAAAGTCTATTAAAGGAACTCGCTTAAAGCAAGTGACAGTGAACAGATGTAAAATGTGGGTTTCTTTCTCCCCCCTTGCCTTTCATGAGAGCAAAGGGAAAATTATGTTCCTTTGAGCAGGTGCTCCACAGTAGCAGAGGCCAAATGTAGTCAATGATGTATTTTACATACTGTCAGGATGTGAAGAGTCAAACAGAAGAATTTCAGCTTATTTCTAACTGCGGAAGGAATATGTTGTCTTTAACACCACCAACTGCATATAATTCAATTTGCTTTGTAGAACAACTTTGAAAAGGAAGCAGGTATCCAGACAGATACAGATGCATAGTCAAGCCAATAGAAATATAGAAAATAAGAGTGAGCCATTTGAACCTTCAAGCGTGCTCTACCACTCAATAGGAGAGTGACTGATCATCCATCTCAGCACCCAGTTCCCGTTTTCACCCCATATCTATTTCTGTCTTCAGCCCTAACAGCTTTACCTAACTCCTTCTTGAAAATACCCGATGATTTGGCGCTGACTGCCTACCGTAGAAGAAAATCACACAGGCTTATCAATCACTGGGGAAAGAAATTTCTCATCTCAGTCATAAATGCCCATCTCACATCCTTAAACAGTGACTCTTGGTTCTGGACTCCCTGGTCATTGGGGGTCAGTGATTCCTGGCAATCAGTTTGCTAGATCCTCATGACACTCCCTCCATAGCCAGAACATCCTTCTTCAGCTAAGGAAATCAAAACACCAAACGCTACTCTAGGTGAGTTCTCACCAAGGCCCTGTACAATTACAGCAAGACAGCCCTATTCCTGCTCTCGAATCTCTCGCGATGAAGTCCAACATACCATTTGCCGTCTTGACTGCCTGCTTACTTTCAGCAACAGGCGTACGATGACACCAGGATCTCACTGCACCTCCCCCTTTCCCAATCCATCACTATTCAGCTAGTGACCTGCTTCCCTGATTTTGCTGTAATAATGGACAACTACATTTTATCTGCCATGCATGTACCCACTCTTTAGCTTGTCCAAATCATGCTGAAGCATTCTACATCCTCCTCACAGTTCACCCCCCTGCCCAACTTTGTGTCAGTCACATACCTGGAGATATTAACTTCGATGAGGGAACTAAATCTATGAATATATTTGGTGAAAAATTGGGGTACAACCATAAATCCCTTTGGTACCCTATCAGGCACTGCCTGCAAATAAAAACTCTATTTTGTTAGCTTTCTGCCAGCCAGTTCCCTCTCCACGGCAGTACACTACCTCCTATCTCTTTAATACGTTACATGATAAAACACGTGGGACCTTATCAAAAGCCTTCTGAAAGGTCAAGTAAACCACTGGCTCCCCTTATCAATTCTACTATTTACATCCTCAAAAATCTCCTTGGATATGACAAGCATGATTTCACTTTCATAAATTCATGGCAATTCTGCCTGATTCTGCTACTATTAAGGGCTTTGCTAGTATATCTTTTTTTTAAAAAAAAACTCCCACAGCTGATATCTCACTAAACAGTTTATAATTCCCCATTTTCTCTCTATGTCATTTTTATAAATCATGGGGCTCCATCAGCCACTCTCCAATCCATATGAAAGGTTGCAGTGTCTAAAGAATCCTGTAAAATAACAACTATGCATCCACTATTTCTAACGGCATTTCTTTAAATACTCTGGAATGTGATTAGTTGGACCTTATCAGTCTATAATTCCATCAATCTCTCCAACACTATTTCCTTAGCAATGCTGATTTCCTTCAGTTTCTTCCTTTCTCTGGGCCCTGCATTTGCCAATATTTTTGGCATGTTACTCGAGTCCTCCTTTGTCAAGGTAGAATCAAACTCTGTGTTCAATTAGTCTGCCATCTCTTTGTTCTCACATTATAAACTTCTCGTTTCTGATTGTAAGGGGCCTGCATTTATCTTAAATAATCTTTATGTCTTCACATTCCTATAGAAGCTTTTGCAATCAGTTTGTATGTACCCCGCAAGCTTAGACTTGTACTCTGTTATCCTTTCTTAATCACTTTGTCCTTCTTTGCTGAAACCAACTGCTCCCATTCCTCGATTTGGCTGTTTCTTTGGACAATGTGTAAGCCCCTCCCTTGGATCTAATGCTATCCCTTATTTCCCTTGTTAGATATGGTCAGGTCACCGTTTCCTTTTAGTTTGTGTGCCAGGAAGGAATGAACGATTGTTGTAGTACCCTTGAAATGTTTGCCATTGCCTATCCATCATCGCCCTTTTAAGCATACCAGCATAGTTTCCTTTAGTTAACTTCAAGGTCCTAGATTTTGAATCACCTATGTCACCTCCATGTTAAAGACGTATCATATCATATTATGGTCAGTCTTCCCCAAGGTGCCGAACACAACTAAACTGTCAACTATTCTTTTCTAATTACACAGTATCCAGCCTAGGAAAGCCTATTTTCTAGCTGGTTCTTCAACATAATTATTCTGAAAACCATCCAGGAATTCCTCCTCTATAGTGTTATTATTTATTTGATTTGCCCAATCTATATGCAGATCAAAGTCACCCATAATTACCACTGTACCTTTTTGTTTCCATTTCTAATTTCCTGTTGGTGCTTTCTCCAACATTGCCAACAGAGTTTGGGGGCTTATATACAATGTTATTTACCACGCTTTGCACAATGTTGCACAGAAATATGCAAATTCTTCTCAGGGTTTCAGAACTATAATGTGCACTTATGTAAGAAATTCTACTCATGCTACTTACTTATTTTAAAAGTATTAAACACACTGGAGGCAAACAGACTTAAAAATATGCTCCATCTAAAACAGGCTGGGGGCTAACAAAATGAGACGTTTTCACAGAGGGAAGTCATCCCACATGGACATCATATCAGAGATAAAAGGTACTGCAGATGCTGGAGAACCCGAGATAACAAGCATGGGGCTGGATGAACACAGCAGGTCAAGCAGCATCATAGGAGCAGGAAAACTTGACGTTTCGGGCCTAAACTCTTCATCAGAAATGGGGGAGGGGAAGAGGGTTCTGAAATAAATAGGGAGAGAAGGGGAGGTGGATAGAGGATGGATAGAGGAGAGGATAGGTGGAGAGGAGGCAGACAAGTCGAAGAGGCGGGGATGGAGCCAGTAAAGGTGAGTGTAGGTAGGGGGGTAGGGAGGAAGATAGGTCAGTCCAGGGAGGACGGACAGGTCAAGGGGGCGGGATGATGTTAGGAGAT
>JAHRHZ010000078.1:9623035-9667479 GCA_024137785.1 Ginglymostoma cirratum
TCAAGTTTTCCTGCTCCTATGATGCTGCTTGACCTGCTGTGTTCATCCAGCCCCATGCTTGTTAGCTAGATTACCCCATACTTGCACTGCAAGAACCGTTGTCCCATCAATACCTCTACCTCGCGTGTGCATCGCAAGGACAGCAGCCTCAATATTAAGTACTGTGCCACATGGAAGAAAAGTTATGGATTCATGAAATAGTTACAGCACAGAACGTGATTTTGCCCTTCATGTCCACGCTAGCCCTCTCAATTTCAGAAAAAAATTCTTCAAACCACCACGTATACATGTTGGAAGCATTTGGTATCAGCATCGCTACCACCAGCTTCAGGCAGGAATCAGTTTCAGAATATCTCTTGGAATCATTAGGTGAGAACTGAAATAGGTGGTCTGCAGCACTCTTTGATAACAGATTGCACCACTTTATGGAGGACAAGGGAAGAAAAACAAAAACTGAAACAAAGACAAACATTTGTGAAAAAAAGTTCAGACACAGCTGTGGAAGAATTACAGAAAGCTTTCGTACTTTTAATACCTTAGATCAGTTTGGCTGCAGGAACGCAGGATCAGGAGAATGTTACTAATGCCTCATGACTTGTCTTGCCATTCAATGTGGCCATAACTGATTTATAATTCTCTAGATATCTACCTTTCTTCTATTTCCTCCACTCCTGCGGCTAACAAAACAAAACTATCAATCTCTGTTTTATATTCAACAATTGATTGATCAATTGCCATTTCTGGAAGAAAGATTCAAAGTTACATCACTCTTGCATGCATTTCACTCCTGAGAGCACTGGCTCTTTATTTTAAGACTGTATACCTTGCCCTCAACGTCACAAAATAGCAGAGTTTCCCATTTCTCACATGTTCCCCTGAACACTTTGAAATTGTGCATCAACCCCCCCGCTTAATCTTCAAAACTTCTGTGAATGTACTTCTCGTTCATGTAAGCTCTCCCTTTAGTTGAAAAAGGAGTCTCGGTCCAGCCCCACTCTCTCAAAGCTCAATTCCTCAAAAACTGGACAATTCGGTCAGGCCCTGTAAGAGCAAATTACCGCAGATGCTGGAGTCTGTACTGAAAACAAAACATGCTGGAGATCACAGCAGGTCAGGCAGCATCCATGGTGAGAAAGCAAGCTAATTTTTTGAGTCAAGGTGACTCTTCAGAGCTGACGTGAAGTGTGGAGGGGGCAGTATTTATGCAACAGTTGTTGAGATGGGGCAGGAGTTAGTGGAGAGGGTAGAGTGCTGGGCAAGAAAAAACGTTGATAGTTCAATTTAAGTGATTGGAACGTGAGAATGACAGAACAATAGTGTGTCTAACTGCCCAACTGGAAAGAACAGACAGTCCCATTGGGGTGGGGGAGGGGAAAGCAGAGACAGGATTTGGTACCAAAGACAGAGAAACTGGGAGGAACAACATCTCATCTTCAGACGAGATGGCAGGAACTGCCGATGCTGGATAATCTGAGATAACAAGGTGTAGAGTTGGAAGAAGGGTCCAGACCCGAAATGTCAGCTTTCCTGCTCCTCTGATACTGCTTGGCCTTCTGTGTTCATCCAGCTCTACACCTTGTTATCTCATCTTCAGACAAGGCACTTTACAACCTTCTGGGCTTAATAATGAGTTCAACACCTTCAAACTATGAACCCACTCCCATTCCTTTTCTTTCTTTTAGGTTTCCTGGTTACATTCTGTCACCATGTCCTCTCACCCCTTTCCCCACCCCAATGGGACTGTATGTTCTTTCCAGTTGGGCAGTCAGACACACTATTGTTCTGCCATTCTCACTTTCCGATCACTTAATCTGGACTATAGCATCTTTTTACCCCTAGCACTACATCTACCCAACACCCCACTCCCACTAACTGTTGCGTAAACGCTGTTCAACCACCCCCACACTTCACGTCAGCTCTGAAGAGTCAGCTGGACTCAAAACGTTGGCTTGCTTTCTCTCCATGGATGCTGTCTGACACACTGCAATCTCCAGCATTTTTTGTCTTCAGTCAGGCCCTCCATTGGTGTGTTTTGGTCCCAGACTAGTTACAGGTTTCAGTTTTGTGCACCATTCCATCCCAAGCTTCAAATGACCTTCAACCCTAGCCAACCACACGACCCTGAATCACTCCATATCCAAAGCACCCAGTTCAGAATACAGAAACATAGGGAATCCGTAGAGCCTTGCTCCTGTGGGAGCCAGCTTTGAGGCACTGTTCCTGCACCATTTTATTAAAATGGGAGCTTCACTCCTTCTTAGACAAATCTATCTTTCCCTAGATGTTTTTAACGCCAAGGGTCATGTAACCAGGGATTTGTAGCACACACTACTTTCTTGCATCCTAGTTAGGATTTTTTTTTTTTAAAAAAACAGTGCTGTGTTAGCATTGATTATTTTTGCTCAGTGCATACATTTTAAAAATTCAACAAGTAATGAAGAAAATTCAAAACACGAACTGTTTTTCTCTGCATAGATGCTGCCAGACTCGCTGAGTTTCTGAAGCATCTGTGTTTACTTAAGAAATTGATGTGCCCAGACTTGCCAAGGCTCTCTGGATGTCTGAGTATAGCATTCTGTGTGTCCAAATTCCCAGTGCCCAGCTCATCTCTCATTTGGCCATCCAAAAGAAAACTGGGGCCACCTTTCTGTGGTGGCAGGAAATGTGTTGAGATAAATATTGGCCAACAGATTAGGAAAGCTCCTTCCTCATCTTCAACACAGACAATGGGATGTATCAAAACCATCTGGGAGTATGGGCACAGTTTAACATTTCACCAGAAATGATGAGTGATTTAACAATGATACTGTCAACATTAGCACCTCTCTCTCTGACAAAGTGTCTGATGTGCAATGACACCGGAGATCCTGAAGCAACCTTGTGATGATGTCACGGAGTTCCCCATTATAGAGCTCAAATACTGCAGAGGTTGGAGTTAGAACACTGCAGAGTGAGACTGTCTGGGAGAAACACAGAGCACAGAGATAAGAACACACAAAAGTAGTTTAATTTTTACTACCATAAACTATAAGTCAGAGCTGGTGTAGCTATGATTATACTGTATATTACAGCAATAGATGATAACCAATAGAGTAACTTCAAGAGTGGCATGATAGCACAGTGGTTCGCACTGCTGCCTCAGTGCCAGGGACCCAGGTTGGATTGCAGCCTTTGGTGACTGCGTGGAGTTTGCGTGATCTGTGTTGGTTTCCTCTGGGTTCTTTCCCCAGTCCAAAGATTTGCAGGGTAGGGGGATTAGCCGTAATAAATTGCCCCATAGTGCCCAGGGACATGCAGACCAGGTGGGTTAGCCATGGTTAATGCAGCATCACAGGGACAGGGTGAATGGTCTTCGGACAGTCAATGCAGACTCGATGGGCTGAATGGCCTCTTGCAACGTAGGGATTCTATGATTCCATAACATAGAAAGTTTGAAGACCATTCTCTATTTAGTCTTCTCCTTTGCCAGCCTGTAAGAATCCCAACTCAGTGTAGCATCAAACCACCTGACAAAACAGTGCTCACAGCAGATGTCATATGGATGTCCAAAGGTGGCAAGGAGATTTCAGGTAGACTCAAATGGAATGAAACAATGGCCATGGGTTGTCAACTGCAGGAACTGGCATAGCCAAGCGTGTTATTGAATTAGGGGATTAAAGGCAGGTGTTGTTACACAACTGACTGGCAAAACTTAATCTTCATACAATTCACTTTGGGACACTGTGACCTCAGGCCATAATCTAATAGTAAACCATTCTGACAGTTGCACTTCTCCCTGCCCCGCTACCCCACCCCCTCACCCCCAGCCCTCCCCAGAGGCTGGAATTTTGGCCATATGTTTAAATTATTTGTAAATAATCCTAAAGCAGTATTTCATGTTCAAGGAATATTTTCTTCCTGATTCTGCCAATGCATTGGAAGCTGTAAGCACAGCCCTTGATATGGGTTGGTGTGTATTTATCTACACAGAACAGTAACCACATTTAAAGGTAAATCATTGTATAGAAAACAGGGGAACTGTGATCTGTACAAGTTTTGTGATTGCAAACTCTTCATCTTAAAGAGTGTCTCACATCATTTTTTCCTTTTAAATTGCCAATAAAACAATTCCATATAATGCTGATTAATTTTAGAATACCCCTTGGTTTATATATTTTATTCATATATCCCTATTTATATGGAAAACACCAGTGATACTGGTTGGGAGACAGTATATATCTGACAGTATATTTGGGAGATAGAAATTAAATTTTACAGTTAAAATTTCAAAATTAAAATTTCAAAATTGCTAGGTTAAGGATTCTGTCTCATATGAAAGAGCAAGCAGTTTCTAGACAGTTCTAAATGTAAACATATTAAAGACTTACTTCTTTAATTCACATTTTTGTCCCATCACCAAATTGTTAAAAAGGTGGGATGCAATATAGAAGTAGTTCAGACAGAATTATTTGCAACGGTATTGGTCTGAATTTGCAGTCAGCACCAAAAGCACTTAATGCCATTTCTGGTGAAAGCTGCTCACAAAGATTTGACTACTTCTGTGGTGAGAGGATTTCCCACTTTGCCAAGGCATTCTTCTGACCTGGCACCAGATTTAAACTTCAGTTGGCAATGAAGCAACAGTGATCTCACTGAAGAAGGTTAATAGCTACTAACATTGAAGCATTCACACACAGAAAACTTGAAGTTAAATAACACAATATGTTATCAATTTCAATTGAAATTATCAGATAACAAAATAAATGAGTGATGGAATTAAGATGACATCTGAAATAAAGATGAATCTTTTTTAAAAAAAAGTTATGCTGTTACAAAAACAAAAGGCCTTTATAATAATTGTGCAACGATTTACCACTGTAGAATTAACTGCCCAGGGCCAATGAAGTCGTTTCACAATAATTATGAAGTTACCACACTATTGAAAACCTAGTTAACCATTTCCAACCAGATGTAACTTTTCATGAATTTTATAGAAAGATTAAAGCAGAAGCTCTGATTTTTTCGTGAATGCAATGGAGTTAGCAATCTGTCTGCCTCTACTGCTTACACTACCTACGGAAGAGTGGATACTTAACTACAGTTCTTTCTGGACTTCCACATTATTCTTCAGTCCAAACTCCTAATGTTGTGGTCAGCTAATAGAATAACTGTGGTGAATGCTAGCAGCTTCACTCTCATTACCACAGTATAATCTGGCACGGTTTTAAAAAGGGATACCGATGGGTCATTTGCCAGATTGAGCTAACCCAAACCAAGTTGGCAGAATGTTCAACCTCAGCAGAAGCACGAAACAAGTGACAACTGGACTGTCAGCTACAAATCCCAATCCCTTAGACCACAAAGTCTGCTATAAACTCTCACCCCTTTCGTTTCATCAGTTAATGGGATTGGGTGTCATTGGCTCAGTAAGCATTTATTGTCCATCCCTAGTTGTCCTGCAGGAGGTGGTGGCGAGCTGCCTTCTTTTGCAATCCTTAAAGTGTAGATATACCCTCTGTGCTGTTAGAGGACGGGTTCCAGGATTTTGAACCAGTGATAGCAAACAAATGACAAAGTAGCTCCAAGTCAGAATGGGGACAGACTCAGAGGAGAGCCTACTGATAGTACTGAGAGCACCTGCTCTCCTTGTCGTTCTAAGTGGTGGAGGTCGCAGGTTTTGAAGGTGCTACGGAAGGAGCACTGGTGAGTTTCTACAATGCATCTCGTACATGGTGCATACTGCCACCACTCTGCATCAGTGGCAAAAGGAGTAAATGTTGAAGGTGGCGGATAAGATGACTATCAAATTGGTTGCCCTGGGGTGAGAGGAGGGGAGTAAGTCGCCACAAAATTCCCACCCTCTGACCTGCTCCTGCTTGAAATAATTCCACAAAGGCTGGAATCCTGTGACCGAGTCACCCTTTACTTATTCGCGCATAGTACATGACCCCAAGCCAGTTTCTACAGTGCACAGAACCTCTCTGACACTTCTGTTTATATCTGTCAGGCACGGCTCGCTGATTGAGGCTGTTAACTTGGGTCAATTAGGGAACTCATATTCTATGAGGAACACCTAACTGACATTGTTCCAATCACTACACAGCTAACAACAGTATCTATATCAGAGATAGTAGGAACTGCAGATGCTGGAGAATCCGAGATAACAAGGTAACAAGAGCTGGATGAACACAGCAGTCCAAGCAGCATCAGAGGAGCAGGAAAGCTGACGTTCTTACTCAAAGCGTAAACATCTTACTAAACATCTCACTCAAAGCGTGCAGTTGAGGCATCAAAAGGAGGGCACTAACCTCCAAACAAACCTCCCCCACATGCGGCAGTGTCTGCAGATCACACACTAGACTCATCCACCATTTCAGAACTTACCGAATCCTCAATCCCCAGGGATGGCCTAAAGAGATTACCACTTAGTCTCAAGTCAACAAATTCAGCACAGACTCTATACCTCTTAGTCTCTTAATATTTACAATGAGAAACTGCAAAATACACGTTCAATCAACTGACAAGCTGTACAGTTAGGTTTAAAAAGCTACAAGGATAGCATGGAAACATTGTGTGTTGGAAGGAATAAAAACCTTTAAGATGCTGTCTTTAACAAGGAAAAATAATCTCAATGAAAATCCACTTAACGTTCTTCTAATGGTGGATAAAACAGCAAATGTTCAGTCAGTGTAGAGAGTAAATCCTGAGGTTACCAACTACAGTGCAGCATCTGTTACTATGGCAACCTACAGTTTGCTTCCACCGTAATGAAGTGTGACATTTGAAACACAAATGACATGTCATTACAGCATCAAGGTCCGTGCTCTGCGTCACATCACTGGAAAGCTGGACAATCCTGATTTTGGCTCTTCGTGCTCTCTCACGCCATGAACACTGCCAGTTTGCAGCTGCCAACTTTGATAATATCAAAGTAAGCTGGCAACATGAGTGACATGGTATGTGTGTGCTGGAAGCTGAGCAGATCAACAAAGGGCACTACATTTGATCTGCGATCTTAATTGTGAAGGAAACCCTGAGCAGCTTCACATCAGAGCCAGCCATGCGTTTCAGCGACCAGAGTGCTGAACATCTTTCACAGCACCGAGACAGCTTCACACCCTCCAACCTGAATGGATCTTCCTCAGTGCTCAACTACAAAAGGCGAGTCCCAGCAAACATGGACTCCTTACAATCTGTCCAGGCACACAACCTTTTAACTTAGAGACTTCTCTACTCAGTATGAGCAAGCCAATTCACTAGCAATGGGAATTGAGCCGCTATGTAAAACCAATAGTCCCATGTGTCTTTGGTCTGGCTTTATATTGGAAGCCCAGCTTTCATACAGATTATACTCCCTGGTAGTGCAGATGCTTTACTGTATCCCTCACAGCCTTTAGGGAAACATCAAACAATTCTATCAATTTATGTGAATTGCTGCACAAGATAGTGGCCCCGAAAGGGTTAATGTTACATTTGCTTCACACATTCTGAAACACATACACGCACACTCCGGGTTTAGACAAGTTCTATTTTCACTTTAGAGAGAGGCGATGCATCTGTACCAGCTCCTGAAAGTCCTACTAATTATGCCTGACCAAATACAGAGTTGTTCTTATTGCTACCATAGAATAAGCTTTCTTGTAATCTGAGAAGGTTTCTTTTGTACGATTGAATATCCTCAACCACTATATTAGATAGACAGGACCAAGATACAGAAGGATTGAACTACTCAAACAATCCTTACCCATTACCACATACTGGTAGTGGAGGTAAATACCGCAAGATAACAGAAATGGAAAGCCAGGAAAGATCACATGATACACCACCACAGCCCCATAAAGATCCTGAAAATTATCTAAGTAGGTAGTAGGAAGGGGGTGATCTCTCTACTTTCAGCAGGACAGCTTCAAGTGACGAGTCACGTCTGTGATCTGAACTCTGTTCCACACTCGACGGATATTGCCTGACCTGCTGAGTGTCTCCAGTCCTTTCTTTAAAAAAAATTCAGATTTCCAATATCTACAGCTTTCCAGTATTCAATTAGTTGCTCCAAAGTTCATTACAATGTTATCTCTTCAAGTTTAGTTCACCCTAAGACACTGGGCTCTGAGATATCTCATTTAAATTAAAAAAAGAAAACAAGGCAAGGGTTGGCAGGGGCATCTTTTAAGCCTGAGCTCTCAGTGCCCATCATACACACCTCTGTGGAACCTCAATACATCGTCTTTTTCAAAATAAACGCCTCATTGCTGTTGAATAACTCATCTAACTCTGAAATCCTATCCCTCAATTTGAGAAATTGAGATTTTTTTCTTCCCCTCCACACTGCTCAACTCCACTGAATGTCATTTTTCATTATGGCAGTGAGAAATTAATTTCCCTGCAATACACAGAACAACATAGGTAGAATTGAATCACAGAGTAGAAGTAATCTCAGTATTGAGGATACTGATAGATTGCTGGAGTTTTGCACTTCTGATTTACAACCGCCTTAATACTTCTAATTATTTCACACAACATTAAGTACTGAAAAAAACCTTAAAAAGTCACTGCAAACGTGCTGCTTTATTTAATAAGCCCATTGTGCTACCGATGCATACAAATCCAAATGCTATTAATCTATTTTAATTATCACACACAAGCAGGCCATTTGGTCCAGCAGGTACATGCCAATGTTTGGGTCCCACCCATCTTCCTCTCACTCCATCAATATATCCTTCTACTGCTTGCTCCCTCATGTCCCGTTTCCTTAAACTTAAACCCTCTGAAATGCCCATCGTCCAACTTTCCTTCTTGACTGCTGTTAGCCAATTTTGTAAACATTCCTCTCCATGAGCCGTCCCCCTCCTTTAAATCTATTATCAGTCTCTTCAAAATCTCTTCACCTCTTAAGCCTTGTCAACTATTGGGCCGTCTGCAACCTTGCTTTCCTCTCCTGTAACGTATTGTTGCAATTTCCAAAATCATTTCTCATTCTTGCAAGGAACTCCATGTTTGAATACTTCCAAACAGGTTTCTGTCCCCACCACAGCTCTTATCAAAGTCACAAAAGACATCTTACGTAGCTGTGAGACAAGGAAACCTTCCCTATTTTTATCATTTCTATCTTCCTTCAGTTCTGCAGAAAGGTTCATGATCTTATAGTCCAACTACTTCTCCTTCCACAGATGCTGCCAGACATGAGTATTTCCAACATTCTCTGTTTTTAAAATCGCTGAATTCCAGCATCTGCAGTTTTGCGTTTTGGTAAACATTTTTCTTTCTTAAGCAATCTGCAGCCTCTGACAAAAAGATTATCACACAGTCCTATTCCAGTGAGTTTCCAACATCGACTAGCTCAGCGGGGGGGACCACTGTCACCTAGCTCCATTCTTATCAAATTGCATTCAGAGAATCACTTGCAATGGCTTTTCTTCCTTTTGCCTTCACTTCTTGCCTCAATCCTTGGCTAGACACCAGTCTTTGACCCCCTTTTTCTTATCGATAATCTGCGCCTTGGCAACACCATCTCGAAGGTGAAAGTGCCCACTGTGCACGTACACTGACAGCACCCAGCTCTACGTCATCTCAACTCCTCCACTGTTGCTACATTATTTGACTCTTTTCCTAAATTCAAAATTTTCAGAGCAACAATTTGCTTCAAATAAACATTGGAAAGACTTAAGCTATCATTCAGTCCCTGCTCCAAACTCATTTCTCTAATATTGCCTTCATCCTCTTGCCTCACAATAGTGAGATTTAGCCAATTACATCACACTTGATCCTAAGATAAGCTTCAATCTCACACTTGGGCTATCTATTAAAAAAAGTGTAAATTTCTATCTCTATAACATCCCTCAATTTACCCAATCTCAGTTCATCTGCTGCTGAAACACACATCTATGCCTTCACTACCTCTAGACTCAGCTATTCCAATGTAATCTTGGCTGGTCTCCTATGTTCCAAACCTGATAAACTTAGAGGTCATCCAAAATTGGACAGAGTTTAATGTGTAATAAATTCCATAACGGCATCACCTCCATACTCACATACCTACCCTGGATCACAGGCAAGCCACATCACTATTTTAAATTACTCATCCTAGTTTTCCAATCTCTCCATGGTCTACACCCTCCCCCACCTGTTATCTTGTCCAACCACTCCCTTCAGATACCCAGGCCTCTCGGATTCTGCTTTCTTGTGCATTCTAAATTGAGCTTCCTATACCATTGGTGGCTGTGCATTCAGCTGCACAGGCTCCAAATTTGCAAAGCCTCTCACACACCTTTCCGCCTCTCTACCTCACTTGCCTCTTTTAAAGGCACATCTTCAAACTTAGGCACATCTCAGATGTCCTCATTCTTCGAGGAGCGCAACGTCCCCCACAGAGTGGTCGAGAACGCCCTCGATCGTGTCTCCCGCATTTCCCGTAACACATCCCCACGCCCCGTCCCCGCAATAATAACCAAAAAAGAATCCCCCCTCATCCTCACGTACCACCCCACCAACCTCCAGATCCAACGCATCATCCTCCGACACTTCCGCCATCTGCAATCAGACCCCACCAAAGACATTTTTCCCTTCCCCACCCTTATCTGCCTCCCGGAGGGACCACTCCCTTCGCGACTCCCTTGTCCACTCCACACTCCCCTCCAGCCCCACCACACCCGGCACTTTTCCCTGCAACCGCAGGAAGTGCTACACCTGCCCCCACACCTCCTCCCTCACCCCAATCCCAGGCCCCAAGAAGACTTTCCACATCAGGCAGAGGTTCACCTGCACATCTGCCAATGTGGTGTACTGCATCCGCTGGACCCGTTGTGGCTTCCTCTACATCGGGGAAACCAAGCGGAGGCTTGGGGACCGCTTTGCAGAACACCTGCGCTCAGTTCACAACAAGCAACTGCACCTCCCAGTCACGAACCATTTCAACTCCCCCTCCCATTCCTCAGACGACACGTCCATCCTGGGCCTCCTGCAATGCCACAGTGATGCCACCCGAAGGCTGCAGAAACAGCAAATCATATTCAGCCTGGGAACCCTGCAGCCCAATGGTATCAATGTGGATTTCACAAGCTTCAAAATCTCCCCTCCCCCAACCGCATCCCAAAACCAGCCCAGCTCCTCTCCACCTCCCTAACCTGTTTTTCCTCTCACCTATCCCCTCTTCCCACCGCAAGCCCCACCCCCACCTCCTATCTACTAACATCATCCCGCCCCCTTGACCTGTCCGTCCTCCCTGGACTGACCTATCTCCTCCCTACCCCCCTACCTACACTCACCTTTACTGGCACCATCCCCGCCTCTTCGACTTGTCTGCCTCCTCTCCACCTATCCTCTCCTCTATCCGCCTCCCCCTCTCTCCCTACTTCAGAACCCTCTTCCCCTCCCCCATTTCTGATGAAGGGTCTAGGCCCGAAACGTCAAGTTTTCCTGCTCCTATGATGCTGCTTGGCCTGCTGTGTTCATCCAGCCCCACGCCTTGTTATCTCTCTTCAAACTTACTGTTTTGACAATAGCTTTCAGCCTCTGATCTAATGTCTCCTTAGGTACTCGGTATCAGGCTTTGCTGCGAAATACTCCTGTCGCATGTCTTGTAATGTTTCATTATGTTCTGGGTCCTATATAAATACACAATTTGTTGTTGTGCCACCAATGCTAATTTCCTCAAGCCACAGCCTGATTAAAGATGCTCACTCAATTTCCTGTTGGATTTATTATCGACTGCTTGTACTTACAACCCAAGTTCTGGTCTCCCTTCAACATCCACCCCAAAACATCCTTACAACCCCTATGAGGTTGCACCATTATCTTGTCCTTTCTGGAAGGAATAGACCCTCCGTTTTATATTTCCTGATGGGTAGAACACCACTCAAGTCTGCTACGATTTGAGACAGTCGTCTTTGCACCTTACCTGTATCCTTATTACAGTTTGGACCAGAACTGCTCGCAGTACTCTACGATTAACCGAGATTCTACACAAGTTGAACAAATCCCCTGCGTTTCAACTCAATCTCTTTGGGATCAAGACTTGGTTATTTTGTGGTCAGATCAACCTGCATCTCTGTTTTAGTGATCAGTTCCCACAGGTCACACAGTTTACTAGTTCTATTTATAAACATTTATTTCCAAGACTCAAGCAGGTGTTGTCTTAGTCTTCCCAGCAAAAATGTGTACAATCACATGCATATGCGTACTCACAATACCACCCCTCTCCACAAACAACAGCACAGTCCTTTGCTCAGTCTTTGGTGACCTCAGTAACAATCTTTAATCCTCAAACCCGATTTTCTCTTTCCCCATTGTTTGCCACCACTGGTTTGTGACCGGCCCCAACTTTAAGTGTCCTGTTCCGATGAATGATCATTAAATATTAACTCTTTCTCTCCGTAGAAATGCTGAGTATTTCCTACATTCTTGGTTTTTATCTCAGCAGCTCTAATCTCAGTCACAAGTCTATTATCCAATTCTTCATCTCTACTGCATTATCTTTACCTTTTATCATTTGCTACTTCAATAAATTTAATAAAGTTGGTCAAGCACTATCTTTCCTTTTGAAATCTATACTGAATGCCAGCATATTTTTAGTTTCTAGACACTTTTCTATCAACAGACACAACACACACAAAAGGTTGAATGACCTATTCCTGTTAGTGTGTTCCTGTGCCTCTCTCTGGGTTTCAATCCCCACAAGCAAGTTATGTTATGTGCCTGGGGGTAGGAAGTTACAAAGGGGCATAAACAGTACATCAAGTTCGATTTGGGAAAAATTGGAAGGTCATCTGTTTTAAGGCAGTTGGAACATTTCTTCATGGTAGGATGTCAGATGTGACTGAGCAATGGGATCTGGATATCCCGGCACACAAATCGTTAAAAGTTAGTGCACAGATACAAAACTTAAGCCAGAAAGGCTATTAGAATATTAACCTTCACCTCATGGAGAGCTGGAACTACAACAGAGACAGTGTTATATTTTAATTGTACACAGCCTTGGTCAGACTTCAACTGGAGCACTGTGTTCAGTTTTGGGCACCGGACTGAAGGAAGATAATTGGTTCTTGAAAGGGTACAGCATTGAGGGGAGGCAAAGCCGAGACTTCACATTTAGACTCCAAGGTGGAACTGTTCATTCTCCATTAATACTAAACGTTTCTATTTATGGTAATCCTAGATATACCAGGTTCTGATCTCATAGTTGCATTAGATAAGGAGGGTTTTTTTTGTCTATTATTGTCCATGGATTTTTAAGTCTGGTGGCTTCTTCTAAAGATTTCTAACTCTGCCCACTGTGTGCTATTTATGATCAATGATGCGCGGCTGTGACTTCAGCCAAGTTTGCTCTGCGCTCCTGAAGCCCTTATTCAATACAATACAGTAATGAAAGGTTACCACAGAAAACAAAAGCTCATAATGTAGATTAAGATTGTTGCATGAATAGAAGATTGGCTAGCTAACAGGAAATAGTAATCATAAAATCGGTCATTTTCTGGTTAGCAAAATGCAATGAGTGGTATGTCACAGGGAGTACTGCAGGGGCCTCAACATTTTACAATTTGTATAAATGACCTAAATGAAAAGAGGGAGGGATGTTTGCTCCATTTGCTTCTGAAACAAACAGATGGAGAAAGTTGCAAAGAGGAAATAAGGTGGTCGATAGGCTAAGAGATTGGGCAAAGATCTAACAAAAAAGTATATATGGGAAAATGTGAAATTACCCCAAGAAGAATAAAAAAAATTATCTAAATGGTGAAAGATTTAAGAGCTTCAAAATGCAGAGGAACTGCCTGTTCTAATGTATGTGCTGCAAAATGTTAGTTTGCAGGTACAGTAGTAGTAGTTAGGATAGCTCATAACATGTTATTGTTTCTTCTGGAGAAGATTTGAATCTAGATGTAGAGTAGTTATGTTTCAGTTGTACAGGGTACAAGTGAGAACATATCTACAGACAGCGTACCAAAACTGATCTCCAGGTTAGAAAGGCAAGTCTTGTATCCACCAGCTTTTAGAGGCACAAGGGGAAACCTGACCAAAACATATAAGGTATCGAGGGGTCTTCACAGTGTGAATATGGAAACATCTTTTACTCTTACGGAAGAGTCTAGAAGTAAACATCACTGTTTAAATATAAGACAGATGAGGAGTTTCTTTTTCCTCAGAAGTTTGAGAATGTTTGGAGCAGCGTCCCTCAAAAAGGAAGTGGAAATAAAAAAGAAAAATTCAAAGTCTCTTATATTTAAGACAGAGGTAAATCGATTCTTGACAAGTAAGATGGTGAAAAGGTTAGCAGGGCAGATCTGAGGGGCCAAATAATCTCTTCCTGCTCCTAATCCACATGTTCATGTATTAATATGTATAGACTCGCCAGCAGGACAGATCAGAACTTAAAAATTTAAAATTTATAAATGACAGGTCTCTTTAGTGATTGTAATGAGGTCAGCCAGGTGGACAACATAGGCAACTCATTCTGACTGGGGCTGTTAAGAGCCCCAATCAGGGAGCCCTGGCTGACAGGCAAAAACAGAGTGTCCGAGGATCTGTTCACTTCTGACAGCTGGCTCTTAGGGAGCAGGATCAGTGTCTCTAAATGTAAATAAAAGGGTGACCTGGTGACGAGATACCGGCCTCTGGAGTTATTTCAGTCACATAAATGACGCTTATATTTTCTGTCGTCATTTAGATAGTTGAGGTGTGATCTAATCAAGATATCTAGTTTGTCGAGAATTTGCTAAGTGATGTACAAAGAAAACTACTCCTTGGTGGATGAACTTCAACCAAACAATGTTAAGATCAGAGCGGAGTCATGTAGAAAGAAATAAGAGAGCACATCTTCACAAAAAAGCCAACTGAAATCAGGAATTCTATTTTCCGACAGCTATGGACGCTGGGTCAATGAAAGCTTCAAGCTCAAAAGAGCAACAGCTAAAACCAAAGTATATAGATCAAAAGGCAGGTAAATTTGGGAGTTCAAATACCAACGAATTTTCTCTGAATGGCAAAACAGAATGAATAATTGGACTGTTACTGTTTACATATTCATTATCCTGCTGAGTTAGGCAAATCACAGCTGAAACAATATTAAGGGTGTAATCTATAAACGTGCAAGGTGGATGATGGATGAGCAAACAGTTTAACTCAGTGATGGTCCATCTTACCGTTAACTGCCTGAGGAATAAACATAATGAATCGTTCTCGTCTAACCATACTCCAACATTCACCAGTGGGACAGATATTGATATATATATATAAATCTCTGTGTTCTGGATTACTAGTCCTGTGGCAATATCACTGCACTAGCAGACTCCCAGGTAAATGCTCAGGAGTCATGGATTCAAATCCCACCATGGCAGATGGGGAAATTAGGGTTCAATAAAATTCTGGAATTAAGACGGTAGCCAAATGCCCTTTGAAATGGCTTGAGCAAGCTAGGAGCAAATAGGATAAGGGAGCATATAGGGACAAGCAATTAATGTTGGCTCGGTGACACCTGCACCCAATAAACAAATATTCATTCCCGTCAGCTAACTTCAATTACACTTTTACTCCCAAATGGATATGGAAGAACACAACACCTTTCCTTTTGCTTTAAATGGATCTAAAAACGTGGCACGAACTTGAACTTGGGAGGCAAATTTCCGAAACGCCAAGGAAAACAATGACAAACAATGTCAAAAATTGAACACCTTTGTACCTTATTCAACAGCTAACACACCAGCATTCAGGTAAATATGGAAGTCTTCAAGTTATTGAACACTGAAATATATGTCAGTGATGCATAATTAATTTAAGGAGCAATTTAACTAAGTTCACCTCCCTTGTATCGCAAGATACTTGTTTCATGTCCGTAAGACTTACATCCAGCGTGTTCACTAAAATAAACAGGGACAACAGCTGAAGTGGTATAAAGCGATTAGAGGTTCAAGGCTATTAAGCGGACTCCATGGTATCACAGTTAAGCGAAAAACTCGTTAAGAATTAATGACGACCAGGGTGATGCCAACCACTTAAAAATTTAAATTATAAGGAAAGGTCACATAAACGTGGCTTGTATTTCCCGTCATTTAGATGGTTGAGATGTGATCTAATCAAGATATGTAGTTTTTTTAAAAGAGAGTTTGATATATACGAAGAAAACTACTCCTTGGTGGGTGAACGTCAACCAAACAATCTTAAAATCAGTGCTGAGTCATATAGAGAGAAATCAGGAGACAGAAGAATGAGACACAATATCCTTCTTCCGAGTCATTCATACTTTTAATAATTTAAATGTTCTATGTTGCTGCTCACTTCCTTAATCATTATGAAAATGACCTTCTGGGATATCTAGTGCATGGCTGTATGCAGATAATAACATCTGAGCAGATCCAGGTAGAGGAGTTCCAGATTTTCCAGGGTATAGGACATGAATAGCACTTCAGGTTTTTGGATAGTTACTAGTTATTTTAGTTGGTGCTGAAGCAAATACTTGTTGACTACTCAAATTGTATCAAAGTGCCAATTACTTACAATTAGAAAGCCAGGAGAATATGAAGTGGATTCACACAGACAGAAAATTCACTAGTAAGATTAATTTGACTTTTTTTTTCCCCCCTCTACTGAGGTCACACCACTAATCTCATGTATTCCATTAACATTGTTGATGTCGTCAGTAGGTGACAAACAAAGTACAGAAAATTGTCATCTGCTCCAGAACAACAAAGTTAGTTAATGCTGCGTAGAATGTTTGGTTTAAAACAGAGTACGTATTTGTCCTGCATTCAGATTTATCCAGTTGGTTGTGCAAAAGCTACGGTTAAGATAAGCTGCTCCATCCAGTGGTGTCCACATCAAGTGCATTGAACCCAAGAAAGGTACTCACAATGAATAAGTAATTGATAAATCTTTTTTAAAAAATGCAAAAAAAAAAAAAGTGTTAAATTTTTTAAAAATATAAAAGATTGAATTGCAGCTTCTGTCTCTCAGCGCTGAAGGCATGGTCCTGAGATTTACGGCATCAATGGAACCATTTGATTGAATGACTACTTTTTAAACTTACTGCCAGCCATCTATTACTCATCACATATTGTGGTAAAATTGACTGCACTGTAATTACAATATAACTGTTATTTGGTATGAATGTTTGGGTTCTTTCAGACTTTCTAAAGTTTCAGTGCCAGAGACACACCCACAACAGGGCAGGCTGCAGCGCACAGAGAATGTCTTTCATTGCCAAACCAGATGGACAGCTGGACACAAGATGCTCCATACTGCCCAGAGTTGCGCGTTAACCCTCCCAACCAAACCATAAGAGATAATATACATTCTATCAATCATTCCCAACAAAGCTGGCAGTACATAAATTTCATAGATTAAATATATTCAATAAGAAAGCTGCCATCTTTTGACTTCCCTGGGAGGTCCTCTTGGTCATCATCACAAATCACTGAGCAACACAAAACTGTTGACTCTGTAGTTTCCGGATTTAAGCATCAAAAGCAGTGGTGCCATTATCACAACCCTTAGTACCACAAGGCCAGGGAGAAAAGCACATTTAGAGAGTGCCTGTCCCAAATGCAACACCTTCTGTTACAAGTTAGTGTACGCAAATAATTGGGCCGTGAGCATGATCAGAATGCAGCAATGATGTTTTTCAGAGTCAAACATCGTATCAACTCTTAATATCCAGATTCTCATCTGCAGAATGTCACATTCTGGCAAGATACTGAAGATTATGTGCCGTGGATGACCAAATACACAAAATCTGTCACCCAAACTTCAAGCAGCAATAAATGCCTCCACAAAAGGAGGACAAAACTTCCATTACAGCACCTTCAGCAATCTCAAAATGTCCCAAAGCAATGTAGAGCTAATGAACTACTTTTAAAGTGCAGTTTCTGCTGTAATAAACATGGGGCATCCAGTCTGCATGTGACAAAATAGCAATCCGATAGTTAACCAGTTCTCATGTTTGGAGTCAAAAACAGAACAAGCTGGAAATATTCAGCAGATTAGGCAGCAACTAGGGAGAAAGGAACTTAATGGCCTGTGGCCAGAACCATCTGGTTTGAGCTTGTCTCCACCAAAAGGAAATTCGCAATTGCTGCAGTAATGCTTATATTATCTCCCACAACATGAGCGGGTGAGGATATCACTGTTTTGAAGAATCCAACAGACATTTAATATACCCAAATATTGTGCAAAACCTTACATTTCTCAGCCATACTAGTGTCTGGGCCAGCAGTAAGCTAGCAGCTTATAATAGAGAAGCATGCTATTACTGGAGTAAAATCGAGAAAAAAAACTTTTATATCCTCAGATCACAAGCAAGTCTTGTAAAGACATCCTGACATACTGAACACAACATCCAAAGAAGGGTCTCAACCCGAAACGTCAGCTTTCCTGCTCCTCTGATGCTGCTTGGACGGCTGTGTTCATCCAGCTCCACAACATTTTATCTCTTGAACACAACATCAGTTTTTTTTCCTCCCCACAGATGCTCCCTGATGACTAGTCCTGCAGTAATGTCACTGCGTTAGCAATTTAGACGCCCAGGCAAATGTTCTGGGGTCACAAGTTCAAATAGCAATCCAAGCATTTTCAATTTTTACTTCAGATCTGGTATCCACACTATTTTGCCTTTGTCCTTCTGTTTTGGGTGTTAGTGGAAGAATGAATATTGGTCAGGACACTAGGAAAAATTTACAGCTCATAGAATCTTACAATCACTACCCATGCTGAAAAAGGCCATTTGGACCATCAAGTCTGCACTGACCATCCAAACAGCATCTCAACTTGCTCTATCCCCCACCCGTTCCCTGTAATCCCACATTGGGTTTTTACCATGGCTAATCTGGCTAACCTACCTAACCTACACATCCTTGGACACAGACAACTTGTTGCATGGCCAATCCACCTAACCTGCACATCTTTGGACTGTGGGAAGAAACCAGAGTACTGGGAAGAAACCCACACAGACATGGAGAGAAAGTTGAAACCCTTCACAGACAGACACTCAAGGGTGGAATCAACCCAGGTGCCTGATGCTCCAAGGTGTGTATTTTTTAAACTGAACAGTGCTTATGATCCCATTGTCATGGCAATTCAAGGGTTAAAGCTACAATTTCATGATCTTAACATAGATCACCACCTTCCAGGAAGGCACAACAGGAACTTTGATGTACACCCCCAAGACACACTGTTGATGGATTGATGAGAGAATTAACTCACAAGAATGCCCTATAATGACCAATTTGTGCTGGTAAGTGGGAAATCGATCCTTTGCAATAATTGTACATTTACAGAAGACATTTGTGTCGATGACATGCGACTATTAGGAAGGTTCTGCCGAAATCAGTTAGTGCATTGTTCCAATTACTTGCATAAGTTATCAAGCAGACAAAATCTTAGCATCACTATGTGGGAGAGATGTTAAAGCATAACTTCTAAGTTAATGGCCTGTTGCATGTATCTTCTCATTTGGAAAGAGACAAATAGACTTCTGTTTTGAACCTTGAAAACATCGTTCAACTAAGTGTGCATATGGAATTCAGTATAACAGACAGGGGACCCACTTGCAGTTATATTTATTTGCTGCTCATCCTAAATTATGTGGGGGTTTGAAAAGGGCTGCTGTTGGTACTGTGGTTTCAGGGAGGTATTAATCCGAGTGATAACAGCAACTTTTAAAAAGTCACCAACATTAAATTGACTTAAGCTGCAATATTTCATCAGGCTCACAGATCTGTTTCCAAAGCTTCATAGCACATGACCATGCAGCAGATAAATATAAAAATGTTAGATATTATTGCAGTATAGCACTGTGGGGTGCTAGTAGTTTACTTTTCATACACAATCTGGGTTGACACTCCACTGCAGGTCTGATGGCATGCTGCACTGTCAGAGGTGCTAACTTTCAGAGGCTTGGGCTGCTCTCCCTGTGGTGAATGTAAAAGAGATCCCGTGACACTCTGTAGTTCTCTCCTGTACCCAGTATCACTACAACAGATTATCCAGTCATGATCGCACGTTCTTGCCGTGCACAAATCATCTCCCATTTCCTTCATCGCTACAATGACTAAACTGCATAAGCATACAAGTACATTTTTAAACAATGCTTGGGGATGTCTTGAAGTATAAATTCAAATTACTTTTCTCTTGTTGTCTCACCAAAGATGGAAAATAGGGTGTTGCCAGCTCCCAAACAAAATACAACCATGGCATGAGTGTGCAGAGAAAAAGGTGGGGAATCACTGCGACTAAATTTAACAAAAGAAACAAGCAGGCCCCAACACACAACACCTCAAAATCCCCTCATGAAGTGCTTTCGTAGGAGGGGGTCTCCAAAGTGGAATCAAGATGGCGACAAATTAGCAGCACAGCACGCGGTCTCCCAAGTGGGTGGCTGCTTTGCCGAGATTAGCCCAGCACGGACTCATGGCAAGATGGAGCGATGATATAGCAAAGAATGGCGACATGGTTCCATGGAGGTGGCACCGCAAAGGGACTTAAGACTGATCAACTACTTCGTGCTGGTGATGGTCTCAGTATTGGATTGGAAGAACCCAGATCCAGGCCCATGTCAAATCACTTAAAGATTCAACATTACAGTCCTTCTTGTTATTTTTCTACTTTATACTTAAGCTTTTGTTTCTAGGTACAAAGTCGCCAGAGAAAAGGGCAACTTTGCACACTTAACTGTGCTCCTGTATCCCTGTACTTGAGTACATGCAACAATAAAGCTTAATTCCAATTCATTCAAACTGTGGAGCGCAAAATTGCTTTGAGGTTGAACTGGGTGGGGTGGGTGGAGGGGGTACAAATCAGAGTTTTGCAGGGCGCCACTCATGTGGGTCGAAAATGTTCCTGAATGACAGCAAAACACTGGCACAAGAACTCGCGCAACCAAAACGACAAGACAGCTTGGGAGACACATGGTTAACGTACTACAAATAGCATGAAGCACAGCTGCTCACTGCAGGTTTTTGTGCCCCACAGTTCAGAAACTGTGACACTGAACTAACCCTCTCCCTCTCTCACACACGATGACATCCTTCTTTTGGCTTCCATGTACAATGTATCCCCATAATTATTAGGCAATTCAGAGACTGACAAGGGAAAAAGAATACACAGAGTTTGGAAATAAAATATTTGTCCCCTAAAAAGGTATGGAAATTGAACATATTCCTTTCGACACTTGTAAATAATTCTGGATTTCCGCTCTTCCCACTCAATTCAGCTCTTGTCACCATAGCAACAACAAACCACTCAGATTTTAGTAACAAGGCTGGTTGTTGATTTTTTTTGGGGGGGAAGGGGGTGGTGTTTCTCCCCTCGACGTATTCCAAAAGCAGCGTACTCACCGTAATGGTGTTTTCTTTATTCTGTCTTCGGGTGGGTGACCCAACGCCTGGACTCTGCGGGACAGAGAATGAAGCGTCAGTAGTCATCCTGCTCAAGGGAAGGGAAACAGAATAAAATAAAAAGTCTGGGCTCAACTCTTCAGCTCACTCCAAGCCAGTTTTGAACCGAGCTTCCCCCACCCCGTCACCCCAAGTTGCTCGCCCTCCAGGCGGGTGACTTGTGACTCAAACTCGTTGGATCTGGTTGGTGAGACAAACGGAGCTTTCAATGACCGCCTGAGGCAGCCATTGTGAAAGCAAGCAAATAAAAGTGTACAAATGCCAGTGGGAAGTGGGAAATTAACTAGTGACACAGGAACTTCTCTACACCAACCCCCTCTCCCCTCCCCACTCCCCCATCCCTATATGTGCACTCTTCAACAATGCCTGGCTTCTTCTCATTAACTGTTTCCCCACCAAAACGTACACTTGTTCGAGCTCTCCGCTACCTATGCTCATAACCAGGACTTCCTCACATCCCTACTCTCAATCACAACTCATCAGCCGTTTCAAAACATACATCACCCACTCAAAATTAATTAGTGGCTTCGTCCAGCTCATAGCACTCAAAAGTTAATGGCTTTTTGACTCTGTTTCAGTAGAGTGAGGAGATTGCGACCTGATAGGATCTAGCATGCCAGACAACGTTCTCAGACATATCAGTGCGAATGTTGTGTCAGTGCTCCCAATTCCACAGCTTACTTGCCTTTTATTTTTTTTTAAAAAAAGCAAATGACAATAGTCAGGGCACTCTGATCACTACCCATTATTTTCTTCGACTCTTCAGTGTGGTTACTTACACTGGCTCCAGTCATCCTGGAGATGTAAGGTGAGATGTCCCATTTATGTGCATGTAACATCAACAGATGCTTACTCCTGAACATTCCAAAATCACCACCCTCCTGGATGTCACGACTGCTACATCATACCATCACCTCGGCTTACATCAATTTCTGAAGCCCTGACCAGGAATCAGCTAGGAGCCTCCAATTTCATAATCACTTCGTATTATCCTGGGCAGTCTATACTTCCAGTGGGCCCTGAAAATATTATGTCCTCGCTATCTGTAATTTAAATAAATTTTCATGCCTCAAATGTCACGTTGTGAGGGCAATAGTTCTGAAAAGTGAGTCTTGCTACTGAAGCTTTTTGTCTTGCACTCATCAACTCCCTAGACATCGACGTATGTTGTCTCCAAATCTAATCCTGGATGTAATTCCAAGAGGGTGCAGCACTTACTAAACAATCCCAGGTGTACTTATAACTACATAGGCTCCCAATTTAAGGTGATCAGTCTAGTTCATAACATGATCCATTACACTTGCTAGAAGCAACATACAGAGAAAGGGTCCCTGGACACGAGTGTGAAGAAAAGAAGATTATGTTCAAGTCTCTTACATTCTTGAGAAAGATCAGGATCCCAGGGAGCGTAAAGTTCCTTGTTGCTTTCTCCATGGCAACAATTTGTCCAGAGTCAACTTACCAACCTTTTTCTCCCATAGTATAAACAGTGATCATTTGAAATTTGGCAACCTTGCATTTGTACTAATGATTTTTTAAACTTTATTCGTGGAAAGCATTGCTGGCTAGACTAGTTAGGCCAGTGCCCATCCCTAATTGTTAAGCGTCAACCACATTGCTGTGGGTCTAGAGTCACATAAGCCAGACCATAAGGGTTTCCTTTCAAGGGCATGAGTGAACCAGATCAGTTCTTACAACAATCAACAGTGATTACATGCTTGACATGAGGCTAACTCTTTTAAATAAAAAAAATCTGGAATTTTAAAAAAGAATTGAATTCAAATATCACCAGCTGCCAATGGAGAGATTTGAATCCACGTCCCCAGAACGGTAACCTACGATTGTGGATTACTAGCCCTGTGATATTACCACTACGCCAACAAGTTGAAAAACTTCAGCAACACATTTCATTTTAGGAAAATTCACACTCTGTCCTGCCAGCAATGGAATGGAGGTAGCAGAATGGTGTAAAGGGTGAAGTCCCAATGGCAAGTGTGCCAGTAAGAGGACACCAAATTAAGCTAATTGCCAATAGGGCCAGAGAGGATAACTCACTGTATTAAAAACAATTCAATCCTACTGATAACTATCAGGAAGGCATTGCCTGAAAGAGAATTGGATAGTAGAGAATAAGGGAAATTGTAGGGCTGTGAGCAGACAGAAGAGTAGGATTAATTAAACAACTTCGCCAATGAACAGGGTCTATGAGCGGAATGATACAGCAGAAAAGGAAACCGTTTAATGGTTTGAAGAAACTGAAGCCACCACCTCCAATGTGTGGTAAAGTCTGCAGGTCATGCACTGGACTGATCAACGACCTCAGAAGCCATTGACCTGGTGCGGAAGCAAGTCATCTTTGATGCCAAGAAATTGCTTAAGAAGGTGGTATCTAAAAACATTCAGTGATTAGGATCATGGAAAAGTTATATTGGTGCAACACAAGACAGAATATCAGCCCTGCTGGAACTATAGCTAGCATAACACACCACCTTTCGAACAAAGACGAGGAGGCAGAGAGAGGAGGAGGAGGCCGACGAGTGAATTTAATTTTAAATATCGAAACAGGTCTTTGCTTCCTTTTAGAAAGCTAATATAATATTTCCAAACACCACCACCACACTGGGGTGATGTCCCTTTAAAACATCAATTCACAGACTCAACTGGAACAGTTTGTAAATAAGGAGATAGGCATTCCTCTCAGTGGGCCCATTTAATGGATTAGCATATGAATAGGCAAATAGAAATCATTATTCTGCTTCTTAAGTGCCTGCTTTGCGTAAAAAAGTACATGGGACTCGAAGAAAGCTGTTATTTGTTATGGCTCTAATGTTGATTTTAAGTCTCTTTTGATGCTTTAGAAAAGCAATGCAGCAGCACACCAGCTGGCTCTTCCCTGTAGTCAAGGCCCAATTCTCATTTTTTGGGGTCCCAAAATGACCACTGTTGTGCTATCAGCCTCGGCTGCTCGATATAGGCTTCAGTTAAGGGACCAGTGAAACTCAGATTTGAGCAGATTGTTTGAAATGAAATGTATACAATAGTAAGTCATTGGCACAGTAATACAACGCCTCCACATTGACAGATTGACTGCACAATGAGATATATGGAACCGCAATGGCACTGCTACCAATTGGAGACCAATGTTGATAGCTTGGAGACAAATCATCCTTGCCAGAAGGTCTAGGATCCAGCTGGAAATACAGGGCTGGATTTTAAAGCCCCTCCATGTGGGTTCATAGGTGGGGGTGGATGGAGAGGGAAATAAAATACTATGGACACCGTTTCCTCCACTTAGCTCCCCAACTGGACCCACCACAATTTTATAGAAGACCTTCAGGGAGGCTTGACCACCCATGGGCCAATAGAGGCCTTTAAGTGGTCAATTAGTGGTCACTTAGGGTTTTCATCCTTCCAGAGATGGTATTTAACCAGAAACCAACACCAGGTGTCCAGCCCAGTTGTTTTAACCGCACAGGTTAGTGCTAATGAGGGAGGTGCCCATTAGGCCCAGTGGAGGCTGTTCATTATCGAACATTTTCTACTCAACCTGTTCAGATATATTCTATATCTCTAGAGCACATGGGACTTCAACCCAGGCCTTTTGGTTCAGAGGTAGGGATGCTACCACTGCACCACTAGAGGCTGTCAAAGGTATTAGTTGCCCAACAAGGGACATGAACCCATGATCCGGAGGTTGAGAGTTTAATAATGAAGCTAGCTGAGCCTAGGGTGTTAAAATTAATTTTAAAAAAAAGGAAACCAGCTGGGGAGCACTATTGGATACTTACTTCTACGCACCAGGGATTAATTGTTGTTAACTAATTCATTCATGGGATGTGTGCATCGCTGGCTGGGTCAGCATTTAGTGGCCATCCCTAATCTGTCCCTTGAACTGAGTGGCTGGCTAGGGCCATTTCAGTGGACAGGGAGGAGAGCAGTCAACCACACCACCATGGGTCTGGAGTCTCATGTAGGTCGGACCAGATACAAATGACAAAAGGATAATAAGTGAACCAGATGGATTTTTATAACAATGAATGCCATTAGACTACATGTTTTTGGAGACGTAAGCCAATCAGCCCACTGAGTCTGCTCTACCATTCAATGAGATCACGGCTGACCTGATAATCCTCAACTCCACTTTCCTGCTTTATTTCCCGTAACACTTGATCTCCTGATTAAAACTCAAGCTCGAGCTTGAATAATCTTAAATGACCCAGTCCCTACAGCCCTCTGCAGTAAAGAATTCCACAGATTCATTGTCCTCTGGCAGGAAGAAATTTCCCCTCAATCTTAAATTGGGGGCTCCTTACTCTGAAGTTATGCTGCCCTAGGCTCTCCTACAAAAAAGGGGGAAAACAACCTCTCTGCAGCTTCCCTGTCACTCCCCTTAAGAATATTTTTTGTTTCAATAATATTCCAATTTCTCATTGTTCTCAACATCAATGAGTACTGACTCAACCTACTCAATCTCTCGTGTTGATGCCTTCATGACCAAAAATCAACCTGGTGAAGCTTGTCTGGACTGCCCCCAGTCCCTATGTATCATTCCTTGGTTAAGGGAACCAGACTATTTGCAGCATTCAATGTGTGGTCTGACTAGTGCCTCGTATAACTTTATCAAGACCAACCTATTTTGATATTGCTTTGCATTTGAAATTGAAAAGCCAATATTCCATTTGTCCTCCCTATCACATGAACTGGCACGCTGGCTTTTTGGAGATTTATACACGAGGACCCCAAATCCCATTGTGCTGCAGCCTTCTGCAGTCTTTCACCATTCAAATCACATTGATCTCTTGTACTTATCTTGTCAAAGTGGACGGTCTCTCATTTTCCCAAATATGTTCCATCCGCCAAGATTTCGCCCACTCACTTAAAATTTCTAGCGTTTGGGAGGAGAGTTCAGCAGTTCAGCATCACTGTGAAGTGGGCAGGGAGAAAAGGGTGTAGCAGTTGGCTTCGCTGTGAAGTAAACTGGGAGGGTGTGTGTAATCAGTATCACTGTGAAGCAGACTGGGAGGAACTCTGTATAAAGCAGTGCGTGAGTAGGGCAGCAAAGTTAATAAAACAACAGCATGAGTGCAGACTGCTCAATTGGTGCTGTTCAGGGTAGGGGAAAGATAGCATGTATCTTTAAAAAGCTCTAAAGCGGTATTTCTAGAAGTTTGATCACATGATGTTTGCCCACAAGACATCTGAAAACATTGATGTGCATATCTTGCGAAAAAGGTTCAGTCCCCTTCCTTACTTTGTAGTTTGATTTGATCTCAGCAGTTGTGGTGCATGAACAGATGGGAAACTAGGCCAAAAGGAGAGAGGAGCTGGAAAGGAGTCACAGGGAGAAAAGCAGAGCTGGCAGAAACTTTGCTTCCATTAGTAATTCACTGAAAGTGCACAGATAACTGGTAATATCCACCAACAAACTCTGATTTCTGGTCTTCTGTTAATAACTGGCTGACCCAGATAATAGTAATCCTACAATCAATTAATATGTGCCTTCAAACTATAGTCACAATCCTTCTGCACTGTGCAAACTGGCCAGACAATATCACAGTTAACAGGCTCCACCTCATTCATCTCCTTGACTCTGGCTAGGCCTTGGGTTGCTCACAAAAAGATGACAACTTTCAAATGAGAATGTTGCTCAGAATCAATATATACTTGGACATCGCATATTAGAAATCGGCCAGCCATGACCAATCGCAACCAAACAGAGATCATAGACAACAGTACCGATGCTTGCTGCATTAGCTCAGAGGTCACGTTATCCTAAACTAAGCTCAGCAGCAGCACTTCCAAACTATTGAAGGGACTTGGGCTTGGAGGATGACTGCAAATTACTACATAAAAGAGGATTGCTAACTCTAATGCCCATTTGGCAATGCAATAATTTCAGTACATACAGGATGAAAAACAAAGTCTTAATTTAATAGTAAATTAGTGAAATACAAAATAAAAAGCCAGACACACAGTCCACCTGTTTTAAAAGAAACCATTTCTGGACAAGGGACTTAACAATACATACAACATGGAGTTTAAAAACAGACAAGCAAGCTGCTCAGTTCAAGTGCCATTATGAATAGGCAATAAATATTGGCATTGGCAGCAATGCTCACATCCCACAAAAGAATTTTATTTTTTAACTATTTAACTTATTGCATTTAATCCAATCAAATGAATACTAACAAATCTTCATGTTCTGCTTTAGGACCAGGCCACTAATTGAACAAATGGTAAAGATTTTCTAGACAGCCAAAATTGAACAGAACAAAGTGAAGAGTAGGATATGGAGCACAAGTCTGTATTGAATTGCCTGAGTTTTGGGGACAAAGTTGCCACGGAGGAAAATGGCTGTAGCTGGTCACGTGAATGTTCGTGATCGAATGCTGGCCGAGATCTAGGAGATTCATACTCCAGGATTATAACATTCGTGTTCCCAACCTACAGTGGAGGGTGATCAACATACCTGTGGATCACTGCTAGCCTTTCTCAAGGCCATGTGCGAGGTCTCCGAATGGTGTGACAGACTCCCTGACGAGTGAAAGCCATTCACTGTAAATGCAAAACACAACTATGTTAAAAAGGCCAATCTGGTCAAATTCTAATCGGTGATGCTGTCCAAAAATAAATTATGCAAATTTTTGGCATTAATCCACTACTTTTAAAACATCGATTACTTCTGTTGTGTTTGAGATAATATCCATAAAGCACTTCCTCATAACAAACCGGTTCCTTTCACATTGGCATTTGCCAAAGTAAGAAAACTGACACTAGTGGGTTCAAAGCCCAACATAAAAACTAGTTTCCACATGCACTTCTGCAGACAGCATGTTTTCCCTGAGAAACTCCGACATTCTGCCAGAGATGGAGGAAACATTGGCCCTGGCCAACACATGCAGCAATTAAAAGCCATCATGTTTTGTTGGAAGCTATAAATCTGTGCTTCGCCTATGTCAGGTGTGGCTGGGTAGTTCCAGTTTTTCAATATTCTTCCCTCAGTCCATTATGTGATATCTCTCAGACAAACTGGCCAGAAAATCATTGCAGGAAGGATCTAATCATTTGGTGTGCACAGTAGCAGTGAGTCATAATGACATAAGTGGAGTCAAAACTGATAACGTACTCTTGATCTTTCACATGGAATTTATCTGCAAGAAAACCGAGTTTGAAATTGAATCAAGAATATAGAGTATTAGAAAAATTCAATTCATCAAATGCTTTTCAACATTACACCTTTCAAGGTAGAGATTCTACCCTGTACCATAAAGCTTCAATTCGCAAGTTAATCATAAATAATAAAAAGACACTGTAGAAGAAGAATTTTGTTACATTAACTTTCTCATTCCATTAGCACACTTGTCATTTGTCAGAAATCTATTTTTCAAGTTAATGATATGACATCAGTGTTTCTGATGAGGAGCTTTTCAATAAAAATCACCCACACCCATTCTGGAATCAGACCCCAATGTGCTTTGGGCTGAAATCTTAAAAATATGTTTACGATGAGTCATTGCCTTAATTGGCACCTTTGCAAATTATTTATTTATCTCCTTACTTTTTTCCCCATTCTTTCCTGCAGATGCCGAATTGAGCAGAGTGTGGCAGTCACTTAAAGTAGTTCCTGACAGTACAATATATATGATTAAAACCTATTGTCTATTTTCTTGTTGCGAGAAGAGGAATAGTGCAGAAATTTCTCTGTAAAATCATATCAAATATTGCCTCTTTTGAAATGAGGTTAACCCAGAAGCCAGCATTGTCAACTCTGAGCCAAGGATCCATTTCCCCCCCTCGCATTCTACAATGTTAGTTTGGTTCATTAGCTCCTCGTGTACCATGCAGCAATAATCCCGATGCATGGCCAAGCAGCCCAGGTGCCTTTGTTGCTGTCGAGAGAGAAATTAGAAATGCAGATCTCCTTACAGAAGAGCATGATGATACAAGTTGGTAACCAAAACTGTTGGGCTGGGAGATTGTAGTGGTTTAACTGCTGGACTGGTAGACCACTTTGGTCTAACTATATTGGAAATATAGATTGATTTTGTGATACCAGATCATTTTACTTAAAGCAAAGTACAAGTAATCATTACAAAGACATAATTTACACCTAGATTATTGTCGATCTAAGGAAGAGTGTTCAAAACTATATTTTAGGAAAGTTCTGACGACCAGATATACTGATTGTCTGATAATATAGTTTGGAGTGTTACTCTAAGATATTGAAGTTGTTCTGATTAAGTTGGAGATGAAGAGAAAGGATGGGAAAGTGATGGAGTGGATCCACAACACTGGTATGCACTGGCTGGATCAAATAACCAGTTTCTGGGCTATAATTCCTACATATTAGTTCAGAAATTTGGAGGATCTCCTGGACTCCATGAATGTATGCATTTAATCTGTAAAAATGTATTTGGAAACCAAAGTAAGAAACTAGAGGCAACATGGTCAGTGCTATGGAGAAAATTTACCATGAGAATTATACAATTAAAAGTAGCGCTTTGGGCAGTGTTGTAGAACAGAGAGACCTAGGAGTTGAGGTACATAGTTCTTTGAAGTTTGCATCACACACAGCTAGGGTGGTTGAGAAGGCATTTAGTACACTAGCCCTTGTGGCTCAGACCTTTGAGTATAGGAGTCGGGGCATTATGTTGAGGTTGTAGAAGACGTTGGCAAGGCCTCTTCTGGAGTACTACGTCCAGTTCAGATCACCTTGTTATAGGAAGGATATTAAGCTGGACAGGGTTCAGAGAAGATTTACCAGGATATTACCCGGAATGGAGGGTTTGAGTTATAAGGATAGACTGGTTAGGCTGGGACTTTTCCCTAGAGCGTAGGAGGTTGAGAGGTGACATTATACAGAGGTTTACAAAATTATGTGGGGTATAAATAAGGTGAATGGCAAGTGTCCTTTCCCTAGGGTGGAGGAATTTTAAGACTAGGGGGCATGGGGTGAGAGGAGAGAGATTCAGAAAAGACATGAGGGGCAACTTGTTTTGTTTAACAGAACGGTTTGTGTATGGAATGAACTTCTAGAGGAAGTGGTGGATGAGGGCTCAGTTACAACAACATTTCAAAGACAATTACATAAGTGCATGACTAAGAAATTAAAAAAAAACAAAATTTCTGGAAAGGTTCAGCAAATCTGGCAGCCTCTGTATAGAGAAATCAGAGTTAATGTTAAGGGTTGAGTGACCCTTCCTCAGAAGTGGATAAGTTCATGAATAAGAAATGTCTGGAGGGACTTGGGATAAGCGCAGGCACATAGGACTAGTTTAGTTTGTGATAATGGTTGGCAATGGACTGGTTGGACCAACGGGCCTCTTTCTGTGCTGTATGACTGCGACTCTAAATAAAGCTTCGACAGTTGCTGTAATTCCTCTTCAACCCTAAAGAATCTCAAATTGGATGCAACATGGAGTGTTTGTTATTTGTTGACCCGATAGATTTATTCAGTGTGAAATCAGGCAGGAGCTGGGTCAGAACAGTGGAGAATACTAAATAAAAACCAAAAGAACTGCAGATGCTGTAAATCAGGAACAAAAACAAAGTTGCTGGAAAAGCTCAGCAGGTCTGGCAGCATCTGTGGAAGAGAAAACAGAGTTAACGTTTCGGGTCCAGTGACCCTTCCTCAGAACAGTGGAGAGTTGGTTGGGGACATATTGCATTTCAAATTTCTTCCATGGGATGTCAAATTACAAAATTCCATGAGAATAGAGAGGTCAAGTGTATCTCAAACTTGGAACTTTGGATGAGCTGAGCAAGGTAAGCAGCTGGAGTGTAATAAGTAACTTACGTATTTATCCAATTACAAAGCAGCTGAATAGCAACCACTGGCAAAACAGAGACAAAGCTAGAAGACTATGATTAAAATTAAGACCCAATTTAAAAATCAAGCAAAAATTATTTCCATGATAGATTAATGAACCAGAGATATAACATGGAGCAAAAAGTGTAGTTGTGTAGTAAGGTGTAGAGCTGGATGAACACAGCAGGCCAAGCGGCATCATAGGAGCAGGAAAGCTTGATGTTTTGGGCCTAGACCCTTCATCAGAACCTTTTCATTTTCTGATGAAGGGTCTAGGCCTGAAACGTCAAGCTTTCCTGCTCCTATGATGCTGCTTGGCCTGCTGTGTTCATCCAGCTCTACACCTTGTTATCGCGGATTCTCCAGCATCTGCAGTTCCTACTATTCTGTAGTCGTGTAGTATCAGGACTCTGAAGCTTGGCCTCCCTTCCTAAGCAGCACATGATTCAGTCAGACAGAATGAGCTCTCTGTAGCAAATATTGCAACCGGTCTGTACTCAGTCAGAATTGCATCCAGCAGGATGGATCAGAATGTTCACTTAGTAATTTCAAGACAAGATACAGCATTAAAAAATACATATACCAAGACGTACTAAAATTAGTTCAATAGGATTTTATTCCCAAATTAGGCCATTTAAGAAAGGTATGAGATCAAGAGCAGTTCTGACAGAGTTATTGATCTGAAACGTTAACTCTTTCTCTGTCCACAAAGCAACTTTAATGTCCTCTCATATCCATGGAGAGACCACCTTCACAGAAGTGGGCCTGATTGATTGGAATCAATTTAGACGAAATTCCATTCATTGGCCAGTTGGTTACCAGAACTACAGATGTCAATATTTTATGTATTCAACATTGAGAATGCATGAGGAATGGAGTCAAGCAACTGAATGTACAATTATACTTCAAATAGGCAACCAAAACTAAAAATTTCCTTTCAGTTCCAATCCCAAACTTGTTAAGTTATTAGCAAGTCAAGTCTAAAACGGCTGGAGGTGGAAGTGGATGCATTGGGTGACCAGGATGTCTTCAGTGTCTTGTTGAACCCTTTGCGTTCCAAAGTACAGGACTGATCCGGCTTCAAGACTGTTGCACATTAGGTGGTTCTTAAACCATAAGACACAAGAGCGGAACCAGGTCATTCGGCCCATCTGAATGGTTGATACGTTTCTCAAACTCAGGCCTGCGCCCTCTCCACGTAACACTTGATCCTCTTACTAATCAAGAGCCTCTGTCTTAAATACACTTAATGACTTAGCCACCACAGCAGTCTGTGGCAATGATCAGATTAACCACCACTAACTGAAGAAAATCCTCATTTCAGTTCTAAAGAGCTGTCGCCTCACTCAAAGGGTGTGCCTTCATGTCCCAGTCTCTCCCAATAGTGGCAACGTCCTCTCCACATCCACTTTATCCAGGGCTCTCAGTATTCTGTAAGTTTCAATGAGACTCCCCCTCCCCCCCATCCTTCTAAACTCCATCAAGTACAGATGCAGAGTTCCCAACCACTCCTCATATGACAAAGACCTTCATTCCCAGCATCATTCTTGTAAACATCCTCTGCAACATCTATAATGCCAGCACATCTTTCCTGACATACAGGGACCAAACCTGCTCTCAATATCCCAAATGCGGTCTGACCAGAGTTTTATACAGCCAAGTAGTACATCCTTGGTGGACTTTTAGTCTAGACCTCTCAAAATGAATGCTAACATTGTTCAGTTGGCAGTTAAGGCAAATACCAGTATGTTAATCTTAAGAGAATCTGAACTCGGACTTTGTTCCTTAGATTTTCAAAAGCTTTCCCCATTTAGAAAAAACGTCTTTCCCTCCAATCATCCTTCCAAAGTGTATAACCTCACAGTATCCCACATTGTATTCCATCTGCCACTTCTTTGCTCCCCCTCCTAGCCTGACCAAGTCCTTCTGCAAACTCCCTACCTCCTGAACACCACCTCTCCTGCCACCTTTGTGTCATCTACAAACTTAGCAACAAAGTCCTTGCTTCCTCTGCCAGATCATTAACGTGGATAGTTTGGGACCAACACTGACCCCTGTGGAACCGCACTAGTCACCAGCTGCCAACCTGAAAGACCTCTTTATCCCCACTCTCTGCCTTCTGCCAGTCAGCCAATCCTCTACCCATGCCAATACCAGCAGCATAGCTTGCCAGCAACAGTCTTTGTATGCCAGGATAAGCTAATCATTATGTTACCAACACCCAGAGAGAACCAATGGCTGCACTCGTACAGCATGCTGGACAGAATGTAGCCACATCATAGGCTAATAAATTGCCATTGGATGCAGACTGGTCAAGTCATGAGAGCGAGACTGACAGTGGCCCAAGTCTTCTGCACTATCATGCAGTTCACCCACCAGTTAAGGTCATCATCAATTTGTCAACAGGTGGGAGGTGATGCAGAAGCTGCAATTCACAGGGAGCTGGAGCAATGAATCTGCACGTAGGCTGCTCTAATCACACAGCTGGCTAATATTGGAAGAAAGCACAAGTGGAGCTCTGCTTGGCTAAGCAGCCTACAGAGGACCACACTGCTCACCTCCAGAGTTCGAAAGGAAGGACTAGATAAGACGTGGTAAACATAGTCTCCTGCATCTTTCTGAGCAGCAGACTGGAGCTGGCAGACACCCTGATGTGGTTGTAAGACTAAGCTAAGGAGAAAGCAATCACATTGATGTATGGATTGTGGACGCCCTCATCGACAGCTGACAGACCAGAGAGATGTACAAAATCCAGGTTAATGCCCTTAGCAAGACAGCCTACCCGAGAAGGCAGAATCAGCACAGGGAAATCAGTGCAGGTTATGCGTTCTTTGAGTAGTCGTGAAGAAGAACAACGGTGCAAACTGGTGTCAGCTTTGTTGTCATGGCCATCTCATCAGACTTGCTTTGTCAAGGGTACCAATATTCATCTGATGGCATTTAACTTGATTGTGTATGAAAAACAGGCAAGTAACACCCACCATTGCATGCTGCCAGGATGAGCTACCCTGAAGTCAAGGATAATTTCGATAATGCCATCCACAATTAAACACAGGAGGTGCTCACAGACTGGGTTGTCATGCCTTATACTGAGACAGTCAGTGAGTTGGGCTGGTCACTGAGCAGAATGCCAGACAAAGGTAAATGTTCTGATGAGAGGTCAAGTCTGGGGTGTGCTCCCATGACATTAGAAGGAATCAATGATGAAGCTACTCTGAAGACTTCACCGACCCGAAGTGGCTTTCTTCTCCTCCCATCGTGAAGGGCTCCTTCAGCAGCTTCTGGGTGTTCCAGCAACCCGATGTGATCTTCTTTTCCCAGTGCGGAGGTCTCATCCTTGCTTTGGACGCAGTTTCTGGGTTTTCCAACAGCCCAGCATGGAGATCTCATCTCGGCCCAGCGTAGCTATTTTGGCCCAGTTTTCCAGCGTAACCCGAACTCGGGAGCCATTATTTGAACTGCAGTGAGCTTTAACTTTTTTTCTTATTAATGACTTTTCTTAATTAATTTAGGCACCGTGGTATGGCAACTTATAAAATTTTTCACTTTTATTTTTCAAAATACGTGTGACAATAAATTGCTATTCTATTCCATTTTAACAAGTTTAGATATCGATTTCTTCTCCTGAGACAAGCTGTCCAGTGTTGCTGTGCACGGCACAGATCAAATAAAGAGAAGACACAAAGATAAAAGCTCATCCAAAATGCAATTATCTGCAGTCTAACATTCAGGCAGAAATCAATCCGATTAGTTACCAAGTACCCTCCAGAACCCTAACAAGTGTCGTACATGATGAATATGGTTGGTATCAGCTCAAAGAATGAAGGAAAAAAAAATTAAAAATTGGGTACAATCCACAATTTTCAAATACTATGATGAATTACAATGTAGATAAACTTATACCCTGTAGTCAAATATTGGCATGGGAGAGAGTGGTCACCATTTTGAAATACTGTCAATTTCAAATGCAAAGTGAGTACATGTTTTAAACTCACAGAGCCCATACCTCCTACTTACACCCAAGTGTAAGCTACTAGTAAATAAAATATGCATTTGCAAGGGAGAAAAATTGTGATGGAATAGGAATGAAAGCACTCAATGTTGTAACTGAAAGGGGAGTTGGCTTATGTTCCAAATATATGCAACATTTTGGGAAGTGGGTAAAAGGAGCTGTCTTACATGTCACATCAACTCATAGCCTGGATGTATAGCAATGTCCGTGAATGGGTAACTGTCAAATTATTTGTGCTGTCCCTGTTGCTTTATCGGATTCTATTAAGATGTTCACCTTTCACCTTTCTTCATTCATCAGATATGGATGTTACTGGTTGGGCCAGCAATTATTGGTCTTCCCTAGTTGACTTGAGAAGCTGCCTTCTTCAATTGCTGAAGCCATTTGGTGTAGTTAGACCCATCGTTCAGGACGGCATTCCAGGATTTTGACCCAGTGACACTGAGGCAATGGCAATAATTTTCCAGGTCAAGATGGTGAGCAACTTGGAGTGGATCTTGCAGGTGATGGTGTTCCCATGTATCTGCTGTCCTTTTCCTTCCAGATGGAAGTTGTTGTCATTTGGAAGATGCTGTCGAAGAAGCCTTGGTGAATTTCTGCAGAGCATCTTGTAGGTAGTACACACTGTTGCTATTGAGCGTCAGCGGTGATGGAGGGAGTGAACGTTTGTAGATGTGGTGCCAAACAAGCGGGCTGTTTTGTCTGGGATGGTGTGAAGCTTCTCGAGTGTTATTGGAGCTGCATTCATCCAGAGAAAAGAGAAAAATATTCTATCACAATCCTGACTTGTCTTGTACATGGTGGATGGGCTTTGGGGAATTTAGGATGGGAGTCGCAAAATGTCAGATTCATTGGCTATAAGATCAGGTCAGAGGCACAGTACTTCTCTGCCTGGTCCAGTCCAGTGTCTCGTCGACAGTAACCCCCAGGTGTTGTGGGGTTAATGATGGAGATGCCTTTGAATCTCCAGGAGTAACGGTTAGAATCTGGAGATGTGCCTTGCTTGGCAATTTCGTGGCACAAATCTCACTTACTATTCATCACCCAAACCTGTAAAAAGGTCATGTTGCATTTGAAGGTGGACAGCTTCAGCATCTGAGGAGTCGCAAATGCCGGCTGTTCAGCACCAATCAATCATCGGTGAACATCCTCACTTCTGACCTTATGATGGAGGGCGGTCATTGATGAAGCAACAGAAGATGGTTCAGCCAATGGCACGAACCAGAGGAACTCCTGCAGAAACGCCCTGGGAGGCGAGATGACTAACAAGTACAACCAACTTTCTTTGGGCCAGATATGACTCCATCAAACAGAGAGTTTACTCCCAGATTTTCACTGATTCAAGGTTTACTAGGGATCTTTCATGCTTCACTCAGTGAAATGCATGGAGTCAAGGACTATCACTCTTACCTCACCTCTGAAATTTAGCTCTTTTGTCTCTGTTTGGACCAAGGCTGTGATGAGGTCAGGAGCTGTGTGGCCCTAGCGGAACCCAAAATGGGCGTCACTAAGAAGGTTATTGCTGAGCTGGTGTTGCTCGATAGCACTGTTGATGACACTGTCCATCACTTTACTCATGATTGAGAGTGACTGATAGGCTGGTAATTGGCCAGGTTGGATTTGTCCTGTTTAGATACAGGACATACCTGTGCAATTTTCTACATTGTCAGGTAAATGCCAGTGTTGTAACTGTACTGAAACAGTATTGTTTGGAACACAATGTTCTGGAGGACAATCTTCAGTACTATTGCTCAAATGTTGTCAGGGCCTGTAGCCTTTACAACATCCAACCATTTCCTGGAAACATGTGGAGTGAATCAATTCCTCTGAAGATTGGTATCTGGAATGCAGAGGTCCACTGGAAGAGGCCGCAATGAATCATCCATTCTGCACTTCTGACTGAAGGTTATTGCAAGTGCTTCAGCTGCATCTTTTGCTCTGATGTGTTGGGTTCCACCATCATTAAGGACATTGATAATTGTGGAGCCTCCTTTTCCAGTGAGATGTTTAATTGTCCACCACCATTTACAATTGGATGTGACAGGATTACAGAGCTTAGATTTGATCTGTTGCTTGAGGAATTTAGATCTGTCTATCACTTGCTGCTTATGCTGTGTGGCACACAAGTAGCCCTGTATTGTAACCTCACTAGATTGACATTTCATTTTTAAGTATGTTTGCTGCTACTGCTGGAATTCCCCCTTATATTTTTCATTGAGCCAAGGTTGATCTCCATGCTATATTAATAGTAGGGTGGGGATGTGCCAGACCATGAGGTTGAAGATCATGCTGGAGTACAGTTCTGCTACTGTTGATGGCCCACAGCATCTCAGGAATGCTCAGTGCTGAGTTACTTGATCTCTCCAAAGTCTCTCATTTCGCATGGTGACAGTGGCACACAACAGGATGCAAAGTTTTCTCAATGTAAGGATGGGACTTCTTCTCCACAAGGGCTGGAAGTGGACACTCTTACTGACACCACCATGGACAATTGCATCTGCAGAATGATGAGGATGAGGTGAAGTGCATTGCCTATATCTTGGTTCCCTCGCTACATGCTGCAGACCCAGTCCAGCAGCAATGTCCTTTAAGACTCGAGCAGCTCAGTCATTTGTGGTGTTCCCAAGTCCCTCTTCATGCTGGAATCTCCCTTTGAGAGCACTTTCTTCACCTTTGCTACCCTCAGCGTTCCCTCCAAGTGTTATGGAACCCAAAGGAGTATTAATTCATCAGTTTATGGGGAGAACTGGTTTGGACAGGCGTGTGTGGTCATCAGTGAGAGGTTTCCTTGGCATGTTTGACCTCATATCATGAGACTTCATGGTGTCCAGGGTCAATGTTGAGGATTGCTCAGACAGTTTCCTCCCGAATATATACCACTGTGCGTCTACCTCTGCTGGGTCTTTGTCGCCATAGCCGGCAAGAAAAGCTTGATTTAATACATCACTTTTCTACTTCTTATCCCCACCTCGAAAGAGAGTCCACTGACCAGGGTGGCACGGTGGCTGAGTGATCAGCACTGCTGCCTCAGTGCCAGGGATCTGGGTTCGATTCCACCCTCAGGCCATGCTAAATTGCCCATATAGTGTCCAGTGATGAGCTGGTTAGCTGGATTAGCCGTGGGTACACAGCATTACGTAGATGGGGTAGCACGCTCTTCAGAGGGTTAGTGTGGACTGAATGGCCTACTTCCACACAGTGATTCTAGCATCTCATCAGAACTTTTTCATCTTTTCTTTCGGGTGCTCCCTTTTTTTTTCCCCCAGCCAGAAAGTGAAAAATGCTAAAGTGAAAGAAAATTCAAGGTCAACTCTGAAGTTTATTTTACAGTTAATCATTACTCAAAAAAAGATTAGTTACCTGTAGGCAGGGAATTCATCTGTGATATTGGACTCTTTGGTGTTCCTGGAGCACTTGTTGGTCTTTCCCAGGTTGTCTCTATAATCAAACAGAAAATGTAAGTTCACAAAAAAAAAAAGAGAAATCTATGAAATATAAATCAGCTCATAAGAGATAGTGAAAGGGATCATCTCAAGTGCAAAAAATTCTTGCAAAAATACTAAAAAGGGAGATATGATAATCATATTTCAAAGCTTCACCTTACTCGTTTATCTAGTTAAACCTGCAGAGATTGCTGGAGAGGAAACAAGTTTAGATTTGTGTGGAGCATTATTTACAATAAATTAATCTTTAGAGAATGAAAATTTGGATCAAATAAAAGCCTTGGAAACCTTTGTGAGTTTTGCCAAACAAGACAGTGTTGAAGGGACTCACTTCTGAGAATGTTCACAAAGTTGATTCCGGAGATGAGTGGCCTGTCTTTTGAGGAAAGTTTGAGCAAGTTAGGTCTGTATTCAGTTTTTGTTTCAAAACGGAGAAATGATTTTATTGAAATTTATCAGGTTCTCGAGACAGATGCTGAGAGGATGTTTCTCTGTGGGCAGTTCTAGAACTAGGGGGCCACACTGTCAAACTACAAAGGAACCTCCTATGAAACACAGGCACGAGAAGGATTTGTTTTCTCAGAAGGTCATTAGTCTTTAGGGGTTTCTCACCCAGCAGATAAATAGACGTTCGGTCACTGACTATATTCAAGGCCGAGTTAGACACATTTTTGATCAACAAGGGAATCAAGTCATAGAATCCCTACAGTATGGAAGGCGGCCATTCAGCCCATCAAGTCTGCACAGATCCTCCAAAGAGCATCCTACGCGGACTCACCGCCTCCTACTCTATACCTGCATTTTCCATGGCTAATCCACCCAGCCTGCACATCACTAGACACAATGGGGTAATTTAGCACTGCCAATCCACCTAACCTGCACATCTTTGGACTGTGCGAGGAAACCAGAGCACCCAGAAGAAACCCATGCAGACAAGTGGTGACTGTCTGTGGAGTTTGCACATTTGCCCAAGGCTGAAATTGAACCTAGGTCCCTTCAATTGTGAGGCGGCAATGCTAACCATCGAGCCACAATCCTGCCCCAATCTGAGGATTATAGAAGATATGCAGGAAAGTGGAGTTAAAAATAATAAGATCAGCCACGATCACAATGAATGGTGGAGCAGGTTTTGGAGGCCAAATAGCCTACATCTGTTCCTGTTTCCTATCTTTTCACTTACTGGACGTTTGCTTTCATCTTATAGATTATTACTTCTTTCATTGTCATTCTTCCGTTCTCTCTTTCAAAGACCCACTCTAATAATCTAAATATTGCTCCATGGCAATGGTGACTTGGTAACGTTAATGCCAATGCTGCCATTTTCATGCAAACTTTGGTGCATAGCTGTTTTGCGCAATTCAGAAGAGGTACATAATCGACTATTTCTAGCTTGAGAAGCCCCACTCCACAAGCACGGTGCAAGGTAAGCAAGCAGATTCCATGAACTATGACAACCCATAGCAGATTGGACCAACAATGTCATCATCATTCTGAACCATATACTGATCATCCAGCTAACTGAGCTAACTACTCCACAATCAACTATTTGTAAAGTAGTCTATCCTGTACTTAACTCATCACATTTATGCCATTCCTAATCGCCATGGATAAACAATGAGAGCTGTTCATTTTTGCCTGGTCATAGAAAAAGATCAATTATATTTTCAGCACTTGGGTTTACCTAGTTGTGTATCACATTCTACCAGTTCCTGTCCCAACGTTTTACATTGATCTAAGACTTAATACTTGCTTTTGAAATGCACGTACTGTTCGGCCAAAAAAATGCTGAGGGACCACAGGGCTGGAATAGTGTAAACTCAAAACATGCATTCCCAACTAGTTTTCATGTAACCTAGCCTTATTTTCCCCAAATGATAGCTTGGAGGAAAAAATATATTCTGGGATCGGAAACCTTAAATGGCATGATCTACACTAATGTGCTGCTATATAATGCCAGGAAAAATCAATGTAACGAGGCTTTAGAGCACAGGCGCACACTTAGTTTTGATACCAATTACATTCTTGAGTTTGTCAAGTTTATGCCAGTATACATTAGAATGGGTTGAAGTGTTTTTCTTTCCACCACGCTACATGTAATTAGTGTCATGGTATACATTATATCCAGTAGCAAAACTGTGATACATTGACACAAATTGACTTAATGAAACAGAATTTTAAAAACTAGATCTTTGCAACACTTATTTCTGAAACAAAGTTCTGAACTAACCAGAATTAAAATGGAATTTGCCTTCCCTTATCCAATGTCAAAATGGGGAAATGGAGACTAATTACAAAGGGATAACTTTAAGCTTGCAAAGCCACAGAATTGGGTAAAATGTTGGTTTCATTCCCTATCCAACAGAAATAATACATACTAACTGGTTTCTGTAAAGTGCAAAATGCATATTGGACCTAACAATTCCAATGAATGGGTTAGGTTTAAGATGTCCCCAGCTTAATCATCAATGGAAGTTAAGTGATGTAGGTTAACCTGGTAACAAGGCAGGATACAGGGGTGTTATTGTCTGTGCTTATTGATTTATACATGGCCTAAACACATCTAACTGTGCATGACCAGAAATAGCTGGAAACACCTGCTATTCAGCATTCTGTACAATGGTTGACTTTATGTTGTTGTTTGATCACTCTTGATTAACCAAGTGAGTGCAAGCCCTTTGGAACATATATTTAACGAGCAGAGAATTCTTTCACGGATTATATATTAAACTAATGGAGAATTTGCTCATGTTTTTAATTCCATCTAGTGATCGGAGCTTCTTGGAGCTAAGCAAAAGACTGCTTCATTCAAAGATTCTACTTCTTATTAAGTTGCATTTCCAAAAGGATAGTGCAATTTTATTGCTAGTTCATGTGCTCTGAGTATTTATTATCTATATTATCCAATCTACGAATGCCAAGTTAGATGGTGGAACTCGGTTCACCGAATTTCTCCAAATATGCCTTGTCGAGGCAGTCATCATTGCTTACAAATGTTAGGTAATTCAGAGTCAGACTGTTCTCCTGGACAAGTCTCCTTCAAATTGATAGATGGGACAGGAAATAGCCAGAATTTTTCCACATTGAACTGGGTTGGGCATTTAATCCAGTTTTTCATGTCTCCCTGGAGATCACGTGGCTTCCAGTATGGTAGGGATTGTGTATACGTGTTTTTATATATGGAGTATTTTTGACAGAGCAAAGGATCTTTACAACATTCTTCAAATATTTATACTTCACACAAAAGCATAGATAAAAGGAAATGTGGTTTGCTTATTAAAATCCTTCCATTCAGGGAACACAAGACATAACAATGGGGGAAAGAAAATTGGAAATCCTCTAATCATTCCTCTTACAAAAAATACTCTCAGAGAGCCAAAGAATACTGTATATTTTTCAAAATGGTATAAAGCACCACAATCACCAAATACAGGAGGAAGAATCTGAATAAAAGATGCACAGAATCCATGGCCTTCTGGACTGCTTAGTATCTACTGGGCAATTTAACCAGGAATTCCATATCCTGTTTTCATTTGCCATCCACAAATCTATTGGATTTCACTCCTTTGGCCTTTCATCTCCGTAGCCCAGAGCTGTCCCTTCCCTCAGCTCGTAAATGGAGTTGAAGCATGCCTGGTCTCAAGACCTGTGGTTCACAGTACGGAAGGTATTTAAAAGCAATGTCGTTATTTCCCCTTATCTACAGTTTGGTATAGTTAGATATAAGAATACAGGAGCGGGTATGTCAAAGATTGAACAGTATGGGAAGACAAGGGTACCTGATTATCCCAGGAAATTCTCTACAGATATCCATAAAAAAATTGCCCAAGGAACTCTTGCCGCCTTTGAGCGAGCAGGAGTTACACCAAAGCTCCAGAAACAAACCCTGAATCTTGCCAGTTTTAACAGTCCCAGGTGGGACTTATCATCTTAACAGTAATAGCTCCAGGTGGACCTGCCGATATGTTAGACCATTCCAGTCTTTAGCCTGGGACCAGCTACTGATATGTCTGGCCCATCCACACTAGCGATCCTGTCCCTGCAATTTGGATTAGGATTTACTTTGAGCAGTCATTAACTTCTCTTCACCTTCCCTCCTGTACGGCTAGGGATGCAGCTAGGCATGGAGACTGTTCCTCCCCATATTTAGGCTAGGTTCAAAAGTGGAAATGTTTTCAGGAGGAGAATGCTGCTACTTACTAAGGTGAGAATGCCCAGCAGATCTTCTAACAATTGGGCAGACAACTGGTGGCCGATAGGCTTTCTGCCACAATTCACCAAGGCTCCAACAGGAACATCCAAGCCCAGGACCTCTACCTCTAGGAGACCAAGGTCACAGAGACATAGCAACACCACTAGCTACAAGTTCTCCTCCAACCCCACTCATCATTCTGACTTGCATCATTGTCACTGTCCCTTCACTGTTACCGTGGTATAATTTTGGAACTCCCTTTCTTATAACAAAGGACAGTGGATAGCTCAAGAAGACTCACCACTACCATCTTATCTGAGGCAATGAGTGCTGGCTTAGCCTTGAACATCCATCACCCCTGAACAAGAAAACACATGCAGTGTGCTGTAATGACTACCGCCCAATAGCTCTGACTTCAATAATTATGAAGTGCTTAGAGGGGCTAGTCATGGCCCACGTCAACTCCAGTCTCCCAACCTGCCTCAATCCGCTATAGTTTGCCTACTGACATAACAGATCCACAGAGGAAGTGATATCCCTAGCCCTGCCCTCATCCCCGGAACATCTGGACAAAGACACCTACGTTAGACTCCTGCTCGTTGACTACAGCTCTGCCTTCAACACCATTATCCCCTCTAGATTGATCTCAAAATGCATGACCTTGGTCTCCGCTCTGCCCTATGCAACTGGGTCCTCAGCCTTCTAATCCACAGGCTGCAATCAGTAAAGATAGATTACTATACCTCCTCCACAATGACACTCAACACTGGACCCCTCCCCCCATCCCCTACTGTACTCCCATGACTATGTTGCCAAATTCTGAACAAATACCATCTACAAGTTCGCCAACGACGCCACCATAACGGGATGAATATCTAACAAGTCAAAGTACACAAGGGAGATAGAGGGCTTGGTGATGTGGCGCAATGAAAACAAATCTGTCTCTCAACGTCGGCAAAGCTAAAGAACTGACCATTGACTTCAGAAAGAAAGGAGGAGAACACACTCCCATCTAAATCAATGGAACTAAGGTTGAGAGAGTAAAGAGCATCAAGTTCCTCAGTGATAATAACTGACTTGTCCTGGCCTTCCCACAGATGTGACTGTCAAGGCGGCACAACAACACTTCTTCCTCAGGTGGCTCAGGAAATTTAGCATGTCCACACCAACTTCCAGAGATGCACCATTGAAAGCATACTGTCTGGGTGCATAATGGCCAGTTATGGGAACTGTATTTACACGGCCTGCTGCTGTGGTAAGGCTACCAACATCAAAGACCCATCACACCCTGGCAATGTTCTCCTACAACCTCTTCCGTCAGGCAGGAGGTACAGAAGCCTGAACGCATGCACAGGCAGGTTCAGGAGTCTTCTTTCTGGCTGTTATCAGACTGTTGAATGGACTCTAGCCTCAAATAATGTAACTTGCAATGTAACCTGTATGCCTCTACATTTTTTGTAATCTGTACATCCTTTGCTTGCTGTGACCTGCCTGTACTTTTTGCTGTATTTCAAGGCACAACAAAATCACAATCAAATCAAAGCAAAACATCCACAAAAGAAAAGACCCCAGACAAGGAAGTTCCCAGCCCCTGCCACACACACACACACACACACACACACACACACACACACACACA
>JAHRHZ010000078.1:9667489-9709413 GCA_024137785.1 Ginglymostoma cirratum
CACACACACACACACACACACACACACACACACACACACACACACACACTGTCCCATTCTACCTATGAAACAGACTACCCGCCCATACTGAGTTACCCAGTTCAGGGGAGGCAAACACTTTCCTGCCCGACTGGGAGCTGATTGGAATGGCAGCCTCAGGAGGATGGACCCTTTAAAAAAGGTCACTAACTGTCAATGTAAGACCTCAATCATCAGTCGGGAGGGCTGATGAAACCTGGGCCTTCCCGTCCACAACTTAATGAGTGCAAGGGCAGGATGGAGGTGGGGTTCTGCGTCACCACCATCCCATCAAATGAAAGTTAATCCTCTCCAGGTCTGCCACCTCTCAGCCAGAAGATTCCACTCTAGGTCTCAAAAGACAAGGGATTCCTTGACAGAGTTAGATATGATTGGACCTGATATTTATTGAGTCGCTGTCACCTCACTCCATTTAAAGGTGTTTATTTCCCATTTTCTTCTATTTATCCTTTCTTACCTGCATAAAACTGTCTTTTCTGAGATTCCTTACTCAGTTCCTTCGTTGAACTAAAGTTGCCTCACTATTGCATTCCCTGCTTGCGTACTTGCATACAAAGCTGGAAATCACATTGCTCAGCACTAGAGGTTTACGAAGTAGTGATCACGGAGCCTTTATGTGCCCATGTTTACATAGCTCTGTCACCATGGCAGCCATTAATCTGAGATGGTAATTACGTTTTCTCATATGTCACCCTGCTGGGATGGCAGAGAGGCCACTTTCAAGCCATGCAAATTTCTGGCAGGACCACCATTCAAAAGCATCGCAGGTGAAAACTAACTTGTGTATGCCGAGAGATGTGGATGTGGCTGTTTTCATTTGAATCAGGAACTCTGTGGCTTTGTACTCCCGGCACTACGGTGACATGTTGCAATGGTGACGGTTTCCACAGCAACACGAAGGGGTACAGGTAGTACTCTAGTTAAACAGTTATGAAATAAAAAGTTAGATAAATGTAAAGAATTGTCCCAGCTGTGATACTGGACCTTCACTAATCCAATGCTACAGTCAAGAAAGCACACCAAAGCCTCGAATTCCTCAAAGTTAAAAGGAAATGCGACAAGTCGATAATGACCCTTAATCTTAAAAGATGGACCGTAGAAAGCATCCTATTCCAAATGGATCACGGCTTGCTATGGTAAATGGGGCGGCATGGTGGCTCAGTGGTTAGCACTGCTGCCTCACAGTTCCAGGGACCCGGGTTCGATTCCACCCTAGGGCAATCGTCTGTGTGGAGTTTGCACATTCTCCCTGTGTCTGCGTGGGTTTCCTCCGGTTTCCTCCCACAGCCCAAAGATGTGCATGCTAGGTGGATTGGCCACGCTAAGTTGCCCGTAGTGTTCAGGGATGTGTAGATTAGGTGGGTTATAGCAGCGTGGGTCTGGGTGGGATGCTTTGAGGTTCGGTGTGGACTGGTTGGGCTGAAGGGCCTGTTTCCACACTGTAGGGATCCGATGCTGATGACGATGATGATGACGATGCTGATGATGATGGTGATAACTGCCTAGCCCAAGGCTGGAAGAAATTAGAGAGAGTTGTGAACACAGCCCAGTCCATCACGCATACCAACTTTCCATCCCTGACACTGTTTACACTTCCTGCTGCCTTGGGAAAGTAGCCAACATAGTCAAGGACCCTTCCCACCCCCGTTATAATCTCTTTCACCCTCTTCCATTGGGCAGAAGATACAAAAGTTTGAAAACACATACCATCAGACTTAAGAATAGATATTTCAATATGTTAGAGTTGATCTTTCTTTACACCTTCTCCGCAGCTATAACACTATATTCGGCATTTTGTCCTATTATCCCGATGTACTTAACACAAGTATGATTTGTCTGGTTAGTACGCAACACTTTTCTCCCCCCACTGTATCTCACATGATCTTAATAAAATCAAATCATTGTCACCACTTCCCTCCCCAACTCTTCATCTAGTCAAATAATACTTTTTTTTTTACAATTATAAACAGATATGTTCAAGGAGATTGGAAGTTTTTTTGTTACAATAAAACATAAGTTCTGGAGATCTGATGGGACGCTGGAGTCAGAGGTAAAACAGTGTAGAGCTGGAGGAACACAGCAGGCCAGGCACCAGAGTCCCGACTGGAAACGTCAGTTTTCCTGCTCCTATAATGCCGCCTGGCCTGTTGTGTTTCTCCAATCCACACTTATTTCTGGAGATCTTTCTTTAGCTTTGCTCACAGCAGTGATTTGAAGATCCATTTCCAGAGACTCCAGGCCAGTCTAAAAGATTGGTTATCCTAGTTACTAATTAAAATGATACTGAGTGAACACAGGTCTCCAGTATGCAACCAGAAATCTTCACCATGACCCTCTTATTTGTGCTGACTCCTGCCCAGGAATAGTTTCAAGGATACCAAATGTAGTGTTCAATTGTTCTTTGTTGGACTATGCGGGCAAGTTACCTAATTCATGTGCATTGTGCAGATTAGCTAAACCAGAGTGCTGGACTTAGAAAAATAAAGCAAAAGGAAAAACTGGGAGCCTTAGCTGAAAAATGGGTAAACATTTTTTAGCATTGTGAATATAGTTCCTACAAAAGGAACTAGTGCCAACCCTGCATAGATCGGAGTAGAAATTTTATTTTGTATGTTAAATTGTTTACTTTATTCTTCAGTTCGGGCTCGCTGTCCTTTCTGCAGTTTTGTTTACTTGTTTTGAGTCCACCACCAGGCTTCACTGAACAATTTCAATAGCATTGATCTGTCATAGATTTTCAGAGAACGCAATACAATTGAACACTATCAACATCCTGCATCATCTCGTGTTTGAGCAATGTTCACACCTGGATCCAGGTGGTAAGGATAGGTGTACAATCAGGTTATTTGGTTTTGACTAACCAGATCCTCCTACCACTCCCTCCTCCCTCCCAAATCAGCAGCCAGAAGAGAGATGCAAGACTATGGTCAATAGATAGTAGTCAGCAGCAGGTGTGCAGGTTACATCTCTCCTCTATGGTTTGAAGGGGACAGAAGTCAACTGCATTACTTCTCCATCATTTTGTTGGAGTTCAGCACAAACCAAGGACATCACTTCTCTAATACCGAGGTGTGAACATTAGGCTATGGGCCAACTGCTCGGAAATGGTATTAGAATAGATGGATGTTTGGTCACTGTGAATTTAAGGGTGTTTTGTCCTGGTTTCTTTTAGGCAGAAATTGGGGGACAGGTATCGAGCAGTCTATGACATATTTTAAACTGTAGTGTTTGAATAAATTGTGTTTTGCTTAAAATGTTGAGCAGTTTGACCAATCAAATTGCATCTAGAACATGGCACTTCACATTTACCTTTAAATAAGAAAATGTTAGGGTCAAGGCCACCTTCTTAATATGTTTTGATGGGGTCTGCTCTGGTCCATAACAGCCACCAACAGATATCGTGTGCCCCAAGGTTAAAATTTTCCTTGCTCATAAAACCTCTACGTGACTTTATCACTGCACACATTAACATGAAAATTTCATATTGTGATCAGTGCCCTTCTCTCACAAAAGGGTATTTGCTGGGGCAGAGCTCTGCAGGCGTGAAACAGAAAAAAAAAGTGGATAAAACCTACTTCAGCATGCATAGTTCATAAGATAGGAATTTCAGAGCAACATCTGAATCTGAACAATCAAACTGTGCTGCTTGCATTCTCAAGTTAGCCAAGTCCCTCATTTAGGGTGCTGGCCATCTCAGATCATTGAGTATAAAAGAGGTGGAACTTTGTGGGATTGTACAGGACATTGATGAGGTCACTTTTGAAGTACTGTATATTTCTGGCTGCTCTGCTACAGGAAGGAAATTATTAAGCTGGAGAGGGTTCAGAAAAGGATTTACCAGAATGTTGCCAGGACTGGAGGGTTTGGAGTTATGAGGAGAGGCAGGATAGGTTGGGATATCATGCGCACCCTCCCAACCCAGAGCATAGGAAGTTGAGGGGCGATTTTGTAAAGGTTTATAAAATCATGAGGGGCACAGCTAAGGTGAATAGCAAAGGTCTTTTCTTTAGTGTGGGGATGACCAAAACTAGAGAGCATATTTTTAAGGTGACAGGAGAAACATTTAATGAAGGACCTGAGCGGCACATTTTCACACAGAGGGTATTTCATATGTGGAATGAACTGCAAAAGGAAGTGGCAGACATGGGCATAGTTACAACATTTAACAGACATCAAATAGGCGCGTGAATAGGAAAGGTTTAGAGGGATATGGGCCAAATACGACTACTTTAATTTGGAAAGCTTGATAAGCATGGACGAGTTGGACCAAAGGATGTGTTTCCAGCTCCCGATGCCATGAAATTAAATACAAAAGAAAACATTCAAAACCTGTGATACAATAGCACAACAATATGATGAACTGTTGGAGCTTGGCTCTCAGCATTTCTAAATTAAAATTCACTAAGAATAAAATAATGTTAATATATATGTGTGCAGAGGTGGATCCAGATAACAGAACAACAGGGGTTTAAGAATCTTGCATACAAATCGACATTCTAATAAACCGTGCAAATTTCTCTCTCAGCGGGCAATTTTGCGCTTTGTGATATCACATCGGGATTCTGGCTTCTCATTAATGTGTAAAGCTCAAATTCAATTAATCATCTTGGTCTCACATCCACAGACAGATTCTTAATATTGAGAGCCATCACATTACTTCACATCAGCTGTTTTGAAAACGCAACCATGCTGGACTATTTTTGCAAAGTTTTTGGGGGAATTTACTATTCCATTTGCTGATGGTCAACAGTAGAATTGGTTACTCCATGGTGACAGGAGATAAGGGGATGCGATGGCCTAGTGGTATTATCACCGGACTGTTAATCCAGAGACCCAGATAACGTTCCAGGGATGAGGGTTCGAATCCAGCCATGGCAGATGGTGGAATTTGAAATCAATTAATATCTGAAATGAAGGGTCTAATGATGGCAATAAACCCATTGCTGATTGTCGGAAAAACCCATCTGGTTCACAAATGTCCCCTGGGCAAGGGGACTGCTATCTTTACCTGGTCTGGCCTACATGTGACTCCAGACCCACAGCAGTGTGGTTGACTCTGAACTACCCTCTGGGCAATTAGGGATGTGCAATAAATGCTGCCTGGCCAGCGACATCCTCATCCCGTGAATGAATTAAAAAAAAGAGAGAGTCACCTGTCAACTCTGGAGAGGAAACTTCCTTTCAGGAGGTTGAAGTTAACACAAAGGCAGTTACTAAGGTTTTAGAGTAGATTTGTAGCTCAGGTTTTGGGTGTTGTGGTTGGGTGGCTCGGTGAGCTGGTTCGTTGTTTTTCCGCAGATGTTTCATTACCCTGCTGGGTAACATGCTTCCTGAAAGTACACAAACCAGAAGTACCCCTTCGAGCAACAGTCTCCCTGCCAGGCACACCGTCACATAGATTAGCCAAGGAACTACAAAAGAGACTAAGGCACCTCAGCAACAAATCACCCCATGCAATCCACTCAGCCCAAGAGTTCCTCAATTCCATCAAAGGCATAAGGATAGATGACGACAAGACCATGTTATCGTTTGACGTTACTGCCCTATCCACATCGGTAGACATGGCAATAGCAAAGGAAACACTGGCAACACTACTAAAACAAGAACAAGGCCCTAGTGACACCATCTCCACAGACAACATGCTGAAGCTACTGGACCTATGCCTCACCACCCACTTCACCTCTAACAGCCAAATACATGAACAGATCAATGGGACACCCATGGGATCACCTATCTCCGGACTAATAGCCAAAGCGGTAATGCAGAGATTTGAAAGTACGGCCCTACTGCTAATCCAACCAAAACTAAGGATACGCTACATGGACAACGCCTTTGTCATTATTAAACAGCCTAAACTGGAGGAGACACATGAACTAATAAACAACACCCTCACTGGAATCAGATTCACCAAAGAGCAGAAGAACAAGCAGCTCCCATGCCTGGGCATCATGGTAGAGTGCAGGACAAATGGGGAATTCCTAACAAAGGTGCACAGGAAAGCCACAAACACTGGCCAAGCACTGAATTTCAACAGCAACCACCCTAACACACACAAATGAAGTTGCGTGAGGACTCTATTTGAACAGGCAACAACACACTACAGCAGACAAGAGGTTTGCCAAGAAGTGGAGCACCTTTTCCAGGTATTCAAAGACAATGGATACTCAAAAAACTGGGACAGAAGATGCTTGTTACATGAACAATATCAGGAAGATACTACATGCCCCGAAAGACACATCACACTACCTTACATCAGGAACACATCAGAACTAACCACAAGACTCCTATGACCACTGGGCAGAGTAGCGCACAAACCCACATCAACCCTATGACACCTGCTCACCCGAGCCAAAGACCCACTAACCACTATGGACAGGACCAACGTCATATCCAAGATTCCATGCAAAGACTGTGACAAACACTACGTCAAACAAACAAGGAAAGGAACAACAAGGGTACACAAACATCTATCGGCTGCAAAATGTCACGACCAATACTCACTCATCTCCAGTCATGTGGATAAGGAGAATCACCAATTCAACTGGGACAAGCAAAGCAGAGGCAAGCACGGGAATTCCTAGAAGCCTGGTACTCCACGAAGAAAGCCATCAACAAACACAGAGCTCAGCCCCATAAACACTCCACTGCGAAAGAAAACTGGAAGTGAAGTAATCCAGCTCAACGGACTCAAGTTCAAATAACTGGCGGGAAAACACAACGGCGCTTCATTGGAGGCTGCACTGATGATGTTACCCAAGAGGGTAATGAAATGTCTGCAGAAAAACAGAGAAGCTCGGCAAGACAACCAACCACAATAAAGGCAGTTAGTTATGGTTATCTAACTCCCAGGGATTTGCTGCAGGAGTTCCTTACGGTCACCCATTGAAACAAGATGAGCCATTTAGAGGTTGTGTGTCATTGATATGGGTTAAAAAAACTCACCATGAAAGTGTAGATCTAATATTGCAGATATTCATGAAAACTGTCAAAAGATGGTTTTTGTTTTACAATCTGAAATTAGAGATTATTTTCAAGTTGAGGTTTCAAAAGTCCTTACAACATGGAAGTCACAGCAGGCAACAGTCTGATCCTTAGGTAGGTTCAAAGCCTATTGAACTGTGCCATCTGAATAATCTAACAGGAGATATTTAAAATTCAATTTATCCTTGAACCATATAATAAAAAAAGTTCTTGTGGCACAGTGGTAGAACTCCCAATTTTTGAGCAGGTGGGAGTTGAACCCAGGCTTCCTAGCTCAGAGGTATGCAATAACAAGATGGATTAGGAAAATATAAAATGAACAACACAATGGAAAGGTGAAAGAATTGAAAGCTTCTGAGAAAACAGAACACAAAAGAATCTCAAAGTAATTAATATTTTTGTCCAATGGGTCAACGGCTCATTTGAAGTCTACATGGAAGCCAATTTGCTTTGATTGTGATGAGAGAACACAAAAAGCCCATTTACGTAGAACTCCCCAGGAAGGGCTCAAACACCTGGATCCACTTCTTTTCATCATTTCTATAAAGGATTTGAATGTGAACATAGAAGGTATGGTTAGCAAGTTTGCAGATTACACCAAAATTGGAGGTGTAGTGGACAGCGAAGAAGGTTACCTCAGAGTACAACGGGGGATCTTAATCAGATGGGCCAGTGGGCCAAGGAGTGGCAGATGGAGTTTAATTTAGGTAAATGTGAGGTGCTTCATTTTGGAAAAGGCAGAGGACATCAGGGCAGAACTTATACACTTAACTGGTAAGGTCCTGAGGAGTGCTGTTGAACAAAGAGGCCTTGGATTACAACTTCAAAATTCCTTGAACATGGAGTTGCAAATAGATAGGGTAGTGAAGATGGTGTTTGGTACGCTCGCTTTTATTGGACAGTGCATTGCAGAGTTGGGAGGTCATGTTGCAGCTGTACAGGACATTGGTTAAGCCGCTTTTGGAATATGATGTACGATTTTGATCTCTCTGCTACAGACTGGTTCAGAAAAGACTTACAAGTATCTTGCCAGAGTTGGAGGGTTTGAGCTATAGGGAGAGGCTAAACAGGCGGGGGCTATTTTCCCTGGAGTATCAGAGGCTGAGGGGTGACTTTATAGAAGTTTATAGAATCATGAGGGGCATGGATAGGGTGAGTAGACAAGGTCTTTTCCCCGCAGTGGAAGAATCCAAAACTAGAGGGCATAGGTTGAAGGGGAGAGGGGAAAGATTCAAAAAGGGACCTAAGGGGAAACTTTTTCACAGAGGGTGGTGCATGTATAGAATGAGCTGCCAGAGGACATGGAGGAGGCTGGTACAATTACAATATTTAAAAGGCATCTGGATAGGAAGGGTTTAGAAGGATACGTGCCAAATGCTGGCAAATGGAATTAAATTTATTTAGGACATCTGGTCGACATGGACGAGTTGGACCAAAGGGTCTGTTTCTATGCTGTATATCTCTATGGCTCTTTGGCCTCCGAGGCAGGGTTTTTAGCCAAATGGAACAGGCTTTCAGAAATCATCCGGGTTTTGCGGAAAAGGTCCAGGCAATTTGCAAGTGCTGGAACTGCAGAACCAGGAAGAAACCTTCTCTCTCCCAAATCTTGTTGATTTCCTGTGTCCACCTATTAAGGGAAACCTCCGACCATTAGATTAAAAAAAAGGCATCACAGTCTATGTTTTCAACATTCTGTTTTTCAGGAAAAGAAAATCTTCATGCAGGCAACAGGCATCAGGCATCAGGCATATGCAATGATGGAAGAGACTGTTCTTGCGTCTAGATAAGCATCTTTTCATCTTACATTGATTTAAAATTTGTGCACATAAGAAAATTATCAATTTCTTTCCTTCAATAACTATGACAATAGTTATAAATAAACTAACTTTTCTTCATTTAAAGCACAAAGCTGGTTCTTTTGAAATTGAAACATTTAAAATATTAAAAAAGGGGACTAAAACGACCTTTACAAATTCATAGTTCATGACCAGTCTAAGGGACACACCTGTTGTGGTCCGGATGTTCATAACATCTCCTTTGTCAAAACACTGTTCACAAATACCCATCTATTCAGTTAGATTCTAAAATGATATTGTTGAGTTGGCAACAGCCTGCAACACCACCTACAAATTTATTGGCATTGTGTAATCTACCACGAGGCATCTGAAGTTGTGGTTCACTTGGTTTGGAATTACATGAAAGAATAAAAAAAGATTTGTTTATTTCTTTGGAGACAAATGACAAATTAGGCTTCCATCCCAGACTTGTTTCTTGGTTTGCAGTGAAACTGCAAGGATATTACAACATTGCAAAGCCGTGGCTGACTTAGTGTTCACTGTCTTCCCAGCCACTAAATATACACTACAATAATGTAAACTGGACTCCTCAGAGGCTGGGAAAGAACTAAGAGCAGGCTCTCATTGGGTGAAGTGGTAACACTGCTTTGCTCCTGACCTCAAAGCAATGGTCGATGCTGGGGTAAAAAAAAAAATCTGTGAAGTTTGGTTTTAGAACAGTGGTAGCTTCCGCAAAGAGAAGTGGATTGAATGATTATCCATAAATTAAGTTATGTTCTGCCATTTGCCATTGTCGCTTGGGACAACTTAAGCTTTGGAAATTTATTTGACCCAAAGCAGATTTCGTAAAGGTGCTTGAATTTACAATATAATTGCTTGGAATTGGAATAAAAATCACATGAGAGCAGTTACAGTGGTAAGCATGGGGGAGGAATCAGTAATCATGCAATAGGCTGGACGTGATTGCCTCTACCAGTAGGTTCACAGTCAAACATTCAGGCACCATCTTTAAAAGGGCACAGGGCAGAGTGGCATTTCCTGCAAGCCAACAACATCAGTCTGTCAATCAGACTGGACACTAGGACTAGGTGCTACCATTTGGATCTTCCCTCTGGATCCTCACCCTGCATTCCCTGAACAAATCAGGAGTTGCCAAAAACTGGCCTATAGTTCAACAATGCCTCGCTATGGGTTCTCTTCCAGATCGTCTGTGAAAGGCGGGTGATCCCGTTTCCCAGGTGTAATGGGGGAGGCTCTACCCACGGGCCAAAGTGACCTGTGTCAAAGTTACACACGGATTAGTGCCTGCAGGGACCATTGCCAAACCTGGATGCAGCACCAAACGATTAATGGGTTTCTGCACTCCAGCAGGATGGGGAAACCATGTAGTTGCTGGAAAGGGGAACTCTTAAGGGCATCACGCTGTGCCATTCTGCAAATATAAAGAGGTGTCAGACAGGATTATAAAATTGTAGGTCTCACCATAAGATGCAACCTGTGGTTTGAACACGAGCCCCTTTACGTCATTCATATTGTACCAGGCTCAGGACAACATGCATGTCAAACACTTATAGCATAGATGTGCATTCTCAAAGCAACATTTTGGGGTGAGAATCATTCTGTCTACAAAAGAAAATTATTTACAATTGGTGGAAACACAAAGACAGTTGTTGGTGTTTTCCAGTTTACAGAATCTTGATGCTTGTGAAGGAATGGCCTGGGCACTTGCGGGTGAGGACAGAGAGTCTGTGCTGCAGAGACCAGAGTTTCAAGCACCAAGTGAGGATACCTGCTGTTTGGTGTTAGCAAAATGGACATACAAGGGTAATGCCAAAAAATATTGAGAAAACAGATTATGAACATTCTCCACTCCAGATCCTCACATAAAGTCACGGATTAAAAAGGAGACAGCCTTTTCTCAGCTTTATCACCACCTCACATTGCTATCAAACCTCCAAGAATGTAATAGTTCTGTTGTTGTTTGACCACTTCTGAACTATCAGGTTCCCCTGCTTGCTTTGTCACTGGAAACAGCGCAAGATTCTGTCTAAATTCATTGATTGAGGTTATGCAGTGTGAAATCATCACAACACAAAACATTTTGTTACTGTATAGACTACGACACCAGGTCCGAAACGGAGTTTAAAAATTCAGCTTCACTCAATGTTGGCACTTTTGCCTCCATGGTAAAGGCTACAGTTTTAAATACCACTCCAGGCTTTCAGCACACAATTCCGAGTGTGATAATTCAGTGCTATCATGAAACAGTATTGAATTCAGTTTTGCAGAAGCGTTAAAACAGAGTTCAATCGGCCCATTCAAATGGGCGCAAGAGAGCTCGCAGCACAAAGGTGGAAGGTCTCACCATTGAGACAGACTCACTCCTGAGTGTTTGAGAGCTCACTGAAATAACAGCGCCTCAAAAACAAAAAGGTCAGGCCAATTATTCAATATCACAAATGCCTCATATCAGCTGCATTGGTCTGCAATTGTTTCCTAACAGAGCAAACAATACAACTCCCCTGGTAATAGTCGAAAGCAGAATTTCTCAAGAAGTGGTTTGCTCAATAAGTTACATTCAAGGACAAGAAAAGTTTTCAGAAAAAAAAGGCTTGAAGATTACCTTTCCTGTTTGGAAGGAAGTCAAAGAAATATCAAACGTGGAGAACACTAAGGAAGCTGAGGAGAGGGGATAAGTCAATTGTCATGTGGGATGTAGAGATGAGCCACCTTATCCTCTTGAAGAATGAAAAAGTTGAGCAGGGAATGCAAGCTTTCTGATTCAATCTAGTGTTGAAAGTTTCTAGTTTAATTGATTATATAGTATGAAGTTCAAATTCACATTATATACACACAGATTCCCAATGATACACAAGTTGCTTAAAATGGTAAGGAAATAAGGCGGCCATTAAAATAAAGTTTACACTTGGGCAAAGCAGCAACATGAAGACAATGACAGACCACTAAACACACCACAGGGCAGTTCAAGCTTTGACAACACAATAGGGTTTAATCCAACATCCTTAAGATTCACGCTACCATTTGCCTCTACAACAGCTTCTATGGCAATAAGCTGCAAATGCCTGTGGGTGTGATAAGGGAGAAGAGAGACACTTTGACTTGCAACTCTGATGTATCCTAATCTCACAAAACTAGGGACTGGGGCACAAGTCAGTCTTTGTTTCTCTATCAAACAGGCAAATCTAGAGGAACATTTCAACAGTGAAAGGCACAGGGCTTACAATAGAGACAAGCTGACACATTCCCAGGCTGAAGTATAGGCATGTACTGCTTACAATAGAACAAGCTAGTCATAGACTCTAAACTTGCAAGTGAATTTACTCTCAGCAGGATAGGCAACTGCAATCTTGTACAAAATGAAAGTAACATGAAATGCTAAACAATTGATCAAACCTTTTTGTGAAGACAAAATGTATTTTGTTCAATCACAAAATGCATGTAAAATGAACTAGTTTGTTCACAGATCTCATGGTGGGAGGGGGGGGGGGGGCTCTCTTGAATCACAAAAAATGAGTAATGACAAAAATGCCAGAGAGCCCATACACGTCTCCACTGACTCCATTAAGTCCTGTTCAGCCATCACTCCTGCGCTCATTGACCTTCATTGGTGTCTAGTCCAAAAACACTTCACCTTTTAAAATTTGTTTTCTTTTTGAATCTTTTCATGGTCTTACCCTTCCCCATCTTCATAACATTCTCTAAACTCACTGATTCTAGGGTCTCCATACACCTTCATTCTGGTCTCCTGAGCATTATAGCCTCCACCACTGCTGGCCATACCTTCTGCTGCCTAGACCCTTGCCTCCGGAATCCCCTCCCTGGCCATCTTGCCACTCTTCCTTTTTGAAATGGTTCTTAAAGCCTTCCTCACTCATCATCACGTTGACCAACTGTCAAATTACCTCCATTATGGCTCAGTGTCAAATTTTGCTTTAGAACATCACTGTGAAATGAACTGCATTTTTTAAAAACCACCTTAAAGATGGCATATAAATCCAAACTAAAACCGTTGCAGTAACCAATGCATGTAACCTGTTATGATGGCCGAGATTATGATCATTGTTTTAAGTAGATATTAGGTGGGAAAACATGCTCTTCAGCCTTTAAGGAATGCAAGCTCTGCTTTCAGGAGTGACCAACTATGCTGAACTAAGATGATGATAGGTCTGTGAATGAATAACACAGAATCACATCAATTTACAAAAGGGATTACTTATTGCATGAGAAGCTGATGCAGCTGGAGATAGGAAGTTGGTACCTTGGGTGAAATAGCAAGTAAATGCACAACAGGCGTTTCACAAAAGATCTATAATCTCCAAAAAAGACTAATATCCTGGGAAAATTTCTCTCAAAATCAGGTGCATCTCCATGGGTGCTGTAAGAATGGAAGGTAATTGATTTGGAATTCTAACCAAGGATGGAAATAAAAGGAATTAAGATTGGACTGGTGATGAAGATGACAAGACTGCAGCAGAGAAGGGGCAATAAAATAGACAACATACAGAATAAGGAGGCTAGAGTTTCAGAGGTAGGTAATTGATACCCACACTTGTTATCCCCAGTATGTTTGGTCAGTGGTATTACAGGGCTGAAAACTATATCAGAATGCACAGCAATAGAAAAAGAGTGGTCATCCTTCTTTGGAATGGAAGATAAATAATGAACCATGGGTACAGAGTCAGAGAGGGATCTAAAGCACCAATAAAAGGCCCTTGGGCCCATCGAGTCTGTGTTGGTCAAAATAAAGCACCAACCTTTCTATTCTACCCACAGCACATCTATTTCTTTACGTTCCAACTCTTGGTCAAACAATGTGTTAAAATAAAACAATCAAATGTTTCTGGATTCACATGTTTTTATATTTTTGTAGAGTGTTGTAAAGAGTTAAATACCAGTGTGATATTATGCAAAGGAAAGGATATTGCATTTTCCAATGAAGCAGATATAATTGTGGAACTGAGCCATGTGCTGGATTTTGTTGGCCTGGAAGACCGGTGGGGAAAATCCTGACAGATCCACAAGGGAGACCCCATAGGATTACATGCCCTCCTAGCACTTAGGTGGTCTTCATCAGGCCTTTCCATTATTCAGGATCCTGGCAGCAGAAATACCCTCCCTCAGCAGCCAGATGGCGGCCACTGGCCACTCAGAGATCACTGCCAGTCAAGACCACAGTGGGGGGTGGTGGCTGCTGCTGGGATGTTAACACATGGGGACCCCAGCCTACACAAGAGGGAGAGATAAAAGGTTACGAGGTAGAGATTTGGGGGTGGTCAGGGCTTTCAGCAGTTCTTCCCCTTCCCAATGTTATTAGGTCCCTCAAGCAGCGACAAAGGGCCTGATAACGAAAGGCACTCATCCCCATTTCCACACCCTCTACCCCCAATGAAGCTACTAGCCTTCCTGAAGTGTAGAAAGCCAGGCTGCTCCAACTTAAATCAAAATTACAACAGACTAAAGGATTTATGGCATCTCTTGGCTAATCAGTGAACTTAGCAGACTGCCCACCACTACCAGTCAGGAATCATCTAACAGCCCCTTCCATCTTCCAACTTAGTCAGGGGAAGGTATGCTGCTGCCAGAAGACGGATACAGGACTCTCCCTATAAGTGAGCTCAGCCACCTTGGCTCTGATTAAAACACACTTAAAAAGGGGCCGGGATTAATACAGCCATTCATCATTCCTTCCATTTTATTTAACTCCTGACACCAAAGAATAGTAGCTTCCACAATGACTTAGTGGGTGAGCTCACTCACTGATGTAGCCATGAGGTTTTCCAGATCTGGAAGACAGACTTACTGAGCTGATCTCAGCTAAGACAAATATTCATTGCATAAGGATCGAAGGGTCTGAAAAGGGTCAGCACTGAGGTGCGCTTTAAAGACTGCTCACTTTGATGACATCACACGGACTTGATAGGAAAACACTCACGGTCTTAAAGGAGTAAGACCCATAATCCAGGTTCTTCTCATTCTCTGGAACAACTTCCATCAACTAAGTGCAAGTTACACTGATATATCAAAGCGCAATGTCTTGTTTAAGTCTCAAGGCTCTTCTTGTTTGACTTGCAAGTGGTTTTCCTCTACCACACCAGACCAAGTGCACCCTCAAGGTATTTGCTCTGAAAGACAATGGTGCCAGCAAACCTACCCCATGGTGGCAATAAAGCAGACAGCCTAATACTTAGCACCTCAGTTGTCAGCAGAAAGGATTATACTTCAAATTGGCACCTCAGTTTGAAGCCATCTACTCCGCTGTGTCCCATCTTCCAATTTACAAATGAGAACGAAATGAATGCCGAGAGTAGATTGTGGATAGATTTGTAAAAGGCAGCCATGCTTGATTAATGGAGTAAAATATTACAAGGTTATCATGTCTAAAGAACTTCAGAACATGCTAAGAAAAACGTACAAGTGAATTGTGAATTATGAAGTTGAAATGACAATGGTATCAAATCTCTCCATGGGTTAGGCCCTACCTATCTCTAACTTGAGTTAGCCACACAACCCTCATATCAGAGGACATGGTGGCTCAGTGGTGAACACTGCTACCTCATGGTGCCAGGGACCCAGGTTCAATTCCACCCTTGGGTGTCTGTTTGGAGTTTACACATTCTTCTGGTGTCTGCATGGGTTTCTTCCCACAGTCCAAAAGATGGGCATGTTAGGGACAGAGAGGGGAACGGTTTGGTGGCGAGTCTGGATGGGATGATCAGTGTGGACTCAAGTGGGCTTAATGGCCTGCTTCCACACTGTAAAGGATTATTTTATTTTTGGTCCTCCAATTCTGACCTCCTAAGCATTCCTGATCCATCTGTGGGCACCTTTTAACTGCCTGGGTTCTGTGCTGTTACGTCTAAAAAAACCTTCCCTTTCCAAACTGAAGGCAAACCTTAAATCTCACCTCAGTGACCACAATTTTGCTCATCTAACCTTATGTTGGCTTGTGCAGGTTGGCACCTAATCTTGTTTATTTATCGTGCTTCTGTGAAGTGCCTCAAAATTACATTGAAAAGGTGTTTTATAAATAAGACGTTCAACAGAAGTATTCTTCAAAAAGGAAAGAACAAGTGTCAAGGGATGCCAGTAGAATGGGTGTGGGATAAGGCAAAAAAAGGTAGGATTGTATTTGCCCTCCTCTAATCACCAGCACTGAAATAGTGAGCTCACTATTTCAATCACTTTCACAGGCAATATCAGAAGTGCCCTTAAAATGACAAGACAGGTCAGCAGCTGAAAATGATAACTGCGTTTAAGTCTGTAGTAAAACATTGCTTCCCAACTTTTGCTGGATTGGCTGCTCTCTAAATCTCATCGTTCACACATTTCTTCCCAGTTGAATACTGGATGAGCAATAAATACCTTTCACCACTTGAATACAGCCACCACCCTCATGGAATTCCAACAACCGTTTCTAGTTTCCCCAACTTTATCCACACATATCCATCAGGATTCAAGCATAAATTCCAGCTGATACAATTGCTACTCAAGAGTGAATTTTCAGATGACCCTTAAACGTTACCATCCAAAATTGAAAACAGGAAGCAAGACCATACAGAACATTTGAATACTGGACGTCACAAAATATTTCAAATCACTTCTAAAAAGGAATGTATAAAACTTTAACAGAACCAGAAAGGGACAACAGTGGGAGGATACTCCTAGTGAATAGGGAATACAGAAACAGGGGTCACAGTCTATGGTATGGAGCCAGGTATGTAGGACTGAGATGAGGAGTAAATTGCTTCACCGGAGGAGGAGTGGGGAGCCTGTGGAATTCACTGTTACCAAAAGCAGTCGAGGCTCCATCTTGTTTCAGAGATAGTAGGAACCGCAGATGCTGGAGAATCTGAGATAACAAGGTGTAGAGCTGGATGAACACAGCAGGCCAAGCAGCATCAGGGGGAGCAGGAAGGCTGACATTTTGGGCCTAGCTGTGTTCATCTAGCTCTACACTTTGTTGTCTCAGAGGCTCCGTCTTGAATGTTTTCAAGATGCTAAAAAGAGGGCTAAAGAGATCAAAAAGTATAGGGAGAAAGAGGGAACAGTGCACTAAGTTGAATGAATGATCAGCCATGATTACATTGAATAGCAGAGCAGGCTCAGAAGGGCCAAATGGCCAGCTTGTGCTCCTATTTTCTAAGTCTTTGTTTCAATGAACAAGACTACCTTACATGGCTTACCATACTAAAAAGACAATATAAACCTGCCTGTGTCCTGGTGTAAACATTCCCATATAATTCTGGTCAAGAACAGCAGGGAAGATTTCCTCTGTTTACAAGATGGCTTAAGACGACACATGATTCTGATACAAACAGCAAAAGAAGTTACTTTCTTTTTTTCTCCCAATTTCACATTAACACAGTTTAAGTCTCGTATCGGCTCAGCACAACTCCTTCTACCTGCTTGAAATCTTTAAATAATCACAGGCAGGGGTTAAACGTAGGGCAAATCGCTCAAAACCACAAACAAGATGATGGACAGGACAGCCCTACAGGTTTCTAAACTTCACAGTCAGGAGAAATCACTTCACTCAAAAGGACTCAGAAGGATTGCGAATCCTTACAACTCCCCACCCAGAGGGCTGTGGATGAACTACTGTTGATGCTATTTAATGCTGTGATGGGAAGATGTTGTGCGTCTCAGAGAGTCAAGGGTGGGAGGAAGAGGATGAAATTGTAGAGTTAGGTCCAAGGACAGCCATGGTCATGTAGAATGGCAGAGCAGATTTAAATAGATAGACTGGATGACTCCTGCTCCTACCTGGCATATTCTTGAAGCTTACAGGAGGCTCAGAAGCCCACGTTGTGTCAGATAAAGTTCCTCACTTCTGATTTTCCTCAAATTGACCAATCAATGGCTGGACGCATGTTTATCGTCCATTTGAGGATCGTGGAAACCAATTGGAACCTGCCAGTTGGAGAACCACTGCAGGAAAGCTACAGCAGATAAGTGAGGATGAGCTCACCTCAAGATGCAGGCACTTCTCTCCAACATTCTCCAAGTTAAAAACTAGAAAAGGTCTTCGCAGAGAGGTTGGCTCACCCACCGAGCTGGTTTCTTGTTCCGTAGACGTTTCAATCCCCTGCTGGGTAACATCATCAGTGCAGCCTCCAATGAAGCACCATTGTGTTTTCCCACCTGGTTTTTAAACTCTGGAGTCTGTTGAGCTGGATTACCTCACTTCCGATTTTCCCTCGCAATGGAGTGTATATGGGGTTGAGTTCTATGTGTGTTTGTTGATGGCTTCCTTTGCGGAGTACCGGGCTTCTAGGAATTCCCATGCCTGTCTCTGCTTTGCTTGCCAAGATCCTGGGACAGGCAAAGCAGAGACAGGCAAGGGAGTTCCTTGAAGGCTTCACTGATATAACTCAGCAGAGTAATGAAACATCTACAGAACAATGAACCAGCTCGGTGTGCCAACCAACCACAACACCCACAATCCGAGCTACAAATCTACTCCAAAACTTTAGAGCTGGCATTGATAGACTGGGGCTACCTTCCCTGGAGCGTTGGAGGCTGAGGGTGGCATTATAGGTGTTTAGAAAAACATGAGGGGCATGGATAGGGTAAACAGACAAGGTCTTTTCCCCTGGGGTCAGGGAATCCAAAACTAGACGGCACAAGTTTAAGTTCAGAGGGTAAAGATTTAAAAGGGACACAAGGGGCAACTTTTTCATGCAGAGGGTGGTGTGTGTATGGAATGAGCTGCCAGACGAAGTGGAGGTGGCTGGTATAATGACAATATTTCAAAGGCATCTGGATGGGTATATGAATAGGAAGGGTTTAGAGGGATATGGGCCAAATACTAGCAAATGGGAATTAATTTAGGATATCTGTGCAGCAATTGGACCAGTTGGACTGAAGGGTCTGTTTCCGTGCTATACAGCTCTAAGGCATCCAGGAACTCGGGGGTAGCTGCAGCTAAATCCGTTCAGGCAGGGAGGGCTGCTGAGCCTGCCTAGAGCATTGGAAACATCCCAATCACAGACAGACAGACAGCCTTAACAATCTATTAATCAGTTCATTTCAACACCCGTTGATTGCGGGTAGGTGGTCTGACCTGCTACTGCTCACCCCACCCTGGAAAATGGCTCATTGTGGCAGGTGGGGGTGCAACGGAATAAGGAGGGAGCCAAACAGCAGGGTTACTTTGACTGACCACTGCTCCTGTACTGGCCTCTGGCAAGTCCTAAAAGCTCTGTCTTATATACTTCTTGCCTCCCTTCCAGCTTATCTTTCAGTTATCCTAAAGGATATTAATTGTATTCAATATTTTAAAATGGCCTTCACTAAAGAACATATTATTCATTGCTCTTACCAATAGTCTGATGCTACTGAGCTTGGATTCTATACAGACTGATTAAGGAGAAGGCAAAAGTTAAGGACAGTTTTTATCAAACGTAGACTTCAAAGAAAGACTACATATTAATATTAAATACTACTGTATAGGGTAATCATAGGTTTGAAAGGTTCTTAGTTACACTAAGGGCTAATCCATGCTCAAAAGACACTCATTCATTCTAGAGTGATCTAACTCTTCTCACACTGTGCTATTTATGCTCAGCAATGTGTAGCTCTACACCATCATCACTGGATTGCTCCAGGGTCCTGAAATCTTTGCACAAAAAAAATTATTTGCGAGAGAAACCACAATGCAACATTTCAACAGAGTCAATTATCCCCTAGAGCGAAAAATAAATTTTCTATGCTTAAAGTGCTTAAGGAAGAAATAAATGGATTTAATTTATGATTACTGAAAATAGCCAGAAGGCTTTTTGAAAAAGTTGAATTGCTGGGCTACTGTGTTGAAGTAATGTGGTGTAGGAGAGAATGTTTCAAATCACACAAATCTTAAATGGAAAAAAGAGGCTTTATCAAAATTTAATGAGCATTTCTTTTTTTTCTGAGACAGACCTTGCAACGCATCAGTGCTGTTCATCAAACTACACAGTGAGAAACAAGTGTCAGGTTTCATTGCTGTCAATGTTCCTTTCTCATGACTAGTCAAATTAAAATCTGATGCTGTTGGTGGAAGTAGCATTAAATGAATCCATCTGGTTGCCTTTGCAAATTGTGTTCCAGCTATATCCCTGGTCAAAATCCTCATGGAAACATTGATGAGTACGGATAACACACCCCTTCTATCTCATTGTTTAGGCATCTCTCTCCAAGGCAACCATAGCCCACAGGCCACAATCCATTTGAAGCAATCTCAGTCAAACAGCCATAAACACAGAACAAAACAGCTTCACAAGCAGAGCTTTCACTCCCGACGGCATTAATACAATTGAAATCATATAATAGATTGCCTGATAATATTACCATGGAGAAATAGATGTATCTGCAATACATTGATAAATGCTGCTGGTTTGGTCATAAGTGGGAATATTTCAGAAGAAAAGTACTGAGAAAATGATTAAACTGTGGTCTAGAAGGGACTTAATTTGTCAACAGAATGAACGTGTCAGATGATGGATCTGGGCTGGTGATCTGTGTATTGTGGGAATGTTGAAAGGCAAGGCTTTTGATCAGTTTATAGCAACATCACCATCTCGTGTTTATAAAATGCAGACAGATGAAGCATCTGTACTTTCAGAGCAGGCTCAGAATTGTAACATTTCTATTCTCCATTACATTCTGTGGAAACTGGATCATTGAATTTGGTTTTATTCTGAAAAAGAAAGCAAATTTGGCTCGCTTGCAAAAATGGTTTGTAAATTTCCATTTATGAGGCAGAATTTTCCCCTCCATGGAGGTGGTGAGAAAGGGAAATCATTGGGCAAGTGGGCCTGGTGACCCAATCACGTTCTGTGTGGGGTGATGCTGGCAGATTTTCTGGGCCCACTAGAAATTAAGGCCTTTAAATGGCCTGCTTAAGGACCTCAACCAGGGCACCTCCCAATTATCTGGTTTTCCATCAGGCCTGACTGGGAAACTGTGGCAACCTGCCTGATGAGGTTGAGGTGGAATTGGAGGAGTGGGGAATGGGTGGTGGTGAAGAGATCAGAGGCACAGATGACGCACAAAATGCATGGCCTCTGAAAGCCAAACCTTAAACAAACAAACGAATGTCTTGAAAATGAACTCCACGCTGTCACAAAAATTACCTTCTGGCTACTGATCCCAAAGAAGTAGGGACCAACCAATGGTCTTTCAGGCAGAGAAACTGCTGGCCTGTGATTAGCCAGTGGCTTCCAGCAACATGGAGACAGTATTGTGATCTGCAACAGGCCAGAAAGCTCACCTGACCTCTCCTAGTCAACACTTAAACTGATTGGAGTACAATAGGTCAAGTTATCTCAGTTGTACAGATGGGCTGTGAGCCCCAACATAACCTTTGGTCACAAAAATGGAAAGTGGCACCCTTAGATGCCAGGAAGTTTCAGCATAACCGAATATTATACAGCTTTCTTCAAACAAGATAAAATGATACATAGCATGATGCATTAGTGTATGAATGATGTACTAACGTGGAAACAATAATTTTGAATTGTTAGTAAAGTCAGAGTATACAGCATAACCTATCACGATGATGCCAGGAATTGGAATCAGTCTGCGCGAAGAGAGAGACCAAGACTATTGCTACTTGCAATGAAGAAATAGAAAAGGATCAACTACAGTTACGAGAGATAATAAGAACTGCGGATGCTGGAGAATCCGAGATAACAAGGTGTGGAGCCGGATGAACACAGCAGGCCGAGCAGCATCATAGGAGCAGGAAAGCTTGACGTTATGGACCTAGACCCTTCATCGGAAATGGGAGAGGGGAAGAGGGTTCTGAAATAAATAGGGAGAGAGGGGGAGGCGGATAGAAGATGGATAGAGGAGAGGATAGGTGGAGAGGAGGCAGACAAGTCAAAGAGGCAGGGATGGAGCCAGTAAAAGGTGAATGTAGGTGGGGAGGAGATAGGTCAGTCCAGGGAGGACGGACAGGTCAAGGGGGCGGGATGAGGTTAGTAGATAGGAGATGGGGGTGTGGCTTGAGGTGGGAGGAGGGGATGGGTGAGAGGAAGAACAGGTTAGGGAGGTGGGGACCAGCTGGGCTGGTTTTGGGATGCGGTTTTGTGGGGCGGGGGGGCGGAGAGATTTTGAAGCTTGTGAAATCCACATTGATACCATTGGGCTGTAGGGTTCCCAGGCTGAATATGATTTGCTGTTCCTGCAGCCTTCGGGTGGCATCATTGTGGCACTGCAGGAGGCCCAGGAAGGACATGTCTTCCCAGGTATGGGAGGGGGAGTTGAAATGGTTCGTGACTGGGAGGTGCAGTTGTTTGTTGCGAACCGAGCGCAGGTGTTCTGCAAAGCGGTCCCCAAGCCTCCGCTTGGTTTCCCCCATGTAGTGGAGGCCACAACGGGTACAGCGGATGCAGTATACCACATTGGCAGATGTGCAGGTGAACATCTGCTTGATGTGGAAAGTCGTCTTTGGGGCCTGGGCTGGGGGTGAGGGAGGTGGTGTGGGGGCAGGTGTAGCACTTCCTGCCATTGCAGGGAGGTGTGGTGGGGCTGGAGGGGTAGGTGGAGCGGACAAGGGAGTCACAGAGAGAGTGGTCCCTCCGGAAAGCAGACAAGGGTGCAGAGGGAAAAATGTCTTTGGTGGTGGGGTCGGATTGCAGATGGCGGAAGTGTTGGAGGATGATGCGTTGGATCCGGAGGTTGGTGGCGTGGTACGTGAGGACGAGGGGGATTCTTTTTTGGTTGTTATTGCGGGGACGGGGTGTGAAGGATGAGTTGCGGGAAATGCGGGAGACATGGTCGAGGGCGTTCTCGACCACTGCAGGGGGGATATTGCAGTCCTTGACGAATGAGGACATCTGAGATCCACAGGAGTGGAATGCCTCATCCTGGGAGCAGATGCAGCGGAGGCGAAGGAATTGGGAATAGGGGATGGCATTTTTGCAGGAAGGTGGGTGGGAGGAGGTGTATTCTAGGTAGCTGTGGGAGTCGGTGGGCTTGAAATGGATATTGGTTTCTAGGTGGTTACCCGAGATGGAGACAGAGAGGTCCAGGAAGGAGAGAGAAGTGTTGGAGATGGTCCAGGTGAACTTCAGGTTGGGGTGGAAGGTGTTGGTGAAGCAGATGAAGTCTTCGAGCTCCTCATGGGAGCACGAGGCGGTGACGATACAGTCATCAATGTGACAGAGGAAGAGGTGGGGTTTAGGTACGGAAGAGGGCTTGTTCCACGTAACCTCCAAAGAGGCAGGCATAGCTTGGGCCCATGCGGGTGCCCATGGCCACCCCCTTTGTCTGTAGGAAGTGGGAGGAATTGAAAGAGAAGTTGTTGAGGGTGAGGATGAGTTCGGCTAAGCGGATGAGGGTGTCTGTGGAGGGAGACTGGTCAGGTCTGCGGGACAGGAAGAAGCTGAGGGCCTTTAGGCCATCTGCATGGGGAATGCAGGTGTATAGGGACTGGATGTCCATGGTAAAAACGAGGTGCTGGGGACCGGGGAATTGGAAGTTCTGGAGGAGGTGGAGGGCGTGGGTGGTGTCACGGACGTAGGTCGGGAGTTCCTGGACCAAGGGGGTGAAAACGGAGTCTAGGTAGGTGGAGATGAGTTCGGTGGGGCAGGAGCAGGCGGAGACAATGGGTCGACCAGGGCATTCGGGTTTGTGGATTTTGGGAAGGAGATAGAAGCGGGCGGTATGGGGTTGGGGAACGATGAGGTTGGAGGCTGTGGGTGGGAGGTCACCTGAGGTCATGAGGTTGTGGATGGTTTGGGAGATGATGGTTTGGTGCTCGGGGGTGGGGTCATGATCCAGGAGGCGGTAGGAGGTGGTGTCGGAGAGTTGCGCCTGGCCTCCGTGATGTAGAGGTCAGTGCCCCATACTACCAATGCGCCTCCCTTGTCCACGGATTTTATGGATGAGGTCGGAATTGGACCAACCTCTTCCCCCACAGAATGTGCAGCCCTCCGCTCCCTCCGCTTCAATCCTGCAAAAATGCCATCCCCTATTCCCAATTCCTTCCCCTCCGCCGCATCTGCTCCCAGGATGAAGCATTCCACTCCCGTACATTTCAGATGTCCTCATTCTTCACGGAGCGCAATATCCCCCCCCACAGTGGTCGAGAACGCCCTCGACCATGTCTCCCGCATTTCCCGCAACTCATCCTTCACACCCTGTCCCCGCAATAACAACCAAAAAAGAATCCCCCTCATCCTCGCGTACCACCCCACCAACCTCCGGATCCAACGCATCATCCTCCGACACTTCCGCCATCTGCAATCCGACCCCACCACCAAAGACGTTTTTCCCTCCTCACCCTTGTCCGCTCCACACTCCCCTCCAGCCCCACCACACCCGGCACTTTTCCCTGCAACGGCAGGAAGTGCTACACCTGCCCCCACACCTCCTCCCTCACCCCCATCCCAGGCCCCAAAGACGACTTTCCACATCAAGCAGATGTTCACCTGTACATCTGCCAATGTGGTATACTGCATCCGCTGTACCCGTTGTGGCCTCCACTACATGGGGGAAACCAAGCGGAGGCTTGGGGATTGCTTTGCAGAACACCTGCGCTCGGTTCGCAACAAACAATTGCACCTCCCAGTCGTGAACCATTTCAACTCCCCCTCCCATTCCTCAGATGACATGTCCATCCTGGGCCTCCTGCAACACCACAGTGATGCCACCCGAAGGCTGCAGGAACAGCAAATCATATTCAGCCTGGGAACCCTGCAGCCCAATGGTATCAATGTGGATTTCACAAGCTTCAAAATCTCCCCTCCCCCAACCGCATCCCAAAACCAGCCCAGCTCGTCCCCGCCTCCCTAACCTGTTCTTCCTCTCACCTATCCCCTCCTCCCACCTCAAGTCACACCCCCATCACCTATCTACTAACCTTATCCCGCCCCCTTGACCTGTCCGTCCTCCACGGACTGACCTATCTCCTCCCTACTCCCCCGCCTGCACTCACCTTTACTGGCTCCATCCCCGCCTCTGACTTGTCTGTCTCCTCTCCACCTATCCTCTCCTCTATCTGCCTCCCCCTCTCTCCCTATTTATTTCAGAACCCTCTTCCCCTCCCCATTTCTGATGAAGGGTCTAGGCCCGAAATGTCAAGCTTTCCTGCTCCTATGATGCTGCTTGGCCTTCTGTGTTCAGCCAGCTCCACACCTTATTAACTACAGTTACGAAGTGCTTAAAGCAATTTCCAGCCAATTAAGTACCTTTTGGAATGTAGTCACTGTTTTTAGGTCGTAAACATGACATGCACAGCAAATTCCCACAAACAGCAACCGGAAAAACTGGTTTTGGCGATGTGTGGGGGATAAATATTAGCCCGAGCATGAAATAACTTTCCTGCACTTTAAAAATTGTGCCAGAATCACTACCGTCACCCAGATGTAACGTTCTCTCTCTCACAATCAATACATCAGTATATTATCTTTAAGGGACATGGTCATCATGCCATCACTGCATCATAGCATGTGACCTGAGTATTTAAAATATTTCTGACTCCATTATAACTTGGATCACTTGAAGCCTGAAAAACTACACAAAGTATGCTGCTCTACTTAATTTAACAGCTTGACGTCAGCCCAGACACTTGTGTACCTACAAATGGAAAATTTGTATGTACTAGTCAACTGTACCAACTCTCTGTAGCATTCTTCAATGTCAGGATATCCACATCCAGTTTCTTATAATGATGAGGGATAACAAAAATTATCACATCAGGTAAAATAGCCTGTCGGATGCAAAATCACATCGCAGATGGTAGCTGCGGCAGTTTGTAAAAACAAAAACATTGCAATACTTTGGTGACATATTTACAAAACATAATTGAAGACCAACTGAAGAGTTCTGGACATTGACAAATTCAAACAGATAATCCACAGCATCAGTTTCTGATATTACAGATAGATGTAAAGATCTATCAGTGAGGCATAGATCAGCAAGAATAGAAAGGTAATTTATTTTTGATTAAAATCTATATTCCTTCAAGATTCAAAAAAATTAAGAGTATCTTCATTTAAAAAGCAAAAGGCTGAAGTTACAAATGCTAGCGAAACGATAGGCTACGTATTAGTCTGGAAGTACAGTGATTTTACTGCCTCACTCTTTGAGGACAAGAAGAATACAGCACGATGGCTCGGTGGTTAGCACTGCTGCCTCACAGCACCAGGGAACCTGGGTTTGATTCTGTCTCAGGCGGCTGTCTGTGTGGAGTTTGCACAACCTCCCTGTGTCTGCGTGGGTTTCCTCCGGGTGCTCCAGTATCCTCCCACAGTCCAAAAGAACTGCAGGCTAGGTGGATTGGGTCTGCTAAAGTGCCCATAGTGTTCAGGGATGTATAGTTGAGGTGGGTTACAGGGGGATGGTGTGGACTTGTTGGGCCGAAGGGCCTGTTTCCACACTGTAGGGATTCTATGATTCAATACCAAAGTGCTCCAGAAAGAAAATACAACTTTAAAAACTAAAAACAAAGAGGTTCTTACATTAAGAGATCGTAGGAACTGCAGATGCTGGAGAATCTGAGATAACAAGGTGTAGAGCTGGACGAACACAGCAGGCCAAGCAGCATCAGAAGAGCAGGAAGGCTGACGTTTCGGGCCTAGACCCTTACATTAAGGCAGCTTATCTGTGTCCAGATCCTGCTCAGTTGAACCATTTTCAATCTCCAAATGGGCATGTAAAGAAAAGAACTCCCATGGGACATTGTCGCTCCTCCACTGGGATGAATACCACCTACAAGCTGAAACTTGCAATCACGAACCTGCAATTCTTAAATCATGGGAATTAAAAGGCACCAGGTCAGTTTTACAGCCATTTAAATTTGCACATTGCTTAAAAAGGTGAAGGTAATCACTTCTGGACTGGGCATCCAGTCATATTCTTTCTGAATATAAACTATTCAGACAACTTACGCAGTTCTGTTTAATGTGTCAATCAATAGATGAGCTCAAATGAATAAGCTCTAAAAATAGTGTGTCCCATCAACAAAGGTGGGGTTTCCTAGAATTAACATTTCTGGATCTTTGGTTGCCCACAGAAGTTCAAGAAAGTTCTCAAAGACCAGCTTAACATAAAAATTAACTTCAGAACAACAAACACTAACTCAAGTTACACGGACACCAACTCAAGTTCCAGAAGTCCACTGACCAATTTGCTGGAAGATGCTGCAGCAAAGGACAGAACTATTCCAAACAGCAAGTGTCAAAAAAGGCTCAAGTCAGTCATTCTGTCCAAATTTCCATCTATAGGAAAAAGAGCATCTGGGCAAAATAAAGGGCTATCCCATTGACATATTACTTCAGGATGGATATCAGTATGAAGCCATTGTGATGGACTAATAACAATTACATGCTTTGGCTCCAACCAACACTATTGCTATGGTCAGCAACATGCAGCAATCCAATAGACACAGTTTGTTGCATCTGCGCAAATGCAGTCCGGCCTTTCTGGATACCTGCAAAACAATAGGCACCAAGTGACAGTCATCAAATGCACTGGAAATCTGGTCCCAAAATGAAAACCAGGTGCCAGAACAAAAACACTGGATGTGACACCATCTTGTTCAATGTTGGCAGCAAAGATGGTGTTTACAAAGGATACACACACTCAACAATATTCAGTGTCAACCAAGCATAACAGAAGTTTCAGAAAACAATCAAATTTTCCATGTTCTTAATGTCATATATCATGTCAGTAGTTTAAGGTTTAACAATACCATATGCCTGGAAGAGGCAGTTCAACACATTTAAACATGAAAATGAACACAGGAGTTAGTGCCAACATACTATCGCTCTGCATCCAGACAGACACATACCTTAAGCAAGTAGCATTCCTTGTTACAGCCTACAAGGGACAGTCATACAGTGTATAAAAGATCACCAATTTCGTGCACTCGCAGAATCAATATGCAAGTTCGTCTTGGCTTCCTTAAACCTTCTACCTGATAAATACCAACCGACCAACAAGACTAGCAGTATGCACAGGCCTCAGTACAGCCAAATCATGATGGTGGAAGAGACCAAGCATGAAGCAAACAAATTAAAGAATCTGCAAGAGTACAACTTTGAAGTGAGGTATAAGCCAGGTACCAGGATGATTACGTCTAACATGCTGGAGTAGATGAATCAGCACACAAAGGTCAAGATATTCCTCCTGATCTACACACTGATGCTCTTGACTACGGAGGTCGAAGATGTTCGAGGCTGATCTGTTATGCCAGAGTCAGTGCGAACAGCTGCAGTTTGCAATTGCTAAAAATGACCAATACAAGAATTGCAAAAGATCATCCAGGTTGGCCTGATTGTATTAAAGAAGTACCTGAGAAGATTCATTCATTTCGGTCATAGAGGTGAACTTGGTATGTTATAATACTTCATTTTCAATGGCAAACAAGTTTTCTGATCAAAAGCATGACACAAGATGTGATGGCCCAGTTTTACAAGGGACAAATGGGCTTTCGATTAGTGGTGTGCTCCTGTTTACCAACCAAAGGATGAATCAGGATATGCAACTCAGGAAAGGTATACCAAAAGTATCATCCCAAAAGGGGAGGCAGCATCTAACCCCAATGTTCCGTCCACTCCTTGGACCAATGTATAGAATCATAGAACCTCTACAGTGCGGAAGCAGGCCATTCGGCACACTGACTCTCCAAAGAGCATCCCACCCAGACCCAGACCCAGCCCCCTACCCTAATCCTGTAACCCTGCTTTCTCATGGCTAACCCACTTAGCCTGCACATCCCTGGACAATTTAGCACAGCCAATCCACCTAACCTGAACACCTTTGGACCGTGGGAGGAAACCTACAAAGACAAGGAAAGAATGTGCAAACCTCCACACAGACAGTTGCCTGAGCACGGAATCAAACCTAGGTCAATGGCGCTCTGAGGCACAGTGCTAACCACCGAGCCACCATGTCAAGCCATCTACGTGCATGAGGTAGATTACCTGCTTATAACAGATTGCTTCTCTAAATTTCCCCTTTATTCAACAATTTAATCTGACCGTCACTGACACTACGAGCAATAATTTTCAGCTTAGTCAATAGCCTGGGACAGATAGCATTGGAGAACAGTGGCAAACCCTTTTGAGCCTGTGTATGATGTGGAGAGCAAATAATATCCTTTTGTCACTCAGTCTAATGGAATTTATTGTATATCTTCTGAAATCAATGATCAGGAAGTGTCAAGCAACAAAGAAAGGATTTTCATGTTGCACTGCTGCACTTTCATGCAACACTAATGAGGTATGGAACACCATTCCCAACAAAACTCATGCTCAGAAGACAAGCATGAATGACCTTGCACGAGCAGCCCATTGTCTAACTATTCCGATTACGCAGAACATTCCCTTCAAAGGCTGAAGGAGAATGAAAGAGAGTTACATGACATAGGAGAAGGTAGAGAACAACCAAAACTGCAGACTAATCTAAAAAAGTGACAGTTGGAAATACAAATACTTGAATACCAGTAAAAGGTTTCTAAAATATACAACCAGCCCAGGCCATATGCATTACCGATTGTGGTGCTGCATTGCAAAGGAACAGAAGCTAAAGAGACCAATATACAGCACATCAGCTTTGCACGAAGAGAATAAGCAAGAGCTCTCTGAAGAGGAGTGTGCAATAATTCTTCATAAGAACAACCAGCAAAGCAAACCAGTTTACAAACAGGTTACTCAGAAAGCAATCAGTATCTCTACAGCACGTACACTCAGCAGATCAAACCTCCAAAGTACTACATTTAAATTTGAAACATCAATCTGTAAACTGTATATTTGTATACTCAGTTGTTACAAAGGGCCGACCCACAACCACGTGCATCCATTTGGAACACATTTTTACTTTTGGAAAAATGTTGTGTAATGTCTCAATGTCAGTAGACCCCTTTAAGAAGTGTCCTCCCAATATCATTATATCTTCAAGTCACATGGTGTAAAGATCTCAAACTCTATCTTAACTCCAGTCATTTAAAGCATGACATGTTGCAAGATCCAAGCTTCTCTCTGTGCAATTTAACAGCATGATGCTAGTCCATACGTTTCTACACATTCGTTACATTCACAGGCACATTATTCTGCTGTAAAAATATCTGTTGGATTCTTCAGTACCACATGTTTAGGACATTATGAGCAATAACATAAGTATTAGCCAAAATCAGGTAAAATACCCTGTTGGAGGAAAAGAGCTGCAGCAAATGACTCCTTAGTTTAACATCTTATTTGAACGACAACACCTCTGAGCATTCAGTACTGATATCCAATTTTGGTGATGAAGCAATGAATGCACCTTGAACCTGCAACCCTGTGATATGGCGATATTTGGAACCAACTGAGCAGTAAAAGAGAAGAGGAGGTTTGAAAGACATTGTTAACTAGACAATGTATAGGAGCAGCATCAATGAGAAAATTATCAATTTAAAATGTTTCTAAGGGAGGGTGAGAGGTTAGTAGTAATTTCACTCCACTGAAGGTAGCGTCAGCCTGCAACACTTTGGTCGTGACAAAGCTTTTGAATTATTTAAGACGGAAGTTGAATATATATTTAAAGCAGAGATATGAAAGATGCAGGATTAGCAGAAGGATTTTTTAAAAAATCTTTCCGGCGTAGAGATGAGTGATATGGAGACACAAATGCTGTCCTTGTGTAGTCGGTGGGAGAAATGCAAAAAGATACAGAAACATGTGAAAAGGGAGGTGACAGGGTCAATGAGAAACTCAAGTGAACACAATTGCAGACACAAAATAAATAAGAACCGTAAAGATTGATACAAACTATGGGCATCCGACAGTTGACCCTAGAAATTAGATCATATAGCACCTATTTGCTCAGGTAAATAAGAAGGCAATTAGTGAATGCTCCAGGGCTAGTGTGCAGTGCATATACACATTCCAGACCAGGTATACATTACATGCTGTAGGTTTCAGGTGCCGTGCCCGTTCTCCAGGTACTTGCCTGAAACACAAGCTAGGCTCATTACATATGCGGTCAAGGAACTAGTGTCTGGCCCTTTCTGAATCGGTTTCTGTCTGAGAGACAATGTATCATCTATCAAAGAGAGGAGCAGAACTTCAAGGTGGGCATGTCTAGAAGAGATGTGACAGTGTGTTAAATACTAAGTAAAAACTGAAAGAACTGCGGATGCTGTTAAATCAGGAACAAAAACAGAAGTTGCTGGAAAAGCTCAGCAGGTCTGGCACCACCCGTGAAGTGAAATCAGAGTTAATGCTTCGGGTCCAGTGACACTTCCTCAGACCCTTTGAGCAAAAAGATGGTTGCAATGCCATACTTTGATACAGAGATAGGATGAGGTTCAAGTAGAACATAAACAAACAGGGCTATGGGCTGCTTGGACCAAACTGCATGTACCCGTACCCGTACCCATACCCACACCCACACCCACACACAGCTGTTATTGCCTTGGAGACATTAATACAGGAGGCCCTTTGGACAGTTTTTGCATTTGCAGACAAATATTTGCCCCACTTAGAAAAGTTTGAAAACCAGTACATTATCTGTTAGAAATATTAAACACAAGTTTACAATTTGCTTGGAGAAGAAAAAAAAGTGGTCTACGTGCTATGGTTATATTTTTTTTTCCCAAATACATAGAATGTCAATTTTTGACAGCCTATAGTGATTTCAGCTTAATAGAAATTTGTAATAGATCTGCAACAGAAAACTTGGCATCATTACTCGTGAGCCTGTGTCTAGTGAGGTGGAATTGGCGAGCAAGCACTACAGCTGGTTGCATGATCACTATCCTTGTTTACAAAGAAATTTTTACTTCCATTATTTCCGTTCATAACGTGAAGGGTGTCAAATTCAAATCTTCCTTTTACTCATGAGAAAACTGTGCCTCTTCCATCATCAGTCAAAATATAGTTGACACGGGCAAGAAAATGTAGAGTAAAACAAAGTTCAATAGAAAATAATGATAGAATCCACAATGACAATTTCACATTTTCAAACTTGGCAATTGAAGGCCGCATGTGACTGAATTTAGCTAATATCTTATTTGACCATAGCGTGCTTTGGAAGGTTGATAACCAAGAATAAAGTATTTGCTATCCCGAAATTTCTTTAAACCCTTCAAACCTGAAGATACAAAGTATACTTCAAGTGGGACTGTAAGGTACTTTTACAAGTGTTATGAATAAAGTCTATTTTTGGGGAAAATTATTGCTGCACTAGTGTCTGCTAACTGTTCTAGAAGCCCTAGTTTTGAAGGTCAACGGAATTAGTGCAGTTAATGTCATTCCATAAAAATAGTTAGTTATGCAAATATCAAGAATAATTACATATTATAAGAAGAAACCATTTCTCCAGTTCAAAGCTTTGCTTTTTAAAAAAAGAACTGGTTTCTGAGGGCTGTAACTCAAGCTGGAGCATACTTATAAAAAGGTTTTGTTCCTAGGACAAGGAGAACGTGTCCACACACTTTATTCAGACATGAACCTGTGCAGCCGATATTAGGGGACATCATCAAGGGCTTTTCGCACATTTGAATGTTTATCACAAAACCGTTTCGCAACTGTTAGGAACGAAGAGAACAACTTGCCTTTACTTGACACCTCTAAAATGCTTTGAAGTGCCCAGTGAATTAAATACCTTTTCAAAGTGTAGTTGTTTTTATACTATCTTATACTGTCTAATTTGTTTTCTCAAACTCTTACAATTTGGTAATAAAAATAATGAGCATCATAGCCATAAGAAATTAAGATTTATGTATTGGCCCAGATATTGGAATAGTCCCCTTAGGCTTCAAAATAGGGGCGTGGGATCTATCCAGCCAACTAGGAAGAGTGGGCTTCAGTTTAACATCTCAGCTGCAAGCCAGTACATCAGACAGCGCACTGCTCTCTCAGTACTGCATCGGCATATCAGCCTTGATTTTTGTCCTCGTGTCCTATGGTGGGACTCGAACTCTGAACTTTCTGATTCAGTGCCAAATGGGCCACCAACTTGTCTGGCTCTTCGATGAGTGGAATCCCTAAACATTGCCTTCAAATTCTCTCTCAGATTAGAGAAGATCAGCTTAAATACCAACATCCGAAAAACCACCCATTCTTTTAACTGCATAGCAAACAGAAACTTTCACTGGTAAAGGCAGCACACAGTTGTTATGTATTGACCATCTTAACTGCTACCTGAGTGAAGTTTAGAGCTGGGTCAGTTTTTTGCTGAAATTTGAATATTTTATGAAAATGTACAAGTACTTTTCAAAGCATTGTAAATTGAAAATTACAGAAAAATGCAATATATAACTTTCCTCCAAACATGTTGTTACTAGACACTGAATCCAATTGCTATAGTATATAAACATTTACTATATGCATTCAGAGACTGACGTACAGCCCAAGGGACTGTATTAGTTTCTGACCGCTGGTGAACTAATTGCAGAAGGTGTTGAGACAGTGAACTTTACCAAATATGCCTTGTGGCGGCTGCACTAAGCTTTAGTGCATCTGCCAGCACTGAGCCTTGGACCTCTGTCTGCGCCAGACTAGAGATTGAGGACAATTCTTCAGGCAGGCAAAAAGTCCCTTTGATTGAATTGATGGCTCTCAGGCACAGTCAACATTTGCTGCGGGCGAGTATTCCCAGGAACACACTGAGCACAGACTCACAATGCGGAACTGCTCAACAAAATCAACTGCACCTCTATCCAGACCTTTTTGGCAAAGGCACATTCCATAAGAGGACCACCAATGGTATCTGTGCCTGCATAGCCATCTTGAAGGCAATGTGCGCAGGTGTTGAGTGCCTAGCTGGGCATGACTGGTTAAAATGGGAAGTGTCCTCTTCAACCAAGCTACAACTTGATGCTTGTTCAAGGCTCTGGCAATGAGGCATTCTGCCAAATGACTGACAATCTGGTCAGGAAGCCATCTGACAAAACCAACTGTATCCTTTTCCTACAGGGTCTCAAGATCACTTTGCGCCACTTGTGCGCATGGCGAGTATAGCACAATAGAAGATTCTAGTTTAGCTGAAACACTCCTCTCCATGATCACACAATACCCATGTACTAAGGGCAGAACATCTTGCATGGAAAAAGTGTCGGAAAGCACTTTATATTCGTGAAACTAACTAACTTTAAAATGGTGTTAGAGTGGTGGCAGGAATATAAAAGGAAAGCAGGGTCATGGTGCGAATTTTATGTTGCCTACATGGGAAAAAGTAGTGTATAAAAAAAGTTGCATGCAAGATGAACAGTCTTGCCCTGCTATAGTGTACTCTGTACTCATGAAGATCAATCAGATTGATTGTCAAGCAATAAATTAACATGGTAATTAATCCATCATAAATAAAGCCAGTAATTGGATGGTGCTGACCACTTTATCAATCAATTAATTGGAAACAGAACAAATTATAGGAAATCATAACTATTCAGTCTACAATAAACAAATGGATTCTGATCCTCATTTTATTTAAATCAAGCAGAAGGAATTGCATGCTTCCATTTCTGTACTTGTATCCATCTGCCAGTGAACTATTCATGCCATTTACAAGCTTTAATTACAATGTTGGCTAAGTAAATGTTTCCATCATACCACTTGGACTGGTTGTCACTGCATTCAGTTATCTGTTGGGATCCACAAAGCTAAAGCAACACATGCAAAATGAAGTCCAGAAAAAACCCCAATTCGATTTTCACACAGATAGAAAACTCAGAAATTTTAAACAGATAAAACAGACTTAGAATAGATTCTGGCTTCATTTAAAGTTAAATTGCTTGCTATATACATAAGAAAATAGAAAGTTTGGTATAAAAATGGCTGCACACATTGAACACAAGTAATTTGATGATGTATCCTGCGGACGTTCTCGAATAAAAAGGCACACACAACTGCGATTTCCCCAGTTATTGCTTATTGTTTACTTGCTTCCTTGAATCAACAAGCTCATATGCAGCACACCCTGAAGATCATAAAGATCAGCTAGACCATAAATTAATAAAAGGGACATTAATTAAAATTATAAAATTAAACCATTAACTGGACTTTTCAGGTCACCCCATTAGGTAGAACTATTTGTGGTAATACATCTGCTTCACAATAGTCTGAGCAAAAAAAGACTACCACTAGGCAAGGTGGTCTGGGTTCAAGACCCACCTGCCATGGTGGGTCATAACATGTGCCTGGGCAAACAGATCAGTTAAGACATGCAAAGAAAATTGTGACTGTTTTTAATGGCTCAAATCGTTAAACGGTTACTTTTGCATCCTTAGTACATTGTGCAATTCTCAACTAAAAAGACCTTTCTCAATAACCGTTAAAGTCAAGAGTTAGCATCTCCATTTGATCTATGCTTGATGGCCTAGTGACACTGAAGACAGCCAAATTATCTTCTCATTTTCTGCACCGAGTAGGCAATGCAAGAGCCCTGTTTCAGCTGGAAATGAGCTACCACAGATTGAACAATGAATCTAGGATGATCTTGATTCTTCCTTCTGTGAAGATGCTCTCCATTGATGTTTACATTCAGCATCAGGAGTTGGACCAGCCATTCATAGCAGGAGATGCTATCATGCAATTTTTTTTTAAAAAAATCTGACTGGTTTTTATTTTGAGCAAGTAGGGCATTTAATTTGCCCTATTTCAGAGCTGCTTTAGCAAGAACTGATTGCAATCATTTGAAGGAAAATTATCACTCTCCACTCTTGTGTCAGCAATGATAATTCTTTCCTAGCCTGCGTGGGTGTTTGACTGCATGCTGTACAGACAATACAAGTTGCTGGGACTGGAATAGATCCAGCACAATGGGAAAATTTTACCAGGCAGTAGGAGGTGGGTTCAGAGGCGGGGGAGTAAGCTACAATGAGAGAAATGAATTGTACCAGTTCCCCCAGTGTTGTTGCCGCCTCCTGCTTTTTACAGAGGCAGCTTCTGTGCAGTGACAGCAACCTATGCAGATATGGCAGGGAGGACAATTACATGTATTAAATGGCCAATTAGAAGCCAATTTCTGAGAGCGATGCAATTTTGGTAACTGTACCAGGATCCCATGCTATATCTGAACATCGCCTATTCAGTGGCGGCAACTGCATACCAAGAGGTCAAACAACTTGAAAATAAGATGTAAACTGTCTAATCAATTTATTTAACCTATTTTCCTACTCAACCCAGAGCTTTTCTGGAGCAGGCAGGACTTGAACCCAGGCCTCCTGATACAGGGGCACTGTCACTGTCCCGCAAGAGGGCCCTAATTTTTTTTTTAAAAATTATGATTTAACCCATTTTCCTAAATCAACCTGGTTAGAGATGTTGTCATTGCAAACAAGCCCGTGTACATTAGCAGAGACTGGCCACTGTAAGAGCAGCTGCTGGACATTGTTCTTACAGACAGCATTCAGAGTGCAGTAGTGGTAATTCTCTCCATCTTTTCACTCCTATTATTTCTTTCCTCCTGAGTTTCTTTTTGCCTCAGCAGCACAGCTACAAGAATGATTGCTTTTATCCTGCTAATTGGCCCTCACACCTCCTCAACTGGAGGACGAATTCAGTTAACTGGGCTGACTTATCTTGCGTTTTAAACAATTAGATTTAACTGCACAATGACATACCGGTCTGAAGCGTCTCTAGGACAGTGGCCGTCTGCACAGAACTGTCCCAGAGGCTAATTGCACCTTATCAGTAAGTAAAGTTCTTAACTCTATAGACTATACCACTCAATTCTGTGCAGATCTATACACAATTGTTTCTCAAACATAGCCCTTCAGAGTAGTGCCAGGATGTCTCTCTTCACACGCTCATTCTAGTTTGGTATACAAGGTCAGAAGTCACCCAACACCAGGTTATAGTCCAACAAGTTTATGTGAAATCAGAAGCCTGAGGCGCTGCTCCTTCATCACAAAGTGAAGAAAAGCACACAGGCACAGAATTCATAGGCAGAGAGATCAAAAGATCATAAAAATGGTGTGAGTGGAGTGTCGACAGGCTGAATAATAAATGTTTGCAGGTGATCAACAGCATCAGACAGTATGAGTAAAGTGTCGACAGCTGACTAACAAGAAAAGGGAGGACCTATAAGCAGATTAATTTAAGCAGAGAGATAATTACAAAAGATTAAAATTAGTAGTGCTGAAGACAAACCAAGTGACTGGAATAACACGATAGGTACAAGGGTCTAACCAAAATAACAAGTAATCCAAAACTGTACAAGTTAATTAAGGTAGAAAGACCATAACAGGTTATCATCGTGATGGTGTCAAAAACTAGACAGTAAGGAAGATTTTACAAATACATAACAGTACGGTGGGGTTACATATAGCACGACATGAACCCAAAGATCACAATTGAGACCGCCTTCATGGGTAAGGATCTTGCCTGTCAGTTTCTGCTCAGTGATTCTGCGTTGTTATGCATCTCAAAAGGTGGCCTTAGAAGACGTTTACCTGCAGTTCAGAGGCTGAATGTCCTTGATGTCTAAAGTGTTCCCTGACTGGGAGGGAACATTCCTGTCTGGCAATTGTTGCCTTGGGTCCATTTGTCCAATGTCATAGCGTACGCGTGGTCTCACCAATATACCATGCCTCAGGGTATCCTTGCCTGCAGTGTAGGAGGTAGACAACATTGGCCGAGTCACATAAGTATCTGTCGTGAATGTGGTGGGTAGTGTTCCCATATGTGATGGTAGTGTCAATGTCAATGATCTGGCATGTCTTACAGAGGTTGCCATGGCAGGGCTGTGGTCAATGTCATCCTGAAGGCTGGGTAGTTTGCTGCAAACAATGGTTTCTTTAAGGTTTGCCTGGAGTATTCCTCCTTACTGATGTCAGTGACACATTATATCATGAAATTTGTTACACAACAGGTCACCATCCAGAAAATTGATCAGAAAAACACGCTACTCTTGATACCCATTTTCGTGTGACAAATGGCCCCCACAGCTGAAAACATTCTACATTCAGAAAATTCAGCATAACACCCATTACCAAGTTTCTTCTTTCCCTTATCTCATTCTTTGCAAAAACGTCAACTTGAAGTGACTAATTTTTTTTGTTCTAGGTTGTTACATCATACCTTCACCAAAGTTAACTAAAGCCACATCCACATGCTAAAGTGATTGCGCTTGAGCCTGTAACCCTGTCAATCAGTTGGCTACTACTTGACCACTTTGTTGTTGTAAGCTGCCATCCATACCTAAAACTATCTTTCTTCTCCAAAGTCAGTGGACGTGCTGTTACATTGCAAATCCATACCAATCTTCCAAGGAATTTTGGCTCATCCCCACTGCTAATCAATCATCCATCCACAATATCAAAATGGCTCTTACCAAACTCAAAGGATCCCAATCCTATGCAACTGTGACCAAAGTAAATAATCTTTCATCAGCCTTGACTTGGCTACAACGTTTGTCCCAGTTGACTACCATATTCCTTGAACAGCTCTCCTCCAACATCCAGCAGAGTAGGATTCCTTGTACCTCATCCAGATATTTTCTGCATAATCACAGGCAGAGAGTTATCATCACACTTGTGTACAGTTGCCGCTAGTCTTCCCCAAGATGATTCAATTGTACCCTTTCGCTCATCATTATGGTACCCCACCGTAAACACAGAAAAACACGTCATGTTCCATACATGCTCTGATGAAACAGCTCCACCACACAGACAAGCATGGGGCTGGATGAACACAGCAGGAAAACTTGACGTTTTGGGCCCAAACCCTTCATCAGAAAAAAATCAGATTTTTTTCTGATGAAGGGTTTAGGCCCGAAACGTCAAGTTTTCCTGCTCCTATGATGCTGCTTGACCTGCTGTGTTCATCCAGCCCCATGCTTGTTATCTCGGATTCTCCAGCATCTGCAGTACCTTTTATCTCCCCACCACACAGACATCTCTCCTGATCTCAACATTAACAAAATTTTGAGACAGAGTGCTCGTTTGACGACCATACTGGATGAGCAACTCGCTACAACTGAGACAGGAGAAACGCAATTGTAAAATCCAGCCTCTTTACTTCACAAGTTGCATTAGATCAAAACATTTGTTTGAACAATCACCAAAACTGTCAATTATTTCCCTTTTGGTGCTGCTATCCAGAACAAAAAGAAAATCTCACCAGATTTCTGTAATGAGCTCAAGAACACTATTTGTTATAAAAATGAAGCAAATTTCCAAAAACAAAGCAAATAGCAGAATTGATTAAATTAAATTAAATTATACTCCAGCATTGGAGCCCCATATCATCTTTCATTCCCAATACAAACATAAACACAACACAAAGGACAAAAACTCTGTAGAAATGGATTTAAAAAGGGCGAGAGCAAAAATACTCTTACTGACCCACGGTTTAAACACAAGGGACAGAATTTGACGGTCCATTTCTCATGGTCCATTGAATTTCTTGTTGATGAAATCAACTTCCGTTGACTGATGGAAGGTTTTCCATGCCAGACTTCAACCTGCTGGCTCCAAGACTTTGGGAAGTGATCACAGTTCAACTTCTCAGGATTTACAAAATATTTCAACCAAGCGAGGGACAAATGTGTAGTTTTTGGATGTTTAAATTCCTTTTGAATCCCTAAGTGTTTGAAACAGAAACCACGTCCAGACAGAGTTGCTAAGCAACCATCAGCACACGGCCCTAGAATCTCAACAAAAACCAGGTTTTCCTGTAATTAAAAGGCAATGAACCCCCAGCTCTCTACTCCATAAAAGCTTTCCGCAACTGTTTTGCCAAATTCACTTGATCTTTTGTCATTAGAATGCAGCTGAGAGCTCATGTTAAACAGTTGAACTCGTTTCCTCGTAAAACCCTGCTTAATCCATAACATGTCCCAGAAGTTTGATATCATCCCGTATTCCAAATAGCTCATAAATATATTAAGATTACATATGTAAAGTGTCCATTTATAACGGGGAATACAAAAATCATTGCTCTTGACGCACATCAGAATCTCGGTTTCCTAATTCTTGGTCCTCTAACGTCTCCCTGGCAATCGTCTGAAGCTGAAACAGACTGAAACCTTGGTGTCATATTTAACTTCAAGGTGAACTTCTAACCACACAGCCCCATCAGTAAGCAGGTTATTTCCATCCCTACTCCACTGCCAACCCAGGTCATTTACTGTTGAAACATTCATCTATGCAATGGCGATTGTCAGATAGGATTATTCTCCCATTACCACTCTCCACACATTCAAACTTACGGAAACATTTCCTGGCTGTATCCTAGATCACGGCCAGTCACATTCACCGTGAATACTAGCCCCCAGTTAACATATGATTTGATTTTAGAAATTTTCATCCTGGATTTGAAGGCTTCATCGAACCCTTTGTCAAATCTACAAGCCTCTGCGATACCTAGGCTCCTATAATTTTGGCTGGAATTACTTCCACTTTTCCATACTTCATCACCAGCAGACATGCTTCAGCCAGCAAGACCCTAATCTCTGGAATTCTCTCCCTAAACACTCCTTAAATACTACGTCTTACTGGTCACTGGGTCATCTGCCATAATTTCCTTTCGCATAACTGTCTTTGACAATGCTCTTGAAGCACTTTTGGATATTTTACAACATTAATTGTGTCATAATATTATAATTAAAGTAGCCTGCAATTCTATCTAAATGCAAATGCTAACCTATATTTATATATAAACACATTTCCGCATGTAAAGCATACACAATTTGAATTACTGCTCATCCTATTCAGAATTCTCTTATAACCTAAGTATTTCAATTTTCTTCAGTACATTATCTTCCATACATGGTTAACTTAGTTAATTACATATTCTAGAATGGGATTATCTAATTGCCAAATCTAGTATCAGTGAACATGGTCTGCCTGCTGACTGTTATTCGTTCAGTGCTGCTCTGAAGAAGCAGAATACCAGTGTCTGACATCTGCCTTCATCACATCTATTCAATGAGATACAGTGTCAGCAGTGGAAGTGCTGTTTCGAATATGCCTCACTGGCTTTAAAATTCTAATTTTTCCCTTTATAGTTATTGAACACTAATCAGCTACGTAGAAGAGAAATACTTGAGGCCTAGTGAAAATGTATTTAAACATAACAGATTTTATTCAATCTTTTTCTGAAGGAGGGTCTAGGCCCAAACGTCAGCTTTCCTGCTCCTCTGATGCTGCTTGTCCTGCTGTACTCATCCAGCTCTACACCTTGTTATCGCGGATTCTCCAGCATCTGCAGTTCCTACTATCTCTGAATAAAATATCAACAACCTTACATAAATAAACAACACATGACCTAGAGCTCAAGTTCTTCCTTTCCCAAGAAGGAAAACTTAGTGAAACTTGCAAATGAAGCATACTGGTCCAACAACTCTTGAATAGCCTGATCTGACACACCTGAAGGATTGCTACGTTGTCAGAGATGCTGTCCTTTCGATGAGCTATTAAACTAACATCTTGATTCCCTTTTATAATGGTCTGGTTGAATAGTCAAGATCACATGGCATTATTTGAATATCCCTAAGGTCCAACTAATGGCCTTCCTTCAGCCAACATGTTCAAAATAAAAAAAAAATCACCGATTGTTAACCCAAGGGTAAATTAATGCTGACACAGGAAACTGGAAAAATAAAAATAAAAATACCGGAAATGCTAAGTAGGGCAAAAATGTGTGTTTCGGGCTGATATAAAGAGTCATCAAGAAATATAGCGTGGAAACAGGCCCTTCGGCCCAAACTGGGTCCATGCTACCCACTAAACTAGTTCCAATTGCCCACATTTAGTCCATATTCCTCTAAACACTTCCCATCCATTTTTTTTAAAAAATATTGCTATTGTACCTACCTCAACCACTTTATCTGGCAGCCCATTCCATATACACCACCCTCTGCGTGAAGTTGCCACCCCGTTCCTTCTTAAAATCTTTCCCCTCTCACCTTAAACCTATTCCCTCTAGTTTTCAATTTCCCATTCGTGGAAAAAGACAATATGCATTTATCCTAGCTATGCCCCTCATGATTTTGTACACCTCAAGAAGGTCAGTCCTCATTCTCCTACATTCCAATGAATAAAGTCATATCCTGGCCATTCTCTCCCTATATCTCAGGCCGACTAGCCTTTGCAACATCCTCATAAAGTGTAAAGTGTGCAAAGAAGATTTAACAAGCATGGGGCTGGATGAACACAGCAGGCCAAGCAGCATCATA